>JAKJMR010001031.1:174899-194996 GCA_024449315.1 Daboia siamensis
CTTTTCCAATTCATCCTGAAACAAATAGAAATAATAATTTGCTTAATAACTGAAGTAAAACAGCCCACTTAAATGTTGAACCTTAAATGAATAATACGGATCTAGTGTATACCCCTCACTACAATTCTGCTTATGTTTTAGCCACAGATTCAAGTGTTTGCTATTGCCAATCTGTGGGAAAGCTTTCATTTACAAATGAAACTGACTCTATTTACTTCATCCATATGAATAATTTTCAGAAAGTAGTGAAAGAGCAAGTATGGTGAAATTAAGGTCTTAAACTGGGGGCAGAAGATTGTAGGAAATTTATGGATCACATTATTAATGATGTATTTACGTGTCATAGTAAGGTAAGTGACAACAATAGTCTAATTTCCATATAATTGAGAACAAAATGGCAATTTCTGCCAGGCAGTTGTTTTTGATCTAAGTTTAAATTTGAAATATTTAATGGAAATGAATTCAGACATTTATGCCTTTCCACTCCAGAATATTCTTCCTGTTTTAGATTTATACCATACTTCTGCTAAGCACTACACGGACTTGGGCATAACCGCAGGAGCAGCAACAACAACAACAAAAATAATACAACTGAAAATAATTAAAAAGTCCAAATATAAAAGATGCATTTTCTTAAACATGTTTAAAATCCAAATAGCATTAAATTATGCAGCAGAATACAAAGGCTTGCTTTTTTTAAAAAAAACAAAACAAAAACCATTTATAACAACAAAATTAGAGCAATTATTTATCTTGTATCAGTTGAAAGGTTTTTAATTTTACCTTGGAGACATTCTTCCCTGGTATTTTGACCCAATGATGGTTTGATACGCTTTCAACCCTGCGTCCTTTTTTCAGTCAATCACGATTTTTAAATCCCATTATAAAAGATACAAAAATGCCTTGTAAGTAATTTGACTTTCCTTCTGGAGGCAAAGATAAATGGCAAGATCTGTTGGAAAGCCAGCTTAGTTATAAACTTCAGCTCAGTGGAAGTCATTTTACTGTGATCCAAGATGGAGATTGAAAGAATTTAAAATTACTTGAGTGGGTTGAAGGCTGGGCTTAGAGATGCAATCAATAGCTAATGGGGAATGAAGTTCCATCCATATATATGTTTTCAGCATTTCCCTCTCTCTCAAAAAGGCCTTTCTAGATTGCGCACATGTCCTAAATGTACAGAAAGCTTTGCATCTTGTTCTGTATGATCATGGATCTATCATATTCCTCCAGTTCTTAAGATCTATTGGCTGGCTGTCATTGTTTTTATTACTGAGAACATTTATGAGATAAATAATTCTCCTGTGCTTGCAACAGAAACTTAGTGATGCAACATAGCTTATTTGCCAGTATTATCAGAATCAAACCCTGTGGCTTTTGAAGTAAATACCTGTGATAAAGGATTGTGCAATTTAACCCTTGTCCCCCTTAATTTATTGGATTGGTCTTTATCTTTCTATCTCATTATACTTTGGTAAAAGGGTAAGACAGATTCATGAGCCTATCCTTTGTAAGAACAAATGCTTTGAGCTGTTGCAAGGGAGGCAGTTATGAACCTGATTCTTGAAATAGGCTTCCCTAGATTCAGAGCTTAGAGACTGAACTTGGTCAGAAATATAGAGAAAGCTCTTAATGAACTAACAGTGAGGCTGCTATTTCCTTACTCTGAAAGACCTAAGAGTAATAATTATGCCTTTATCGTTGGCATGGTGATATCTTTGTGCAAGTGACACAAATCATAGTGGAATTTATTCTGTTGCATACGAAGTCTGTTCAGAAGAAGTCCAGAAAATCGAGAGTTCATTGTATATGAAACTTGTAACTGAAATGAAAACTGAAAAGAAACTTTCAAAGTACTTGAACAGTTAGTAGCTGGACGCTTGTAGACACCAGTTTTCTGCAGTTTTCAGTTTAGTCAGCTAGTTTTCCTCCCAACTATCCTTGTACAAGTAGTCCTTAAGTTGTAAATAGTAAATCGGTCGTAAGTTCCAACAGTCATAAAATGGATCAGTCAGTTTTACAACCTTTTATGCAACAGTCATTAAATAAACGCAGTGGTAGCAATGTGGCTGCCAAAGTTGTTAAGTGAACACTATGGTTGTTGAGCAAAGCAATGGTTGTAAAAGTGGCTGTGCAGTCCCATGGCTGCAGGAGGGGGTAGAGTGACCACTGGACCTTAGAATCTGGGTTGGAAATCCCCATTTTTGGGTTGGTCATAACTTTGAACCATTGCTAAGTGTTAAGTCGATGGCTACCTTAATCCCTTAATCTCCAAAGAGCGCAGCCTTCCAGTTCTGCAACTGGCCAGATTTCTGCGACTGGATGCAGTTCAATGCAATATTGAGATGACTGTTCCTAGAATTGTACAGAATTGTGGTTTTCTACTGTAATATTGTTCACTGTTCCTTTCCCAACCATTGGCTGTCCGGATGTCTTAAAGGCCGTATTCCTGAACAACATGGTTTTAGGAAATCCTGTCTTGAGAGTCCCTGCTTGCCGTAGTCCTACCAAATCTCAAAAGTGCATGGTTGGAGACGACTGGTGTGCCACATAGTTTCATTTGTCTAATTTGATCATCAAATTTATAGTGCTTCAATGGTTCTACACCTATCTGGACAGCAATTTTCAGAAAACTATGATTTTCCCCATGGCAGTTGATACCCCATGAAGCTTTCATATTATTTAGAGTCAACATTAAATTATCAAATGAAAGAATCTTGGAATATAAGATACAATGCCATTTATGTTTTGATATTGCAAATTGAATAATGGAAATGTTGATATTTGAAATTACTACAGTGGTTCACTACCAATAAACTGAAATTTAATCCAGACAAGAATAACAGCCTGGAAGGTGAAAGAATGGATTAACTAGGAAGTAGGATATGGAGGGAATCATTTAGCTTGCATTTTTAAGAAAATGTATTTAATTTATATTCTATGATCAGCTCCATGAACATTGTAGCCCCAAGATCTGAGCTGCTTTGCAGCAGCACCAGGTGTAAATGCTTCATACCAGGGGTCTCAAACTGCCGGCCCGCAGATCGGTTACATCATGAGGAGGCCGCGCCCACTCCGACAATGTGAAAAAAGCCATGATGCATTGTGACACATCACGCGACGCGCCGATTTTGACACTCGTGCTTTATATTAAAGGAGAAAACACTTGGGAAAAGTACAGGTAGTCCTCGACTTACAACAGTCCATTTAGTGTCTGATCAAAGTTACAATGGCAAGGAAAAAGATGGCTTCTGACCATTTTTCACAGACCCTTTGTAGCAAACCCACAATCATGTGATCAAAATTCAGATGCTTGGCAACTGGTTCATATTTATGACCAGTGCTGGGTCTTTAGGTCATGTGATCACCTTTTGCGACCATCTGACAGATAAAGTTAATGGGGGGAGGAGAGCCAGATCCACTTAACAACCCTGTTACTAACCTATCAAATGCAGTAATTCATTTAACACTGAGGCAAGAAAAGTCATAAAATAGGGCAGAGCTCACTTAACTAATGTCCTACTTAACAACAGAAATGTTGGGCTCAGTTGTGGTCGTAAGTCGAGGACTACCTGTATATGCTAGGAAAGTGCACTCGGTAGTGCATGCATGCGCTATTAAAATACATGTGAGTTTCCGAACTGTTTATTTAGAAGAGATGGACAGATTGAAGCAGAGGAAATGAGAAACATCAGAATGGGCATAAAACAAAATCAACAAAGGAACCCCTCTTCCAAGAGAGTTGGGGCTCAAGTAGTTTTGCTGAAGATGCATGCTTCCTTTACAAAACAGACTACCAATTGATTGAAATATATTTCACCCTTAATATGCTTAAAGTACTTTTTAAATAAAGTTTAAATTGAGGTGTGTCTTGGATCAACATTCATCTCAATATGTCGTGCCTGGATTTCTGATGGAACTTAACTTGTAACAAACATTTCAATACCACTCTGCTTAAATTACCTAAGTTTTGACAAACATTTCTCAACCACATTCAACTTTATAGAGTTGCATTAGTGCCAAACACAGGATTTTGAAATGTACAGCATCAGTTCTGAAGCTTGCTTTTTTTCAAGACACCAACCAAAGTATTGGAGATCAGTGAGGAGTACAATTGTTTCTTCATTATCCAGGAGTACCCACTGGGATTGTGGTAAGTTTTTTCATTAGAATGTTTGTCCTTAGTTAATTTATTTTTAGAGCTGGGTGATAAACCAAGACAGAGCTGGCAGAATTACTTTAAATAAATATTTAATATTCCCCGGACAAATCTAGTTTTGGGGAGAATTGTGAAGGTTGGTCAATGAAGGTGGGGAAGGCCTAGTTTGGGAAAGGGTAGAATCCAAAGATTTTGATGAAAAGAACTGGCACTTTGAACATTTGAAAAGCTGAAGGAAAGTTGTGACTTAGCCTTTAAATGCAAATAAAACACACAGTAGGTTTTTCAGTGGATCTTCTAAGCTTGCCTTAGCAGAAATCAACCTGCTCTATTGACTGAGGTCATGAGCCTACTTCTCAATATTGGTTGAGCAATGAGTGGGTTGTTTCTTTTTCTCTTTGGCAGGACAAAGGCAATCCTTTACTACCAGTTTGATATAAATTGCTTCTTTAATAAAAGATGGAGGCCAATGATTGGTTGGCTAACTCATGCAGTATGATTTAGAACGTCAATGTGGTTGTTATTGTCTTAGTTGTTCTCATTTAGGACTTCTCTGGTCCATTCTGTACCCCAAAACACTCTAGCATCCTCCCTAGGTTTGAAAATTATAGGTTTAGCCCAAGTCACATTCCTATATGTGGTGAAACAAAACAATATTTTGCCTATCCTGCTCAGCAGATTGGCATCTTCAGAAGTGTTTGAATTATATGGGAACCTGACCAGAAACATGTTATAAACCGCTCCAGCAACAAATAGAAATAACACCTCTTGCAATCTGAATAACCAAGTCTTAGCTGTGACCAGATGTTCCAGGTTACCTCAGTCTAATGAGATCTACTAGCATCCTGCTTTGAACAGTGTCTCCATTCAGGCAATCTTTTCACTTGCAGCATATTGAAAAAGGACAGAAAGAGCCATTTCCCCCTATTGAATATAATGTTTCCAAGAGACCACTTCCATGGGAGAAATGCCCTCGTTACTCCAAACAGGAGAATGCTCAAGGTACGTCCCAAGATGCATCTACTTGAAAGGTTAGAGAGCCCCTTCTAATGTCATTCCACTGTTTGTTATTTCTTTCTCTTACCTTTGGTATGTTGTTGTTGTTGTTAGCTGCGAAGTCGTGTCCGACCTATCGCGACCCTATGGACAACGTTCCTCCAGGCCTTCCTGTCCTCTACTATCTTCTGGAGTCCCTTTAAGCTCCCCTTTGGTATAGTGGGAACTTAAAAGCTCCCTTTCCTTTTTGAGCAGGGTCCCGCTTTCAGGCAGTGCTTCTTGACAGGTGTAAGGATGCAGGGATTTAGCAAAGTGTTGGTGCCAGGCGAAGTGCAGAGTTTCACAGTGTCCTGGATGACCAAGAGTGGGGAAAAAATGTAAGTCCCGTGCCCTGTTCTAGCTAAGACGGTGTGGGTGCTCTCTTGATGCTCTCTGAGCTTGGTTGTTTTCTTGCAGATGTTTCAATATCGAACTAGGTAACATCGTCAGTGCTAGAAAGGAGTGGGATTTGCTCTCCTTTTATGCACTAGTGGTTTGCCCTGTCAGTGTTGATGTGATTAGGCTGTTGTATATTGTTATCTTGTTTATCTACGCTGATAGTTCCTTGGAACAGGCTCAGGCTGAACCTCTCCAAGACCGAGTGGCTGTGGATATCGGCATCTCGTACTGTCCAACAGGTTCCATCTCTTCTGATGGGGGGGGAGCTATTGCCTCCCTCAGAAAGGGCCTGCAACTTGGGTGTTCTCCTGGATTCATGGCTTAATTTGGAAGATCATCTAACTGCCGTGACCAGGGGGGCTTTTGCACAGGTTCACCTGGTACATCAGTTGCGCCCCTTTTTGGACTGAGATGCCCTATGCACAATCACCCATGCCCTTGTCACCTCTTGCCTGGATTGCTGCAATGCTCTCTACATGGGGCTGCCCTTGAAGTGCGCCCAGAGGCTTCAACTGGTGCAAAATGCCGTTGCGTGGGTGCTTATGGGAGTATCTCGATACTCCTATGTTACACCACTCCTGCGCAAGCTGCATTGGCTTCTGGTTGCCCTCCGGGTGCGATTCAAAGTGCTAATAATCACCTTTAAAACCCTACATGGCTTAGGCCCGGGGTACTTGTGAGACCACCTGCTGCCAATGTCAACCTCCCATCGCCCGGTCTGCTCCCACAGAGTCGGCCTCCTCAAGGTGCCGTCGGCCAGGCAATACTGTGTGGTGACCCCCAGGGGGAGAGCCTTCTGTGTGGGTGCGCCGACCCTCTGGAACGAATTGCCCCTGGAGCTGCGGACAACCCCTGAGCATCGGTCCTTCCGCCGTGACCTAAAGACCTGGTTATTCCAACAAGTGGGCCTGGACTGATCATAGTTTTTAAATTTGGTTTTTAATTGGTTTAAATTGTTCTTATTTCTTATATTGTTTAATCCTCTTTTAATTTTTGTATTTATATCTTTTAATTTTTTATTTTTGTGAGCCGCCCTGAGTCCTCAGGGAGAAGGGCAGCATATAAATTTAATAAACCTTAACCTTAACCTTAGCACTGATGATGTTACCCAGGTGGGTAATGAAACATCTGCAAGCTCTGAGAGCATCAAAGACCCCACAATTCAACCCTGAGTGACAAATATCCTGTAAGAGTAAATTTTCTGTTGTTTTGGGCAAAGGTCTATTGGGCATCTCAGTTAGCGAAGGCTGAGTGCTCTGACAAGATTTGATCTTTGTACACTACCCGGAGTTGGGAAGCCATATATATGTGATTAATAAAATAAAAAATAAAATAAAAGATCCTAGATCAATTGCTGGGTTGTAGTCCAGTCTATCACTGGCAGAGGCATCCTTGGGTAACTTTTTAGCAAGAGAAGCAGAGACATTGTTAAGCAATTCTCTACCCACTTGGGGAATCTCTTAATGTGAAATCCCACATTTTTCAAAAGTTTCTTTCCTTCCTAGTGTTCTCCCTCACCCCTTTAAAAAAAAGTTTTGATCCATTGGCTGCAACAGGAATTGGCCAACCTGCCTATTGCTCAAATCTGGCATTGTGGGCTGAGAGACAGTAACCAACCCAAAGTCACCCAGTTGGTTTTCCTGCCTAAGGCAGGACTAGAATTCATAATCTCCTGGTTTCAAGCTTGGTGTCTTAACCACGACTACTCCAACCGGCTCGCAGTGTGAAATCCCACCTGTCTGGAATTAAGCTGGTGTTTGAATCTGGAGCTTCGGAAAGATATTCTTAATGAATCTGAGCTGGGGTGGAATCTTTTGAAATAGGGGTCCTATTTGGGGAGCTACAGAACAGTATTAAAGGGAGCAATTGTGGTGATCATCTCTTACCCTGCAGAAATCCAAAGGAGATAAGAAAGAGATACTGAAAATATCAGCAATTTAAACTGCCCTCTATGGACGCGGTGGCTCAGTGGGTTAGGACACTGAGCTTGTCGATCAGATGGTCAGCAGTTTGGCGGGTCGAATCCCGAGTGCTGCGTAACAGAGTGAGCGCCTGTTACTCGTCCCAGCTTCTGCCAACCTAGCAGTTCGAAAGCAGGTAAAAAAAAATGCAAGTAGAAAAACAGGGACCACTAAGGTGGGACGGTAACAGTGTTCCGTGCGCCTTTGGCATCTAGTCATGCCAGCCACATGACCACGGAGATGTCCTGGCTCTTCGGCTTTGAAACGGAGATGAGCACCGGCCCCTAGAGTTGGAAACGAGTAGCACGCATGTGCTGGGGGAACCTTTACCTTTATGGACACTAGATTTTGGCACCCTGGAGCTGGTGTCAAGGAAAGATAGCCTGGCATTCTGTTCTAGTGGTCTCAGAATTCCTTTCTATTGTCCATGTGGGCTGGGGCTATTAAGAATTGATACCCAAATTGATACAGAAAAAATACTAATGTCTCCCTTTTGCAACTACTGTACCTAAAACCAATGCTCTTGACATAAGAAGCCCAAGACACAGTTGATTATGTTCTTCTCTACAGTCCCTTTTATCACAATAGTTATGATAAAAGTCAGTTTGCCAAGTCTTCTTTAGTATTTTATCAGATTATCAAAATACAAAATAAAGGAGTACAAAGAAAAATGGAAACAATGGGACAGTAAGGGAGGAAAGGGTGGGAAGAGAAAAGGGTAGAGTAAATGGGAAAACTACAACAATGATGAAGATGATGATGATGATGATGATGATGATGATGATGATGGAAGGGACCTTGGAGGCCTTCTAGTCGAACCGCCCTGCTAAGACACAAAACCCTATACCATTTCAGACAAATGGCTGTCCAGTCTCTTCTTAAAAACTTCCAGTGTTGGAGCATTCACAGCTTCTGGAGGCAGGTTGTCCCACTGATTAATTGTTCTAATTGTCAGGAAGTTTCTTCTTAGTTCTAGGTTGCTTCTCTCCTTGATTAGTTTCCATCCTTTGCTTTTTGTCCTGCCTTTGGGCACTTTGGAGAATAGCTTGATTCCCTCTTCTTTGTGGCAGCCCCTGAGATACTGGAACACTGCTATCATGTCACCCCTCTCCCTTCTCTACATTAAACTAGACATACCCAATTCCAGCAACCGTTCCTTATATGTTTTAGCCTTCAGTCCCCCAATCATCTTTGTTGCTCTTCTCTGTACCCTTTCTAGAGTCTCAACATCTCAACATCAGTAGAATAAGGCAGTAATATAAAACCTAAAGTTTACTTTTATATGATAATACATACTAGCTATTTCTATAGCAAGCCTATCTAATCAGCAAAATCCAAAATCAAAGATTCTTTTTTTCCCCCCATCTCAAGCACAAAGTCCAAAAGCGGTTTCCAGGTAGAAACAAAATTAATTGTGTTCTTTTCTTTAATCAAAGCAGTCGATTTAGCCACCTCTACTAACTCCATCCTCTTTAGCAGCCTTTTGCCCAAGGGTGGGACTCAAAGGTACCCTTCCACAGCCTGCTGATGTCACTCTGCTGTTCTTCATTTGGAACCCCAGCATCTCAAATAGCGTTGCTAAATTCTGTTGAGCAGTTTTCAGCATACAAAAACAAGATCATTAAGGATAAATAATTAATTTGAATAACTGAGATTTAAGTAACTAGCAACGGAAAGAAAAAGAGGAAATCACAATTTTTCAAAGTTAGATTATTGTGTTTTATTAGTTAGCTCCCTCCTTCACTTTTCCCTTTTATTTTCTTATATTTAAATACATGCTATTTAAATACATGCATTATAAAATCCTCTGTGTTTGTGTGTCTGTGTGTGTGTGTGTGTGTGTGCAGATAGATCGATCTAGATCTAGATCTAATATAGATCTAGATCTAGATATAATGTAGATGTAGATATAGATCTATACATAGATATAACAAACTCTTTGGGGTATGATTGGTAATAAATTATAATAAATATTGATGCCCCCCAAAGTTGCCGTAAGAAGTTTCCACTCTACTCAGCACTTTGAACGTGAAGTAGAAATAAGCTTATTTACTACACTGCATGCAGTTTGATTTAAAAGGTCTCCTTTTTTTGGAGATAAGATAGAGATAAGACAAGACAAGATAAGTTTAGGCTTAAATTAAAAAAGTAGGGAAAAGCACTAGGCCAGTCAGGTATGAATTAAATCATATCCCTGTTTAATATACAGTAGAGGTGACAAATAGATTTAAGGAATTAGATCTGATAGACAGAGTGCCTGAAGAACTATGGACAGAGGTTCGCAACATTGTACAAGAGGTAGCAACCAAAACCATCCCAAAGAAAAAGAAATGCAAGAAAGCAAAATGGCTGTCTGAGGAAGCTTTGCAAATAGCTGAGGAAAGGAGGGAAGCGAAAGGCAAGGGAGAAAAAGAAAGATATTCCCAATTAAATGCAGAATTCCAAAGAATAGCTAGAAGAGATGAGAATGCCTTCTTAAATGAACAGTGCAAAGAAATAGAAGAAAACAATAGAATAGGGAGGACCAGAGATCTTTTCAAGAAAATTGGAGAGATGAAAGGAAAGTTTCATACAAAAATGGGCATGATAAAGGACCAAAATGGCAGGGACCTAACAGAGGCAGAAGAGATTAAGAAGAGGTGGCAAAATTACACAGAAGAACTATACAAGAATGAGCTTAACGTCCCTGATAACTACAATGAAGTGGTCACTGACCTCGAGCCAGACATCCTAGAATGTGAAGTGAAGTAGGCCTTAGAAAAGCTGAGCAACAACAAAGCTAGTGGAGGTGACAGTATTCCAGCTGAGCTATTCAGAATCTTAAAAGACGATGCAGTAAAAGTGCTACACTCAATTTGCCAGCAAATTTGGAAAACTCAACAGTGGCCACAGGATTGGAAAAGATCAGTTTACATTCCAATTCCAAAGAAAGGCAGTGCCAAAGAATGTTCAAACTATCGCACCATTGCACTCATTTCTCATGCTAGTAAGGTTATGCTTAAAATTCTACAAGCTAGACTCCAGCAGTATGTGGATCGAGAACTACCAGAAGTACAGGCAGGATTTCGAAGAGGAACTAGAGATCAAATTGCTAACATACGCTGGATCATGGAGAAAGCTAGAGAGTTCCAGAAAAACATCTACTTCTGCTTCATTGACTATGCTAAAGCCTTTGATTGTGTGGATCATAACAAACTGTGGCAAGTCCTTAAAGAGATGGGCATACCAGACCATCTTATTTGCCTCTTGAGAAATCTATATGCGGGCCAAGAAGCAACAGTGAGAACTGGACACGGAACCACTGATTGGTTCAAAATTGGGAAAGGAGTCCGGCAAGGCTGTATACTGTCGCCTTGCCTATTTAACTTATATGCAGAGCACATCATGAGAAAGGCAGGGCTAGACGAATCAAAAGTTGGAATTAAGATTGCCGGAAGAAACATCAACAACCTAAGATATGCAGATGATACCACTCTAATGGCAGAAAGTGAAGAAGAACTAAAGAGCCTCTTGTTGCGAGTGAAGAAGGAGAGTGCAAAACTTGGGTTGAAACTAAACATTAAGAAAACCAAGATCATGGCATCTGGCCCTCTCAATTCCTGGCAAATAGATGGGGAAGAAATGGAGGTAGTGACAGATTTTATTTTCCTGGGCTCCAAGATCACTGCAGATGGGGACTGTAGCTAAGAAATTAAAAGACGCTTGCTCCTGGAGGAAAGCCATGGCAAATCTAGACAGCACACTAAAAAGCAGAGACATCACCCTGTCAAAAAAAGTGCATATAGTCAAGTCTATGGTCTTCCCAGTTGCAATGTATGGCAGTGAAAGCTGGACCATAAGAAAGGCTGAGCGCCAAAGAATCGAAGCCTTTGAACTATGGTGCTGGCGAAGACTCCTGCGAGTCCCCTGGACTGCAAGGCGATCAAACTGGTCAGTCCTAGAGGAGATCAACCCTGACTGCTCTTTAGAAGGCCAGATCTTGAATCTGAAACTCAAAGACATTGGCCACCTAATGAGAAGGAAGGACTCACTGGAGAAGAGCCTAATGCTGGGAAAGATTGAGGGCAATAGAAGAAGGGGATGACAGAGAATGAGGTGGCTGGATGGAGTCACTGAAGCAGTAGGCGTGAGCTTAAATGGACTCCAGAAGATGGTAGAGGACAGGAAGGCCTGGAGGAACATTGTCCATAGGGTCGCGATGGGTCCGCCACGACTTCGCAACTAACAACAACAAA
The DNA here is from genome assembly GCA_024449315.1 of Daboia siamensis. NCBI lineage: Eukaryota > Metazoa > Chordata > Lepidosauria > Squamata > Viperidae > Daboia > Daboia siamensis. The sequence goes on from JAKJMR010001031.1 coordinate 186,689, forward strand.
GACACTAAGTTATTTTTTTCTTTCATTCATTCATTCGTTCATTTCGCCGGGATCTAAAAACCTGGCTCTTTGAGCTATCTGGTCTGGACTGAGGGGTTTAATGTTTTAAATTGTGATTTTAATTTTTTGCGGCTAGACTTAATTTTATTTTATTTTAATTTTATATTGTATTGTTTTTAAATTTTGCCTTGTAAACCGCCCTGAGTCCTTTGGGAGTACGGCGGTATATAAACCGAATAAATAAAATAAATAATAAAAAATAATAAAAAATAGCAATAGACATCCATTACAGTCAATCAACCAATCAAGGGAAATTCAAGAGCACAAATATGAAGACCTGAATAAGAACACATTATTTCATAGTTAGCAACTAGCAATGTAGATCAAAGTGATACAGCATTTACCACCCAATATTACTCATTTGTTTATTATTTCAGCTCCTCACCTCCACCCCATTACAGTTATCATCAATCATCATCTGTTTATAACTTAACAGCTCCTCCCCACTCAATCTTCATCAAAAGTTCCATAGAGATCAGGTGACTCCGCTTGATGCTCTTCAGAAGAGTTGGGAGTTCATCTTCCAGAATGGCCTGGATGGCTTAGGGCAGCAGGTGAGCGGAGAATACTGGGAATATTCTCAGGGAACACGAGATTGAGAAGACCGCCTTGCCCTGACCTGTCTCCTCCTGGAGATGGGACACAGCCCTCTGCTGTGCACATGCAGAGAAGCTGTTAAGACTGGACCACTGGGTAAAAATCCAGGAGTTTGGAGGTCCCCAATTGGCCTTTTGTCTCCACCATCTGGGGAAAGAAAAATACCGAGTTCAAATATAGCTGAATTCTGGAATTCATTGAAAAGTTAAAGGAAAGAGAGAACTAAGACTGTACAGTAGAATTTGGATGGAAGACAAATCCAGGGGTGGGGAGCATGGAAGACCCACCTGAGTTCCTTCAGTGCTGGCAATCCCATTCTCTGGAAAGTCCCTAAAACTTTCCTCCATTTGTAAGTAAATAACAAGTATATTATCTGCCTGCCTGCCTGCCTGCCTGCCTGCCTGCCTGCCTGCCTGCCTATCTATCTATCTATCTATCTGTCTGTCTGTCTGTCTGTGTCTGTCTGTCTGTCTGTCTGTCTGTCTTCTCCTGGAATCACTTGTGCCTGTCTGCTTTTCAGATACCTACAGAGTGGTGAGCCCAAATACCATCAAAATATCATTTGCCAAGACACAACCCCCCCCCCTTCTGCTTGTAGCTAGAGAAAATGTTGAGGACACCCCAGTTTCATTCAAGCCAACTCCTTTTATCTCCCTTAGTTTCTCAAAAAAAAAGAAAAAAGAACACCGAGTTCGCATTATACCAAAGAAAGAGCCACCTGGCCCATGTGGCACCAAGCACAGAGAAGGGTGAGGAGAATCAAGTGTCTTGCTATCAGTTTGGGGCCTTGCAGGGTGGAGGATGAAAGTCCACCAGTGCAAGGTGCAACTGTAATTGCCCTCTGAAAGTCAGCGGCATTTCTGAACATCAAGGAGGCCATGGATATCCTGGAGTTAGATGCCCAATACAAGAGGAAAGTAGCTGGCAATGTAAGAAGCTGTTTTTGTGTCTCTCACAATGGAGGAAAGGGGAACTGGGGTACACGATGCCAGGCAGTTATCTGCATGGAATTGTGAGAAGGCTGGGAATCCTTTCCCATCTCAGGTAGCTTTTCTTCTGCTCCATACCTTTTGTTCAAGTAGAATCTAGTCACTGCTCTCTCTTGGTTTGGATAAAAAGAATCTGCCCCAAACACTTTGCATCCATCTGAACTCCACATTGAGAGAATTTCTCGGAATGTCCTTGATCCAATTTTATTTCCCATGAAAAGTTGATATGGAGGTCTCAGCCTTCTAGCTGTCTTAATGCTGGGGAGACTTGGATGCTTGGTGTGTGTTTTCTATTTGTCCGGGAGGAACAACGTTTCCTGTTATTAAAGGCATTTTTCAGAAAATGGGTGCAAAACAATGCAAGCAAGTAGAGAATTAGATTTTTAAAACATTACACTGTTTTGCAATTTGAAGGTAATATTGATTTTTAGATTTCCTAGTTTTCTGGAGATGTTCCCCTGTTTTCCCAATCTTCTCAATAATAATGTATAGGATGACCCTGACCCTATTGGCTTTCTGTAAGCTTATGAAGATCTGGTTATGGACCTGTTTGGAACGTGGCTCAAGATCCAAAACAAAACAAACTCACTTGGAATTCCAGCAACAAAGTTTTATTTCAAAAGAAGCGTTTGCAAAGGCTTGGTGGACTGAAACACACACAGGAGTTCAGCCACACCTTACAGAGCTGTTTTGACACATTTTTATATCCTATCCCCGACGCAGATTCCACCTCCCCTATCGCACTCAACGCCCCTTCCCTAATCATCCGATAAACTTTCCAGACCACCTAAAACCTCTGTCCTTCCCATGTTCCAGGAACCCCCTTAGTCCATATCCTATCTTCCACCATCTAATTTTCTGTTACCATAGTCGGTCTCCTATAGTTGTTTCGATATTTGTAACTTCTGCTTTTCACATTTGTACTTGTCAATACTTAGATAAAATATTATTTCTGATCTTCAGTTGGCTTCTGCTTCAACCTTTAGACTCATTAGAAATTTCTGAATATTTATTTATTTATTATTTTATTTTAATTCCATTTATATCCCACCCTTCTCCGAAGACTCAGGGCGGCTTACAAGCTTAGCCTTCATTCTATATATATGCCTGCTTGTTAGGGCTTTCACACACACCCCAAGTGGCATTATTACAAAGTCAGCTTATTGCCCCCAACAATCTGGGTCCTCATTTTACCTACCTCGGAAGGATGGAAGGCTGAGTCAACCTTGAGCCTGGTGGGATGCGAACCTGCACTAATTGCAGGCAGCTGTTACTTAAGGAGGCATTAGCCCACTGCTCCACCAAGGCTCTTACTTTTATTCCTTTCAATCCACCCTTTCTTTTCTTTATCCTTTCAGAAATTTATAAACAAACAAACAAAAACAATACACTTTGCATATATGAGCTACGTTATATACTTATATGTTTGCAAGCAAGCTTAAGCTATAAGGATCCTAGTTATAAAAAAAAATTCACATCCATTCTGATAGTTCTTGTTCTACTTCTCTTGAACGTTGTTCTTTCTCCTCGTTATCCCTCAAACACATCATTTCCTCATTTTTATATGATGGGGGTTCTCTTAAAGACATTCTTTTAGTAATGGCAGTCTCTGTACCAGTCCTCTTATGTTTGATTAGCCTGTGTACACCTTAAATCTATCCATTCTATATTCCATGGAATTTGAATATCATTATCTCCCAATATAACTGAATTTAAGTTAGGTTGTGTTTCTGCTGCCTAAATTTCAATTTCTCCTATAATTGGATATGTGGACTAAAGAGTCTGTTGATGTCAGACCTTTACATATTTTTAACCAGTCCTCCACTATTACTATGTCACAAGTTACTTCACAGGGACAGACTGGTCCACAGTCCCAACAGTGATTAGAACAACAACATTCAGTGACACAATTGCAATCACAGAACCTATACATTATGAAAAAGTTTGTAGAATGCAGAGGTCCACAGCTTCTTCTGGAATCCTTGGATGGAATAACATGTATGGAAATGCATGTGTAACTTCTGCTTTTCACATTTGTACCTGTCAATACTTAGATAAAATATTACTTCTGATCTTCAGTTGGCTTCTGCTTCAAACTTTAGACTCATTAGAAATTTCTGAATAATACTTTTATTCCTTTCAGAAATAAACTCAGAGTCCCGAGTGTCTTAAGGGCCTTGTTTCTTGGGTATATTAACATTCATAATAATAGTTTTATTCAGTGACTGTATCTATTTATTTATTTTGTATTGTATTATGTATTCCACCCAGGGTCATTTGGCTATAGGAATAAAAAAATTTTTTTAATGAAATCCTGTTCTTCAAAATATGATAAAACCAGCTCTGTCACATCTAGAGCAGAGATTCTGCTCCCTTCTGAAAAACAGAGCTCATAGTTTCATCCCAGAGTCCTATTCTCACAACATCAGTTCAGAAGTACCCATTCCTATTTTTTATCCTTTGAACAGAATGTTCCACTTCTCTGACAATAATGTCAGGCGTGAAAGACCGGGTCTACACAAATTAGTCCAAACTGATTTATTGCTAAATAGCCTATGCCCAGAATAATAGATAGCACGTGCTCTATCCAATGGAATGAATTAATGAATTATATTGGGATGGATGGATGAATAATTAGCATTCTACAATGAACAGGGCCTGTGGGGTGTCCACATCATGTGCTGGTGTAATATTATTGCCTCTGAATAATCTAAGTATAAAAACATCATTCTTTAGTATATAACCTGGTTATCAGTTCCGCCCAAGCAGAGAGGTTGAAGTTTGTATGAATCTCAGAGCTATTTTCCCAAAGAAGAGACTTATTTATTTAATTCATTTTATTTAACAAATTTATATAGCCATACAACTCATACCCATTGACTCCAGACAATGACTCATCATCCATCCCCCTAATCATCAAAGATGGTTAAAGTGCCAGAGACTAAAATGTATGGAGAATAGTTGTAGGAACTGGGTATGTCTAGTCTAGTGAAAATAAGGACTAGGTGTGACATAATACCGTGTTTGCCCAAAAATAGCATGAATTTTCAGGACACTCGGAATATAAGCCCCACCCCCAAAATAAACCCCAGTTAAGATTGTCAGCCAAGCAGACGCATTTAGTATATTTCCCCGAAAATGAGTCCTAACAGAAAATAAGCCCTAATGCGCCTTTTGGAGCAAAAATTAATATAAGATCTGGTCTTATTTTTTGGGAAACACTGAAGCAATGTTCCAATATTTGAGGGGCTGCCACAAAGAACAGGGGGTGTCACCTTATTTTCCAAAGCACCTGTAGGCAAGATAAGAAACAATGGATGGAAACTAATCAAGGAGAGAAGCAACCTAGAACTAAGAAGAAATTTCTTAATAATGAGAACAATTAATCAGTGGAACGACTTGCCTTCAGAAGTTGTGGGTGCTCCATCACTGGAGGTTTTTAAGAAGAGACTAGACAGCCACTTGTTTGGAATGGTATAGGGTCTCGTGTTTGACCAGGGGGTTGGACTAGAAGACCTCTAAGGTCCCTTCCAGCTCTGTTATTCTGTTCTGAATGGATCATAGCTCAAATGAAGAGTGTGGAAAAGTTCAAGAAGTCCTAATCTGTACTGTTTCTTGAGAGGGCAATTCTGTCTGAAATTCTACAAAGTTCAGTATCATATCTCTAAGGATCGCCCAACTAACTTTACTATGGGTTCTCATCTATTTGACCTGGGTGCAAGTCAACTGTTCCACAGTTGGGATGCTTGAGCAGAACTACGAAACTGCCCTTTGTTCATATAAGATTTGAATTTTATTTATTTCATGGGATAGACAGACCATCCCAATCATTGTCTCCAAGCAATATACATACTCAAACTCCTTAAATCAAGTTTAAACAGAAACAAAACTTTATAATAATATAGTAAGGACAATGACTTAAAGTAGATTAAACTCCCGTATTGTTCCTTTCCAAGGAGAAAATGGTGAATCAGACTGATGGTGAGAAAGCAGAATTTCTTAACTCTTCTTTTGGGTTGGACTTCTCTGAAAACAAATGGAACCCCCCAAACCAGTTATCAGTATGCCCATGGGAGAATAAAAGGAACTGCAGCTTAGGACTTACAAGAAGGGAGTAAGAATTTAGTTAATTTAAATCTCCTGGGCCAGATGGATTACAACTCAGAAACAACTCATGGAGATCATCAAAGTATCCTTTTGGTAATCTTTGACAGTTCCTGAAGGATTGATGAGGTGAAGTCCCAGAAGATTTGGGAAGGTCAAGGGTCATCTCCTTCAAAAACGGGGAAAACCACAGCCCTGTAGCTTGAAGGCTAGAGTAGACAAAGTGAGGTTCTCAAAGGGATGGTCAGTGGCATGTTTATGAGCACTTGAGGAGGCATGCTACAATTAACAGGAGCCACCATTTTCAGAAACAAACTGTGCAGACTAACCTTCTTAGAGTTTCTAGCTTATTTAGCAAAATATAAGCTACAATGGAAAATGTCCCCTGAACTCCCTCATTCAAGTTATTGATAAAAATGTTGAACATAAACTCTGCCCGACACCACCCTCCATTGAAGTGGAGCCATTAAGGAACATCCTTTGGCTGTGGACATCCAACTAACTGTGATGGTATCATCTAGCCATATTTTAAAATTCTATTAAGGAGAATGTCATGAAGTACTCTTTCAAAAGCTTTACTGAGGCCCATACGGATTCCCTCCATAACCTTCTCCTGATCTACTAAGCTAGAAATTTATTTAGAATTATTTGGGCAATTGGTAAAGTTTAGAAATATTTCAGGATCCAATTTGGGTCAATCGACCCAGATTGAATCCTGCAACACTATCCTGGAACACATATATTTGCCAATAATAATAATAATAATAATAATAATAATAATAATAATAATAATAATAATAATAATAATAATATAAAGTTGGAAGCTACCTTGGAGGTCATCTAGTCCAACCCCCTGCTCAGGCAGGAAACCCTATATCATTCCAGACAAATGGCTGTCCATTCTTCTTAAAAACTTCCAGTGTTGGAGCATTCACCGCTTCTGGAGGTAAGTTGTTCCACTGGTTAATTGTTCTAACTGTCAGGAAGTTTCTCCTTAGTTCTAGGTTGCTTCTCTCCTTGATTAGTTTCCATCCGTTGCTTCTTGTCCTGCTTTCAGGTGCTTTGGAGAATAGCTTGACTCCCTCTGCTTTGTGGTAGCCCCTGAGATATTGGAACACTGCTATCATGTCCCCCCTCACCCTTCTCTTCATTAAACTAGACATACCCAATTCCAGTAACCGTTCCTTATATGTTTAAGTCTCCAGTCCCCTAATCATCTCTGTTGCTCTTCTCTGTACTCTTTCTAGACTAGATTCTCAACATCTTTTTTACATCATGGTGACCAAAACTGGATGCAGTATTTGTTTAGGAATATTTACCGACACAGAACTAACTTTTCCTTCTGAATGGTGATGATCAGAATTCTATCCAAGGAAGATGGGAGGTTAAGAAATGTGAAGTATAATTAAATAAATAAACTTAGGTCATGAGATAAAATTATCATCCTTTTCTAGATGCTTCCTTATTAAGAAGCAAATTAGGTAGCTACAATTGACAAGGCTTTCTCTTTAATGGCACCCAAGATGGAATTTGTTTGGGCAAGTTAGTCAGATGTGAATGTTTTTATTTTGGATTAACTGAATTAGTGTGATTAATGCAACATTTTTTCTCACATTGCTAATTTTTGTTCATCTAGCAGCCTACACTAATTAAAACTTATACTTAGTTGTACTAGTTATCCAAATGATTCTAAAAACAATGGGTACAAATCCTATAATTATCTCAATTGTAAGCCTGATTAAGATAAATAACACTATATGTAATGCTTGCTTATTAGCATTTCTGAGTAGAAGCTTCCAAATGCTAGGAGGTAGATGAACAAGTAGAACTGGCCAATTCCTATGATTTTTCTTTAGAAGTTGTGAACTCCTAGAATAATGGGTGTGGCATAATTTAGGGCAAGGCATGTTGAGATTCCACACAGCTGGCAGAGATTCCAGCCGTGGAAAAACAGTGGGAGAGAAAAAGACAAGAGAGGGAATAATGAATAAGATTGATTGTTAAGTAATGATGAGAACCATCTTCATAAAGCATTATGAAATATAATGATGTCCACAATATTCCATGTAGGACTGAACCCTCCACTCACAAAAATCCCAGTCTTGGAGTATCAGTTTTGGCATTGTTTAGTGTTGATCTCTTTCTTGTCCACAGGGAATGACAGATAAGAGTCAAGATGGCAGCAGGATGGTATGATCAAAGTGCCAGCCACTTGGATGTGTATCGCAATATGCATTACAAATAGGTGAAACTCTGATTGCACTGTTGTAGCTGCCATCTTGATGCTTTTTTTAACCATGCGCTGCAGACACTCCTCATTCCAGGGAAGCAAACTGAGAATGCAACAGTATATATATGTGTGTGTGTGTGTATTACATTTCTTTTTTCTTCTTTCTCCCTCTTCCTCCTTGTCCTATCTTAGAGGAGAACCATGCTGCTTAGGCTCCTGCCATTTTTTGTCTCCAGCACCATCTATTTCGTTCTTTTGCTCCCTGAGCCCAGCTTGCAGAGCACTGTCATAAAATGCTTCCCCACCTTCTCCCTGGTGTTCTTTGTGG
>JAKJMR010001032.1:7639-18902 GCA_024449315.1 Daboia siamensis
AATAATAATAATAATAATAATAATAATAATAATAATAATAATAATAAATATAGGTTACTAAAGACAGTCAAATTCAGGGTTGTTTATTTTTATTTTTTTTACTTCACTGAAGCATTTGCAAGAAGAATTATTTCATCTCCTTCCCGACCAACATTTTTAAAAAAGCAGACTTTTTTAAAAAAAAATAATTGCACTGAGCCGACAAATATTTTAAGTCCGCATGATATGATGTGTCTCACCAGAATTTGGATGCCAGCTGTACTAGTCAATCTGGCAGACATCGTAAGCCTTGTATATAAAAAAAATAATAATAAGTTTCTGCATTTGGCATCTTCCACCTGTTCTAGCTTTGTGTCTTTTTTTTTTTTCTTATCTGCCTTCCCAAGACAGTTCTTAAAATAAGTGTTTCACGTCTCAGGTCCTTTCTTAGACTTGGCAGAGCCATTTGTCATTTTGAAAGGTCATTTTCCAATGGGATTAAGCTTACCTTACTCATGCGGGCAGAAGGGATATGCTACTGACCCCATTGGTCAAGGAACGTAGAACACAGGGAGTCCTCAATTTACCACCACAATCAAGCCCAAAATTTATGCTGCTAAGTGAGAAATTAGTTAGGTGAGTTTTGACCCATTCTACGACTTTTCTTGACTTCATCTCTCTTTAAATAGCAATGGCAATAGCACTTATATACTGCTTCGCAGTGCTTTACAGCCCTCTCTTAGCAGTTTACAGAGTCAGCATATTCCCCCCCCCCCCCCAACAATCTGGGTCCTCATTGTACCAACCTCGGGAGGATGGAAAGGCTGAGCCAAACTTGAACTGGTCAGGATCGAACTGCTGGCAGTGGGCAGAGTTAGCCTGCAATACTGTATTCTCACCACTACGCTACCACGGCTTCTCTCTCTCTCTCTCTATGTTCGTGTGTGTGTGTGTCCAACATCTTAGATTATACTAGAAGATGCTCCTTCTCTCTCTCTCTCTCTCTCTCTCTCTCTCTCTCTCTCTCTCTCTCTTCCCCCCCCTGTCTGTTTGTCTGTCTCTGTGTGTGTGTGTGTGTGTGTGTCTTTTTCTCATAGATTTTCTTGTTGCAATTTATTAATTGGCAGCAGGTAATGCATTGACGAGGGATATGGTGGCTCAGTGGGTTAGAACGCTGAGCTTGTTGATTAGAAGGTCGGCAGTTTGGCGGGTCGAATCCCGAGTGCCGCATAACAGAGTGAGCGCCTGTTACTCATCCCAGCTTCTGTCAACCTAGCAGTTCGAAAGCACGTAAAAAGGCAAGTAGAAAAATAGGGACCGCTACGGTGGGAAGGTAACAGCGTTCCGTGCGCCTTTGGCGTTTAGTCATGCTGGCCACATGACCACAGAGACGTCCTCGGACAAGCGCTGGCTCTTCGACTTTGAAACGGAGTTGAGCACTGGCCCCTAGAGTCGGAAACGACTACCACGGATGTGCAGGGGAACCTTTACCTTTACCTTTACCTTAATGCATTGACACTTTCCCAACACTGAGTTTCACCTGGCCTCTTCTTTTTACTTCAGATCTTTCCATCACAGCAAACCCCCCCCCCCCCCCCCAAAAAAAAAAACAGCACTTACTTTTATTTGGCTGTGGTTGTCTCTGGCAGCAGAGGCTGCAAAGCTTCCAGCAGGCATCTCCTCTGTTCTGAATTCTGGGAGTTGAAGTCATAAAAGGGGCCACATTTGAAGACCGCTGCCCAAAGAGGAAGAGAGAAAGACAGCCCAGGTGCCTGAAATTTTTTTTCAGCAGCTTGCTCTTTTCACAAACAGTCCCATTCCTGCAGTGTCCTGGCTCACCTCCAGCTGAACACCTGCAGAAATGGATTGGCCGCTTCAGACCTGAAAGAGGCACCTTAGATATAGCATGCTTCCTTACCTGTATAGGGAATCCTCAACATATGACCAGTGGTGGGATTCAAATAGGTGAACAACCATTTCTCTGCATGGATGCCACTTCTGGAAGTCCGTTCGGGGCCTGGGCAACAAAAATTTAGCTACTGGTTCTGCCGAAGTGTTGCGAAACGGTTGAATCCCACCACTGCGTATGACCACAACGGAGCCCAAAAGTCGCAAAAGGGGGAATCACGTGACCCCTGGGACACTGCCACCGTCGCAAATATGAGTCAGTGGCCAAGCGTCTGAACTTTGATCACGTGACCATGGGGATGCTGCAACGGTTGTTAAGTGTGAAAAATGGTCTTCAGTCACTTTTTTTCACTTTTTGAACAGTCGTTAAATGAACTACCATGTTTCTCCGAAAATTAAACCCAACCAGAAAATACGCCCTAACATGATTTTTCAGGATGCTATATAAGCCCAACCCCCAAAATAAGCCCCAATTAAGATCTTCAGCCAAATGGACACATTTAGTACCATATTTCCCCAAATATAAGACCTAATCAGAAAATAATGCGTCTTTTGGTGCAAAAATTAATATGAGACCTGGTCTTATTTTTGGGGAAACATAATATTATAAGTCAAGGATTTTAGGAACACACCCAAATGCCTTCCTGGCTCTTTCCAACATACATTGGAGATATCTGAAATGGTTAAAAGCAAGCCCTTGCCTTAAACCAGGGCTTTTCAACTAGTGGTACGGTACCACCTGTGGTCCATTGGCACCTGGCAGGTGGCACATGACCATCCTAGAAAAGTGGTAGCGGTGGAGGGGAATGAGCTGAACTGGTGGCAGCACTGCACAAGCCTGAGCGAGAGACGGCTGGAGCTGCAAGGCTATCAGGGCTCAGCGGAAGCGCCAGGATCAGCACCAGGATCCAGCTGGAGCTCAGCGCTGATCCTGGTGCTTCTGAGCCCAGAAGAGGCGCCGATCAGCTGGAATGTTGCAGCATCTCCAGGATCTTGTGATTTACATTCAGATGCTTGGCAACTGATTCATATTTTTGACGGTCACAGTGTTCCAGGGTCTTGTGAAGTGACCAAAACCAGCTACAACCACCCAGCAGAGGGGGGTAGAATAAAAACCAAACATCACCCCCACCCCACCCCTGCTGCCAATCCCCAACAGAAATGCTCACAACAATGAAAACCTCGACAGGAGGAAGAGCACCGCCGGGTGGGCAGGCAGGTGTCTTGCTCGGCTGTGGCTTGGGGGGCACTTTTTTCGGTGCCATTGTAACTTCGAACAGTCACTAAGCAAACTGTCGTAAGTCTGAGGACTACCTGTACTATCTGCTTACAACCTCTCCTTTATTCTAACCGCTTTCGTTAACTCTGGAGCGCTATGGACTCTCTCAACCCATGTTTCTCAACCTTGGCAACTTTAACATGGGTGAAGGCTGGGGAATTCTGGGAACTGAAGTCCACCTATCTTAAAGTTGTGGCGGTTGAGAAACCCTGGCTGCCAGGATCTTCAACCCATCCAAAGGAAAGAGGTCAGCCTAAAGTTTGTAAAGATTATAAGACTTTGGTACATTTATCCTCAGGGAACAGGGTAGAGTTCTAGACAAAAGGACAAAGATGAGGAATGAATGAATGAGAAAAAAAGAAAAGAAAATCAAAACTCATTCTCCAACTCTTGCAAAAAGCTCAACGTTTTATAAATCAATTAATCAATTTTTAAAAATGGCCATTTTCTGTACCAAACGATAGGGCCCTGTTACCGAGGATCAACTGCAGTGATTCACTTAATCACTGTGGCAAGAAAGCTCGTAAAATGGGGCAAACCTCGCTTAACAACCACCTTGCTCACCAACGGAAATTTGAGGCTCAGTTTAATTTGAGGACTGCCTGTATTCGGCTGACTGTTCCTGACTGTTGCTTTTTTGAATGCAGGTTGCAATAGAAAATGTAGTGCAGGGGTAGGCCACCTTGGCTCTTTTATGACTCGTGGACTTCAACTCCCAGAATTCCTGAGTCAGCATGGCTCAGCATGGAAATCTCTCCCTTTCCCCTCAACATGGCTGGCTCAGGAATTCTGGGAGTTGAAGTCCACGAATCATAAAAGAGCCAAGGTGGCCTACCGTGGCCTAGGCCTAGGCCGCTTTATGACTCGTGGACTTCAACTCCCAGAATTCCTGAGCCAGCATGGCTCAGCTTGGAAACCTCTCCTTTTCCCCTCAGCATGGCTGGCTTAGGAATTCTGGGAGTTGAAGTCCACATAGAAGAACCAAGCCATCAGGACGGGATTCAGCAGTCCATCTGCATTTGAAAGGCAAAGGCCACCCTTTTGAAGACAGCAAAGTCCACTTTCTGCACGGAGAGGACCGGTGGTTTGAAAGAGGGATCAAAGGGGCCATCTACATTAAGACTGAACAGCCCTCTCTCAACAGAAGAGGGAGGGACATGACACCACCTGTCTCCTGTTTACAACAGCGTCCTTTCAGCAGTTCCAAGAAGGCTCCACACCCATTTGCACTACTCAGGTCACCCTGAGGGCACAGATAAACCTCCAGGTGGCATCAACGACTTTCTACAAAAATTGCAAATGGCCAGCTTTCTGCAAGGAATATAAATCCTTCCATTCCCCCACCATTAAGTCAGAACTAAAGAAGCTTCTTGGATGAGAAGCAAAATGTCTTCAAGGAAAAGCCAAGTCCAGTTGCCTTTTGAAAGAAGCATCTTTGGGACCTTCAACTTTTGATTCGGAGCTGCCCGGAGATGGCTGAATGATGATGGGTGGCTATTCAAATGCTTTAAAGAAGTAAATAAATAATTCTTTGGATGATGAAATTATCAATGCTGCAGAGGGCAACGATATCCCAGAACTGCAGAGCTGGAAGGGATTGGTAGACGTTTTCTAGTCTAACCCCCTGCTTGGAACAGATGCTGATAAACCATTTTGCACAGATGGCTCGCCAATCTGTTTGAGAACCGCCATGAAGGGGAACACACCAATTTATGAGTTTCTATAAAGACACGTGTTTTCTTCATGCACAGTGCAGAGCCCTCTCCCTTTCTGTTGAGTCTGTTTTGCTTTTGTCACCAAGTGTAATGTGCCAAAGCAAATGTTCCAATTATGCATCTCGTGCTATCAGAATGATGCCCGTGATATCATATCTAGAACACAGAACATAAAATAACATAGTTGGACCCTGGAGGTCTTCTAATCCAATCCCTTGCCCAAGCAGGAGACCCTGTACCATTTTAAACAAACTGTTGTTCAGTCTCTTTTTGAAAGCCTCCAGTGATGGAGCACTCACAGCTTCTGAAGGCAAAGCCGTTCCACTGGTGAATTCTTCTAACAGCCGGGAATTTTTTCCTTAGTTCTAGAATAGAATAGAGCTGGAAGGTACCTTGGAGGTCTTCTAGTCCAGGGCTTTTCAACTAGTGGTATGGGCACCACCTGTCGTACATTGGCACCTGGCAGGTGGTACGCGACCATCCTAGAAAAGTGGTAGCGGGGGAGGGGAATGAGATGAACCGGTGGCATCACCGCAGAGGCCTGAGCGAGAGATGGCTTCAGGGCTCAGTGGAAGCGCCAAGATCAGTGCCACTTTCCAGCTGATTGGCACTTCTTCGGGGCTGTCAAGGCTCAGTGGAAGCACCAGGATCAGCGCTAAGCTCCAGCTGGAGCTTGGTGCTGATCCTGCTGCTTCTGCTGAGCCATGAAGAAGCACCAATAAGCTGGAAAGCAGCACTGATCCTGGTGCTTCTGCTGAGCCAGAAGAGGCGCCGATCAGCTGGAATGTTGCAGCATCTCTAGGGCCTTGTGATTTACATTCAGATGCTTGGCAACCGATTCGTATTTATGATGGTCACAGTGTTCCAGGGTCATGTGAAGTGACCAAAACCTGCTGCAGCCACCCAGCAGACAGGGGGGAATAAAAACCAAACACACCCCATCCCACCCCCGCTGCCAATCCTCAACAGAAATGCTCACAACAATGAAAACCTCGGACAGGAGGAACAGCGCCACCAGGCAGGCAGGCAAGTGTCTTGCTTGGCTGTGGCTTGGGGGGCACTTTTTCCAGTGCCATTGTAACTTTGAACAGTCACTAACTGAACTGTTGTAAGTCGAGGACTACCTGTACTTCATCACTTTTTTCCCTTCTTTGGTCATCAAGTTTTTGACACCTTGCTAGGTGACTGGTGGTACTCGGATGTTGCCATATCCTAAAAGTGGTACAGTGGGTGAAAAGGTTGAAAAGCCCTGTTCTAGTCCAGCCCCCCACTTAAGCAGGAGAACCTATACCATCTCAAACAAGTGACTGTCTCTAGCCTCTTCTTAAAAGTCTCCAGTGATGGAGCGCCCATGATTTCTAGAGGCAAGCTGTTCCACTGGTTAATTGTCCTCACTGTCAGGAAGTTTCTCCTTAATTCCAGGTTGCTTTTCTCCTTGATTAGTTTCCATCCATTGTTTCTCGCCTTGCCTTTTGGTGCTTTGGAAAATAGTTTGAGTCCCTTGTCTTTGTAGGAGCCCCTCAAATATTGGAAGACCGCTATTCTGTCTCCCTTAGTCCTTCTTTTCATTAGACTAAAAAGGTAAAAGGTAAAGGTTCCCCCGCACATGTGTGCTCGTCATTTCTGACTCTAGGGGCCGGTGCTCATCTCCGTTTCAAAGCCAAAGAGTCAGCGCTTGTCCGAGGACGTCTCTGTGGTCATGTGGCCGGCAGGACTAGACGCCAAAGGCGCACGGAACACTGTTACCTTCCCACCGGAGTGGTCCCTATTTTTCTACTTGCATTTTTACGTGCTTTCGAACTGCTAGGTTGGCAGAAGCTGGGATGAGTAACAGGCGCTCACTCTGTTACGCGGCACTCAGGATTCAACCCACCAAACTGCCAACCTTCTGATCGATAAGCTCAGCGTCCTAACCCACTGAGCCATACCCAATTCTTGTAACCTTTTTTCTTATGTTTTAGCCTTCTGTGTTATGGTTTTAATTATTCCCTCTTTGTTCCCCATACGCTCAAAATTGCAGTAGAAACATCTGAGATTGGGTTTATTTCCAGAACCAAATAAATCACAGCATCTCCACCTTTCTGGCGGCAACATAATTTGGCCTGCTACATCTGCTCCTCCTGAACATTGTTTTCTTGTAACCAGGCTAAGAAAGACAGGCAAGTAGAAAGGAAGGAAGGAAAGAAAGAAAGAAAGCAGAAAGGGGTGTTTTGTTCCACTTCATATAAACAACTTTTCAAGCCAGAAAAACCAGCTGGCAAACTGAACATGAAGAAACAAAATCTGTTTACTGCAGTCCGTTCGTTGAATGTTGACTGCAAAAACTTTGTAAAGTAGTGGCAGAAGAGGGGAAGAATAGTACGAATTTTAGCGATTCAGCTACCCGCTTTAGTGCTTCACTATTTGCGTAGAACTTGGAGTTGTTCACTCTTGTTGTTTTTTCTGTCAGACAGCTTAATCTTTTATACATAATTTTGAGATCCATACTGCTCCTTACATTGGACATTGTGTCTAAAATTCTCTGTCAATCATTTGGATTCGCAGCCAATGAAACCACATTTTCAGCACCCTAAACTACCTACATTAAAATCAACACCAGCGTTCCTTGTGCATTCATCCATATCTATATTAATCAGCCAAGATTAATATCACATCTTTCTTTCTTACTCCATTTTCAGTGCTGAACCATTATCTGGGGAATCCATTTATTCTTTTCAGTTTCTCACTTCTATCATATGTTGCATTCTAAATCACACAGAACCTTACATAAGGCAAGTGTCAACGCTGCTAACGTCGGATGTTTTTGCATTGACAACAGATGGAAATGTAGCCATTTTCTCCCTTTCGCTTTTAGAGTTAGAGGAGGAGGAGGAGGAGGAGGGGTGATGTGAGTGAGAGTCCAGCTAGACATAACAACACTAAACCTAGCGTGAGAATCAAGGTTACTGAGCCCAGAGCTGATACAGAATTGGCAGGCTGGAGAGCTGGAGAGGAAGCCCACTGTTCCAAGCTAATTGGGGAATGTGATTTATGACTGCAAATTGAAGGAGGGAATTGTGCTTTGATACTAGGTGCCCAGGGGAGGGGAATTCAGTTTTTGGCTTCGATTATGTAAGTGTCGATATGCTACTCGAATAAAAGATCCTTTTAAGGTAAACAACGCCTTGGAGTTCTTTTGAAGAGTTTCACCTGTCAGAACCATGACAGCAAGTCTGTAACATTTTTTCCCCCACTCTGCTCCACCACGTTCCCCAACCTCTCTCCTTACACAGGTAGTCCTTGTTTTTTACAACAGTTCATTTAGTGACTATTCAAAGTTACAACGGCACTGAAAAAAGTGACTTAGGGCCATTTTTCACGCTTCACACCCTCACAGCATCCCCAGGGTCAGGTGATCAAAATTCAAAGGCTTGGCAACTGACATGTGCTTACGACGGTTGCAGTGTCCCGGAGTCGTGTGATTGCCTTTTGCGACCTTCTGACAAGCAAAGTCAAGGGGGAAGCAGATTCACTTAGTAAAGAGTTGTTACTAACTTAATGAGTGAAGTGATCCATTTAACAAGTGTGACAAGGAAGGATGTGAAATGGAGCAAAGGCTCATTTGTGGCTGCAAGTGAACAAATGCCCATAAGTCACCTTTTTCAGTGCTGTCGTAACTTCAAACAACCTGTAACTGTTTTACAACTTGTAAGCCAACCAGAGTCACCTTGTAGACGAGTTGGGCAGAATAAAAATTTAATCACTCAATCAATCTTCTTCCTTTTTCTTCTATGTCCCTTTTCCCCCAATATTTTCATTTATGACTACAAAAGGTAGCCTGTTCTGCCTTCGAGCCTTCACTGACTTCTTCCCCAATTCTCTAATTTTTTTCAACGTCAACAGCTCAAACCATTCATGCCTTTAGTTTTGTACTCGTTGCTTTGGCATTCATTCTTTTGTTGGACTCTTGCTTAAAACCCTGCATTTGAAATAAATAACCCCCCCCCTCTTTTTTCCCCAAAGAAATTGCCCACAAAGCTATCATCATCCTTGTTCATTCTCAAGTCACAGCAGGATCTTTTTTTTTTTTTCCTGAATAAAATTCATTCTGAAAGTTGCACAATTCAACCCCAAACACATCTTTGATCCTTCTTTCACAAGAGGATCACTTAGAATTATCAGTCATCAGCTGAAATGTAGAAAGATAGAAAACTCACCACAGAAAAAGACCCAGTGGTTTATTAAGTCTGCCCTCTGTGTTCTAATTATTTATTTTTGTTTTCTTTTTAATCAATTTATTGTTTAATCATTACTTTGTATTTATTTATTATTTTTATTGTATTTTTATTTATTGGTTTTAATGGGTTAGGATGCTGAGCTTGTCGATCTGAAGGTTGGCAGTTTGGCGGGTCGAATCCCGAGTGCCGCGTAACAGAGTGAGTGCCTGTTACTCGTACCAGCTTCTGCCAACCTAGCAGTTCGAAAGCACGTAAAAATGCAAGTAGAAAAATAGGGACCGCTACGGTGGGAAGGTAACAGCGTTCCGTGCGCCTTTGGCATCTAGTCATGCAGGCTATATATATATATATATATATATATATATATTGGCTTACCAGTTAGCTCTTTTATGTATATTTAAGCTTATGTCTCAGATTATACATACATCAACTTAATAATAACAACAACAACAACAACTTCTCTTCTAACCCACTCATGATGACTTAGTTATATTTGCAATTAAGGTCCCCTTATTAAGTCAGTATCCTGTTTTTCCAGCTCTTATTTAGCTTTAATTTCTCATCAGTATCCAAAATATTTTTAACAGTTATAATATTTTCAATGTTAGTTACGTTTGGGTGGCCGAATGCCTCGCTTATAGGAATAGCACATTCAGTTCTGATTACCACGAAAAGAGTGCAGAGAAGAGCAACAAAGATGATTAGGGGACCGGAGGCTAAATCATACGATGAACGTTTGCAGGAATTGGGTATGTCTAATCCCTGGACTGCAAGGCGATCAAACCAGTCAGTCCGAGAGGAGATCAATCCTGACTGCTCTTTAGAAGGCCAGATCCTGAAATTGCAACTCAAATCCTTTGGCCACCTAAGGAGAAGGAAGGACTCACTGGAGAAGAGCCTAATGCTGGGAAAGGTTGAGGGCAAGAGAAGAAGGGGACAACAGAGAATGAGGTGACTGGATGGAGTCACTGAAGCAGTAGGTGTGAGCCTAAATGGACTCCAGCAAATGACTCGTGGACTTCAACTCCCAGAATTCCTGTGCCAGCATGGCTCAGCATGGAAACCTTTCCCTTTCCCCTCAGCATGGCTGGCTCAGGAATTCTGGGAGTTGAAGTCCATGAGTCATAAAAGAGCCAAGGTTGCCTACCCTGGCCTAGGCCTAGGCCGCTTTATGACTCATGGACTTCAACTCCCAGAATTGCTGAGCCAGCATTGCTGTCTGAGGAATTCTGGGAGTTGAAGTCCACAAGTCATAAAAGGGCCAAGTTTGAAGACCCCTGAGTTAGAGTCATGCATGAGGCAATCTATACTCTGATTGGTTGCCATCAGCATAAAGGGGGTGTTTCCCTTTTCCCCCGCCTTTTTCTCTTCAGAGTGTTCTGTATACCGTTTTAGATTTACCTCATGATTTTCCAGTGTTCCTGACCATCTTATGTCCTTCTTATGTTACACACACACAGGAATTCTGGGAGTTGAAGTCCACGAGTCATAAAAGAGCCAAGGTTGCCTATCCCTGGTCTAGAGTATTATAGGAGAGCTGGTTTCAATATGGCAAAATGAATTTCTTCCTTCTCTGAGAATTTTTCCTATTATTAATATGATCTCCAGCTGCATCACGTCTGCTGTCATTTTCATTTTTCTAACAGCGCACAAAATAATCCGCTTCTTAATGAAGGCCCACGCGTGAAATGACAATCAAATAATTGGAAATCTGTAAAAAAAAAAAAGAAGAAGAAGACAAAAGTATATCCATTGTTAACGATCTGAAGGGATTCATCTGTTGTTAACGATCTGAACAGATTTGGGCAGAACCTGGTGCCCTATAAATTTGGTTGCCGTCCAACTTCATGCATCACCAATATGAAGATGGCAAACATCTGACTGAGGTGATGAAGGTTATGGAGAATGCAATTTGACCCATCTGAGGAGCAGTAGGAACAAGGCATAAAGATAAACGGCATGAAGCAATTAACAAAATGTCGAACTGGGGGAAATTTGAAGAGTGCCAATTTTAGTAAGTCAATGGTAGTTGCAAAGAAAAGAATAAGGAATAAGGATAATCTGTTTAACAAAATGCCAACCAACCCTTTCATTACAATCATCTGGACTTCTGACTAATCTTTCTTTCTTTCTTTCTTTCTTTCTTTCTTTCTTTCTTTCTTTCT
>JAKJMR010001032.1:18912-28938 GCA_024449315.1 Daboia siamensis
CTTTCTTTCTTTCTTTCTTTCTTTCTTTCTTTCTTTCTTTCTTTCTTCAGAATAATAACAGGATAAAAGAGTTGGAAGGGACATTCAAGGTCTTCTAACCCTAACCCCTGCAGAAGCAGGAGACCCTACACTATTCTGAATAAAAAAGGCTGTCCAGTTTCTTCTTAAAAACCTCCAGCGATGGAGCACCCACCACTTCTGGAGGCAAGCTGGTCCGCTGGTTAATTGTGTGAAAGGAAAACAAAATACCTTAATAATTCTTTCTGTATAAATCAAATATATTTCTTTGATCGCCAATTAAAAGAAAAGCTTGTGTCTGCTAAGGAATACTTAGGAAAAGGAAGAATTGTGCCCTTTCCAGTAGATGGTGAAAAATAGTGGGCTGGCACACATTTCAGTCTCAAGAAAGCAGATGTAGCAAAAGGAAGCATTTCAGAAATTTATATGATGACGGTTTTAACAAGAAAAGGCTTATGACCCTCTTTTACCGGTCTACTATAGAGAGCGTCCTCTCGTATGGTATTGTGGTTTGGTATGCTGGGCTGACAGCCGTGGATAGGAAGGCATTACAGAGGGTGGTGAGCACAGCACAAGACATTGTGGGCTGTCCCCTGACGCCACTGGATGACCTCGCCAGGGCCCGTTGCCTTGGAAGAGTGAGGAAAATTCTCAGGAATGACTCACACCCTGGACGGTATCTCTTTACTCTCCTACCATTGGGTAGGAGATACAGGAGTATAGCCAGCCATACCAGCAGGCTGAAGAACAGCTTTTATCCGTGGGCTGTTAGGCTTTTGAATGGGAAATAATTTTTATAAACTTTATGCATAATTGACTTGCAAGGCCGGTGTGCAGTGCAATTAGTTCACATGGTGTAATAAAATGGAGGGTTTGTGTCACTGTAAGGTGGGGAGTGGGGGCACAAAGGGAGGCTCAGCCAATCTCAATGGTTGTACTATGACAATAAAGGATTATTATTATTATTATTATTATTGTTATTATTATTATTATTATTATTATTATTGAAATGGGATATTATTGGGTGGCTCTAGAAGGTCAAGGGGTGGGCACAACGCTAAGGTTTAAAGCAGGGGTGTCAAACTCACCACGTCACGTGACATGTTGCACATATCACAACTTTTCCCCCATTGCCGGAGCTGGGGTGGGCACAGTTTTGGCATGACCCATCCGGCCTGTGGGCCGGCAGTTTGACACCCCTGGTATAAAGCCTGCCTAAAAGATCTGGGTGTTGCCATTTGGCCTTAGCCATCACACTTAATGACTGCTGTCCATTTGGCCCTGATTGCAAATAGCTTGTTGAAAGGTAAGTACTGAATGTGTGTGTGTTAAATTTAAATAAACCTCTGGACCCTAAAGTGAGAATTTTGTTGTGTGTTTTCTCTTGTTTCTCTTTCACATGTTTTCCCCCTGATAATTGTTCTAACGGTCAAGAAGTTTCTCCTTAGTTCTAGGTTGCTTCTCTCCTTGATTACTTTCCATTTGTTGCTTCTTGTCCTGCCTTCAGGTGCTTTGGAGGATAGGATGACCCCCCTTTTCCACTGGGGCAGCCCCTTAGATATTGGATTTGATTTATATGCTGCTCATCTCACTGATAAAACAACTTTGAGAGACTAACAAACAGTCAAAAGATCAATACAGGAACAATTACCATTATACACACACACACACACACATACAATACATACACAAGATTTGTTCATGGCTACCTGTGTAAGCTTCAAACCAAATCTCTTTAGTCTGCTGTTTTCTATTTCCATATTTATTCCCCATTAATCATAGCTAGTCGGAAGCTTCAAAGTAGATCTTCAAACAGAGGCTATATAATCATGTGTCAGAGTTGCTTAGAAGAGTCATTTGCAAATTGCTGTTTAAGATGACCTCTGATATACCTTCCATTGCTGGAATTGCTGATTTTCTGATAATCATGTTTCCAGTTCTGCCACTATAGATGCAGAAGGATTCATTTAAATCCCATGTAGTGGCTGGGGAAAAAAAAGGAATTAAATATTTGTTTTTCTTTCCCAGATATATGTTATTTGTCTATCCCTGCATTCTGAAACAAACAGGGTTACTGGGTTGTTGTTGTTTTAATCCAGATGGTTCAGTGAAAAGTTTTGTGCATGTCCTTGCATTTGTCGATAATTGTTCTGAATTAAAGTACTAGCTATCTTTTAAAAAAGGTGGATCAAGCTGATTTTGGTTTGAAAGAAGACCGACTGATATTCTTATATTGTGTTTTCTGTATTCCCTATTCAGGAGTCAAACTTAGGTATAAAGGTAAAGGTAAAGGTTCCCCTCCACATGCGTGCTAGTCGTTTCCAACTCTAGGGGCCGGTGCTCATCTCTGTTTCAAAGCCGAAGAGCCAGCGCTTGTCCAAGGACGTCTCTGTGGTCATGTGGCCGGCATGACTAGACGCCAAAGGCGCACGGAACGCTGTTACCTTCCCACCGTAGTGGTCCCTATTTTTCTACTTGCATTTCTTACATGCTTTCGAACTGCTAGGTTGGCAGAAGCTGGGACGAGTAACAGGCGCTCACTCTGCTATGTGGCACTCGGGATTCGACTCACCAAACTGCCGACCTTCTGATCGACAAGCTCAGCCTCCTAACCCACTGAGCCACCGCGTCCCTAAACTTAGGTATAGATTATTTTTATTTTCTAAGGTTGCTTCTTTTTTAAAGAGGCTTGTTTCGTTTTTTCTCCTTGGTTTTTGTTTAAAGTTGAGTTTCTTTAAATATTTTCTTTTTTTTCTTTGTGACATTTCTTTTCTGGTCTTTTTTTTTTTTACTATTTTGAAATCAGTGTCAGCTAAAAGCTTCATATTTTTCCTTGTCCTATGTAAGTATTAGCCTCTAGATATACAGGTAGTTCTCAACTTATGGCCGCAATTGAGCCTAAAATTTATGTTGCTAAATGAGAAATTTGCTAAGTGAGTTTTGCCCCATTTTACGAGAATCAGATACTTCCTAAGTGGGTGAATTAAAATCTGGTATTTGTTTTTACAAGAAGCCCATATTCTTCCTAATAGAAAACTCTCTTGGTTAAGGGTGAGT
This sequence comes from Daboia siamensis, assembly GCA_024449315.1. Classification (NCBI taxonomy): domain Eukaryota; kingdom Metazoa; phylum Chordata; class Lepidosauria; order Squamata; family Viperidae; genus Daboia; species Daboia siamensis. The sequence goes on from JAKJMR010001032.1 coordinate 21,988, forward strand.
TTGTCGGATCTATCTTTCTTTGGAAATTCAAAATCTGCTAGGGATACAGTCATTTTGATTAACCAGTGTGCAAAATTTTGCAGTCGAACGAGAAGTAATGTAGAAGGATATTTTATTTTTAGTAGTGGTTAATTAAATGCCTTAGTATATGAGCTGCACTTATTAATTATAATAGCTCTAGTTAGGATTATCCTGGTACATTATGCAGGTTTTTGAAATTCTTTTTACTTTGTCTGTGGATCAGATAATTACAGCTGGAGATTTTAATCAACTTTTAGATACTTTACTACAGCATAATACATCCTCCCCCTTCACCTAAATTTAATCCACATACATGGAAAGTATTGCAAACTTACACATCATGGTTTAATTTGTTGGAGACACAGCAACTGTTAAATTATTCACAAGAAGAGTGTATTCTTCCCCTTAAAATTTGTCCTTGATGAAACTGTTTTTTACCATCTTAAACATTAGTTGAAAGGAGAAATACATATAAATTCAGGACTATTACTGTATAACCCAATTGTACCAGTAGCCACTATAGGAAAGTGTTCCAGTTTGCTAAGAGGTATATAATGACATTATTATAAAATAATTTGGCTTTCATAAAGCAGATGCAATAAAAATTTGGGGAGAGAATGGGAGGGAGGAGAGAGAGAGAGAGAGATGATAGACACACAGAGAGAGATGATAAACAGAGAGATGATAAACAGAGAGAGGGAGAGATGATAAATAGAGAGAGAGAGAGAGATGATAAACTGATGGGTGATAGATAGATGATAGATAGCCAGGTGGGCGGGCAGACCGACAGACCGACAGACAGTGTGATGACTCCCCCAGACATTTTCTCAGATACCTCTCCAGATGTCAGCTCAAAGAAAGATGAACCCAACTCAGGCACATCTGGAGGGGCATTCGTCAATGGCTCCAAACAGCCAGCTGAGAGGGATTTGGCTGAAGCACAACTGCAGCAGGACTGCCCTGAGGCTTCAGGTGGGGAAAGCATGCAGCTGCAACTGGTCAATGATGAGGAAGAGGCACTGCCGTCTGCCCCTGATCCAAGAACACGTAGGGCAAAGAAAAGGCAGGAGCAGAGAAGGTCAGCCAGATTACTTGTGAGGAGGCAGCCTCGCCCTTCTTGATGCACTGCACCAGAAGTTGGCTATTTAGCACAGCAGATAGATGGAGACAACACTGGGAACAATGCGTTTGTTTTCTTGCTGTGTGTTCTTGCCTTGAACTTTGGATCATGTCTCTTCTGCTGTTGCCTTTTGCCTTGCCTTGCCTTGTGGACTAGTGTTGGCTTCATTTGAGTAGCCTGTGGAACTCATTGGGGGCGAGCTGGTGCCAGCACAGGAAATTGCTGGGGAATAACAAGCAATTGTTAAAATAACAATTCAGGTTCATAAGCCTTAATAAAGACTCCTTACACCTGTGGTGTGTGTGAGTGAGTGAGTAGAGATAGATAGATAGATAGATAGATAGATAGATAGATAGATAGATAGATAGATAGATAGATAGATAGATAGATAGACAGACAGACAGACAGACAGACAGACAGACAGACACAGTTAGACATATATTTATTTTATTTATTAATCAAATTTCTGCACTACCAATCTCACCTACTGTAAGTGTCCCTAAGCAGTTTATAACATCATACATAGACATATTCTATACATTAAATTGCTCTGCACAATATCCAGTTATGGAGGAAACTGGGTGTCAAACTGCCGGCCTATTGGCCGGATGCATCATAGCAAAACCACACCCACCCCATGGCTGGCAATGGAAAAAAAGTCTTGATATGTTGTGACACTTCACATGATGTTACTCTCTTCCCCACCCCCCCACCCCAGACCCAGAATTTTGAATCTGGATGGGGATGTCCCTTCCCCAAACCAAGCTGAGTGTCAGTTTTGGGGTCTTCCTGGATTCATGGCTCAAGGAACAGGTGGCAGCTGTGGTTAAGGTTAAATTTGTTAACCTTTGCACGAATTCGTCTAGTACACCAGTTGGCAACCTTTCCTGGACGGAGAGTGTTATGTATCCAGGTGAAGAGAACACATACACACTTACATAGCAGTCACCACCAGGGGGCGTTGAACTGTAACTGTTTTGGCGGGAACCCAGTTTCGGCAGGAAACAGAGGTTCAAACCCATTGGCCGGCTGCTCACCTGACCAGGTATAAAAGGAGGGCAGGTAACCCCTATTCCCCAGTACAGTCACTTCCACCGAATAAAGATCTGTACTCATCGTCTCGGCGTCCTTCCTGCTCTCCAGAACCCACTACACAACAGAGAGGCCTTGCTCACAGTCATTCATTCCCTGGTCACCTCCCCTTTGGATTACTGCAATACACACTGTATGGGACTGCCCTTGAAGGCACAAAAAGGGAGCCCCTAGATTTGCCCATGTAACACAACTCTATTGTGCGAGCTTGCAGTTTCTTTCTAGGTGCAATTCAAGGTGCTGGTCCTCACTTTGAAAATCCTATATGGCACAGAACCAGATCTGCAGGACCACCTTTCCCCAAGGACATCTACTCATCCTAGCAGGGTGGGCACACACTCCTAGCCCCTTCCTCTAAATATTGCCATCTGATGGGAGCTAGGAAGGGTACCTTCTCCATGCCAGCCTCTGCCTATGGAACTCTTTGCCACATGAACTTTGGCAGGCCACCACCCTTCTAGCCTTCTGCGAAGCTTTGAAGACCTGGATTCCCCCCCAAGTGCTGGGATAAGATTAGATGCACGCACATCAGAAATTTGACTTCTTGTTGTTGTTATTGTTATTTTTAATGTTTCTAATATGTTTAGTTTTATAGTTTTAATATGGTTTTGCCTGTTGTTTTAACTTGTGTTTGGAAGGCGCCCAGAGTGGGTTATAAGATGGGCAGCTATATAAATGTTTTAAATAAACAAATTAAACCAACACATAAATTGCATTACTGATATTTCACGAAGAAATTATTAAAAATGGAATATAAAAGTGAAAAATCTCTGCGTATATAATGCGAGAAGACCTCCATCAGAATGATATAATGCTTTAATAAGTGCTAACTGGGATATTTAAATTCCTTTCTGCATTTGATATAGAATGGTCACTGAATTGCACAAGGCAAAAATATTGGGAATAGAGGAAAAGGCCTGGAAAAATACTTATAGCTCTAAAAATGTTTTACAACAATTGGATATTATTTCGGCTTTCAAGGTATGTTTGAGATAAAGTGTGCAGTGATTCCTAAGTACATATGTTCGATAACAAAATGTATTGATAGGAAGAATAGTGATAAATTATCAGTTAGAATTAGAATACGTGTCAGATGTGCAACCTTTATGTGCAAGTAGTCCTCAGTTTACAACAATTCATTTAGTGACCATTCTAACTAACTTACAACAGCACTGAACAAAGTGACTTATGACCGTTTTTCACCTCTGCAGCAAAAATCAGACAACTGACTGACTCACATCTATGACGGCCTCAGTGTCCCAGGGTCACGTGATCCCCTTTTGTGACTTTCTGACAAGCAAAGTCAATGGGGAGGCCAGATTCACTTAACAACTGTGTCACTAATTTAACAACTGCAGTTGATTCGCTTAACAACTGTGTCAAGGAAGATTGCAAAATGGGGAACAACTGTTTTGGTTAACAACAGAAATTTTGGGCTGAAGTGTGGCCGTAAGTCGAGGACTCTCTGTATAGCATTTTGTTTTGTTGGAAAATATGTAAAATTACAAGCTTTTTAAGGTTTCTTGCAATAATTATCTGAAGGATAATTTTCTTCAAATATAGACGACTTATCTAAGATCAAAATCCGCATAAATAGACGGTGAACATCCTCCTCCTGAGTGTATATTTTAAAAAATAAAAATAAAGTGATGTATTAGTTCAATAATTAATACTTTTCATGAAAAGGAAAACCCCAAATTATCTAAATTCATGGCTGCCATATGATTATGGAAGGGTTATATTTCCTGGTTTTCAGTCATAGCACGAGGAGAGCATTTGATGTCTTTATTGAAAGGAAATGATTAAGCCAGGAAATCGTTATGGACACAATTAAAAAGCTATTATGTGAGGCATATAATAATATTCAGGGCTCTTGGCTCCATTTTTTTTAGCAAAAATGTTATTGTGTGTCCCGCTTTAAAGGCAGTAGGACAGGGGTGTCAAACTCAATTTCATTGAGGGCCGCATCAGCATTGTGGTTGCCCTCAGGGGGCCGGGTGGGTATGGCCAGGGTGGGTGTGGCCTACTGGGTAGGCGTGGCTAGAGTGCGTATGGCCTCCTGGGTGGGCGTGGCCAGCTCTACATCATTTGCATCAAGGGTGCCTATGGGGGCCTGGGCAGGAGTGGGACAGATCTGAGGGTCTCTGGCAGAAGGAGGGTCTCTGGGCCAGGGCCAAGGCAGTGGGGGCCATTCCCTCACTGTTTCCAGGATGGCTTCGCGGGCCACATGAATCCACTTCGTGGGCCAGATCTGGCCCCCGGGCCTTGTGTTTGACATGTCTGCAGTAGGACATATAGGGAAGATGTGGAGATGATCACTTTTAGCCTTTATTCACCTCAGAATCTACTCTCTGAGGGAAGACCAATTTGAAAATGGCTGATCTGGGGGAGTGTAATCAAGTCATTACACAAAGTTTTGTTCTCCGAGCTTGTGGGTCGGTTTCTGAATGTTTCATTACCAGTCTAGGTAACACCTTCAGTGGAGTTTAGGGCAGGGGTACGCAACCTTGGCTCTTTTATGACTCATGGACTTCAACTCCCAGGATTGCTGAGCCAGTATGGCTCAGCATGGAAATCACTCCCTTTCTTCTCAGCATGGCTGGCTCAGGAATTCTGGGAGTTGAAGTCCACAACTCATAAAAGGGCCAAGTTTGAAGACCCCTGAGTTAGAGATTCATGCATGAGGCAATCTACACTGTGATTGGTTGCTGTAAGCATAAAGAGGGTGTTTCCCTTTTTCCCCACCTTTTTTTCTTCAATATGTTCTGTATACCATTTTAGATTTACTTCATGGGAGTTGAAGTCCATGAGTCTTAAAAGAGCCAAGGTTGCCTACCCGTGGCTTAGAGGACGTCAGTGTTGGTGTTCTTCTGTTTATCAAGGCTTCTGGTATGAATGTGTCAAGTGCAGGTCTTGTGATGGGTCAGGTATGAGTCATCAGAGAGGTTCCTTCAGGTCAGCATTGTTGGGGATGTGACCTATCAGAGTCTTGTGATGACGGATTACATCAGGTCAGAGTCATTGGAAGGTGAACTGCTGAGAGGGGGGAAGAGTGGGCTTGTGTGGGTTGGTTGTGGGTTGATGCTGTCTCCTGTTGGTTGTGTGATTGATTTGGATTCTGAGGGGATCCTAAGCTGGTTGTAGATCAATGTGTCTGTTGATGGAATTGCTTGTGGAGTGCCAGGCTTCGATGAACTTACAAGCATGGCAGGTGTTAGCATGGCCGATGATTTTAGTGTGGCTCCAACTGGACTGGTTGTCAATGCTATGACAAACCGAACTGAAGCCATTTTCATTTTGTCTTCGATGCCACATATTTAGTTTAGAAGAAGGAGAGAGGGGTGTACTTCTCAGTTAGCCAAAACAATTCATATGTATGGGAACCAAGGTCATTGCTGATAACATTTTGGCGGGCTGGACAGCTGGGAGGAGTGCCCATGTTTTCTAAAAATTGGTGAATGTGATTTGTGACAGAAAACTGGGGTGGGAATTGCAACTTGCAACTTTGTAATCGAGAGGAGGGGAATTTAGTCTTGGGTTCTCCTTTGTAGGTGTCGTTATTTTGCAGCCAAATAAAAAAATGCCCTTTGAGGAAGAAATCCTTGCCTTGGAGTTCTTTTAATAGGTCCCATCTATCAAAACCATGACACTGGTGTTATTTGGTGTCAACGTGGGTAGCGATTAATGATTTGGGATCATGGTGTTTGGCTGGTAGCTGATGTTCGTGGATCCTAGTTTTTAATTGACATGATGTTTTTCCCACATAGAAGTGGTTGCAAAACAAAGGTTTCCCTGTCTAGTTGTGTCTGCCTCTAGGGGGCGGTGCTCATCTCCATTTCCTAGCCGAGGGAGCCAGTGTTGCCCACAGACATTTTATGTGATCATGTGGCCAGCATGGCTAAATGCCAAAGGTGCACAAAATGCTATTACCTTCCCACTGAAATGGTACCCATTTATCTACTTGCACTTGCATGCTTTCAAACTGCTAGGTGGGCAGGAGCTGAGGAAAGGAACGGGAGCTTGCCCCATCTCACGGTGCTCGGGTCTCAAACCCAGGTTGTAGTTTTCCAGCTGACAAACTTAGCTGAGCTATCGTGCCCCCCTCAAATTACAATATAATCAGTTAAAAATGATGGGATTCTCAATTTGGCTACCAAGATGGTGAGCATACAAAAGACCGAATCCTACGGAGAATGATTCAAGACTACAGAGGTTCTAGTCCACAAAGCAGAAAGCCAAGAAGATATTGGACAACAATCTTCAAATATTTAAGGTTTTGTCATGCAGAGGAGAGAGACAACATTTTGCAGTTACCACAAAGCTCAAACTAATCGACTGAAATTCTTCTCTGATGCAGGTGAGATTATTAGAAGGAATTTCCTAATCATACAGGTAATCCATGACTTAACAACCATTGATTCAGTGGCTGTTCGAAGTTACAATGGCACTGAAAAAAGTGACTTAGGACCGTTTTTCAAACTTATGACCATTGCAGCATCCCCATGGTCAAGTGATCAAAATTCAGACACCTTGGCAACTGGCTCATATTTATGAGGGTCGCAGTGTCCCCGGATCCTGTGATCCCCTTTTGCAACCTTCTGACCAGCAAAGTCAATGGGGAAGCCATTAACAACTACAGTGCTTTAATGGCAATAATAAAAGTGGGAAAGAAAAGAAAGAAAGAAAGAAAGAAAGAAAGAAAGAAAGAAAGAAAGAAA
>JAKJMR010001032.1:92389-107193 GCA_024449315.1 Daboia siamensis
TGGAAACCTCTCCCTTTCCCCTCAGCATGGCTGGCTCAGGAATTCTGGGAGTTGAAGTCCACGAGTCACAAAAGAGCCAAGGTTGCCTAGCCCTGCCCTAACCCACTTCAAATTCTTTAATTTTGGCTCTGACAGGGCTCATTCTGGCTAATTGGCCACAAAGCCACCATTTGGGGGCATAAAGTATCCCTATCCTTGTCTGCTAGTTCTCCCTATGATCTTCTGGGACTTCCTTTATGAACGCTGCTGGCAAGTTTCATTCCAGCATTTCTCCTTCGCCATTTCCTAGGCAGCTTGTGCAGAGGTTGTGACAGACAAATATTCGAGCGTTGTTTTTACATATTTCAGGGATGTATATGGGTTAGCTATCCTGAACCAACAGTCCTGTCCTGTATGCTCAGGATCAGCAAATCATTCTGCATCCGTCTTTTTCCGCTTCATAAAGAAAACGTCTTTTCCTTCACACATGTAGTTCTCGACTTACGACTGCCGTTGCGCTCAAACTTTTCTCTTGCTAAGCGAGACAGCCGTTAAGCTAGTTTTGCCCCATTTTACGACCTTCCTTGCCACAGTTGTTAAGTGAATGACTGCAGTCATTAAGTTAGTAACCTGGTCCTTAAGTGAAACTGGCTTCCCCATTGACTTTGCTTGTCAGGAGGTCACAAATGGGGATCACGTGATCTTGGGACGCATGGCCACCGTCCATAAAATATGAGTCGGTGTCAGAATTTTGATCTAGTTTGACCAGGAGGTTACCGTGAACAGCTGTAAGTGTGAAAAATGGTCGTAAGTCACTTTTGCGGCACTGTCGTAACTTCAAATGGTCACTGGATGAACGGTTGAAAAGTCAAGAACTGCCTGTATTCAAAAACTGGATTTCCTGCAGCACTTTATGGATCTATTTACTTGTTGTCGTAAAACGTAGATTAGAAAAATGAAATATTGAGGGAGGTATAATTTTTCTACTGCCTTTGCAATTTTTTTTTAAAAGCGAAAATTAATAAGTTGCCACTAAACCGTTTTATATGCATCAGAGGAGAGTCTGAATCGCAAAGCCTGTGTCAGCATTAACTTGCTATCTCTTGATTACCTCTGGAGTGTGTTAATTTCTCCTACCTCTTTTCTAATTAGATACTTTGAAATGGGATCCTCCTAGCAAACTCCCCTCTCTAAATCATATTTAATCAAGGAAAGAGTGAGGTTTCACTCCAGATAGATCTTTACCTCACAGGAAACCATTTAAGCCGCTTTCTCCCTTCATAGGAGGAATATTAATGGGTGCCGTTGTGCCCTCAGGGAAAAAATGACAATAAAGGTTATCTAATCTAACCTAATCTAATATTAAATTTAGAGATGTTTAATATAGAGGGATGGGGGAAGATAGTGAAAAGCAGAGAGGAAGAATATTTGTAAAATAAAACGTCCCCTCCTCTTATGAGAAACCGGAAAGCACATATTACAGGAACTGCAGAAGGTTCTGGAAAGGTAAATGAAAGGCTTTAAAAATATGCTATCACTGATCTGGTTTTCTGGCTTCTACCCAGTGTTTTTCTTCTGGAAAAATCTATCTTCTAATTTCCTCATAGTGTTGCCTTTCCTGTAAGACCAGGCAGTCATCGACTTAAGATCACAACTGAGCCCAAAATTTACGTTACAAAGCGAGACACTTGTTAAGTCAGTTTTGCTCCATTTTACGACCTTTCTTGCCACAGTTGTTAAGTGAATCGCTGCCGTTGTTAAGTTAGTATCGCGGTGGTGAAGTGAATCTGACTTCCCCTTTGACTTTGCGTGTCAGAAGGTTGCAAAAGGGGATCATGTGACCCTCTGGGATGCTACCATCGTCATAAGTACATGCCAGTTGCCAAGCGGCTGAATTTTGATCACGGGACCACGAAGATGCCGCGACGGTTGTAAGCGTGAGAAACGGTCATAAGTCACTTTTTTTTAGTGCCATTATAAACTTTGAACGGTCACTAAATGAACTGTTGTAACATTCTTTTTTTTATTGAAAAGTTTTACAATATATTTTGAATACAAAAAACTCCCCTCTCCCCAACCCCCTCTCTCCTCCCTTCCCCCCTCCCCGACTTCCCAGATAAATGGGTATAAATACAGGGTATAAAAATACAGGGTATAAAAATACAAACAAGCATAATCTAAAATATGCTACCAACAATAATAAAACATTAAATTCTATCACACTTTAACTCTCCATAAGCAAAATATTAATAAAATAACTACTAATTAATTATACATCATAAAAATCCGCTACTTATTCAAATGCTAAATGATATTTTTAGTCCCATATTTATTCTGAACATATTCAATCCATCTTCTCCATTCCACAATGTACCTCTGTTGTGATTGATCTTTCAAATATGCTGAAATCTTTGCCATTTCCGCCAAGTTAGAAACTTTCAATGTCCATTCTTCTATAGTCGGCAGCTCTTCCTTCTTCGAATATTGTGCTACTAAAAGTCTCGCTGCCGTAATTAAATTCAACATCAACTTTGTATCTATAACAGTAGTATCTATAATAATACCCAATAAAAACAATTGCGGAGAAAACTTTATCCTTTTCTTAAATATCTTTTGCCTATTCCACCAAATTTTAATCCAAAATGCTTTAACCTTTTTACAAGTCCACCATATATGAAAATACATTGCATCCTCACAACCACATCTCCAACATTTGGGCTGGCAGTTCGGATACACACTTGCTAATTTTTTAGGGTCTAAGTGCCACCTATAAAACATTTTATAAAAATTCTCTCTTAAATAACTGTTGTAACATTCTTGTTATATTCCACGTCTCTATGCAGCCTCCGGGGATCTCCTGATTTCTGTTCCAAAGAAAGTTTCCTTATTTTATTTTATTTTATTTCATTTCACTTCATTTCATTTCATTTTATTTTATTTTATTTTATTTCTCCGTCACACAGTCAGTTAGATGTTCAGACTGGATTTGACATTTTTGTCTACCTATGAAGTTCTTTCCAAGGACCTGGGATTGGCAGATCTGGATGTCCGACAGTGTTACAGATATTGTTGCAGGATGTAAGCTGTTCCAGGTAAAGCTGCCTTTTGCAATTGACTGAAGGCAAATTTGTCAATGCCGATAGTGTCCAAGTGGCGCTCCAGGAGTTTTGGGAATTGTACCCAAGGTGCCCATTATTAATGGGACTACCTTTGCTTGCTTTATCCATAGTCATTCTATTTCTATTTGTAGGACTTGCAATTTTCTTATCTTTTCCACTTCTTTCTCTTCTGTTTTGCTGGATAGTGTACTGCCACGTCCATATCCAGATTTTTTTGTGTTTCTTATCCATAATTGTTAAGTCCGGGGTGTTATGCGGCAGGTGCCTGTCCCACAGCACTTTAACGTCTTCATTTTCTATTATTTTCTCTGTTTTATGATCCCACCAGTTCTTGGTGCCAGGCAAATGGTATTTTTTTTAGAGGCCTTCAATGAAACGTTTCTATTTTATTTTATTTTTATTTTATTATTAAACTTATACGTTGTCCTTCTCATCCAGAGGCAACTCTCAGCAGTTTACAATCCGTAAAAATGACAACATGGAACATGAAACATTAAAATAGAAAACAGTAACATTAAAATTGGTTTAGGGTTGGTAAAGTTGGGAAGGAAGGGGGCAAGGGGAACTCTGGGAATGAGATATCTGTTCTTCAGTGGTTTGTAGCCCCTCTGGATGTTCATGCATGCAATAAATCGCAAGAGAAGACATTGGTTCCTTCCTGATGTTTTTGCTTGGGATTTATTAGAAGTATGAGCTTCAGATCAGCAGATGAAGATTTTGTAGAGAAAGACAGATTTATAAACACTCATTGATCACCTCCATACTTGGATAAGTGCAAGAATCCTGCTTTATTCCTGTCAGAACTTCACAAGCCTGTCTTTGAAATTAATCCGAAAGCTCTTCCACTCAACACTAATTATTCCCCACGTTGTGCTGCTCTGTTCCCCCACCACCACACACACACATATGGTAAGAGTTCTACAGGTATTTATTTAACATCCCATCCCCAACAGGTCCTCAGAAAGCACCTTCGTTGCGCAGTCCAGATTTTGAGCTCAGCTCAGCACAGAAAGAGTCACTGAGTAACCAAATCCAATGGGCACAAATGAAGTCCAGGAAAGCAGCCCATCAGTCCAATGGGTCAGGATACACAACACAAGCGCACAAGGCACAGAACTGGGCACGTTGCTCCAGTAGCGCTCAAGTCCTCAGGGCGGGATTAAGTAGGCCATGCTGGTGCAACTCTTCGTGAAAGGCGAGCTTGCCTCCTCACGAATAGCCTAGCTGTTGCCTCACAAATAGCCTGCCTCCTCTCTGCCCTACATGTCCTTGGATCGGGAGGAGGTGCGGACTCTGCCTTCTCCTCATTGCTAACGGGCAGCAGCTGCTCACATTCCTCGCCTGGAGCCTGCTAGCCAACTTGTTGCAGCTCACCTCCCTCAGTCTCAGCCTGTCGCTCGTCCAATTGACCCACTACAAGCGCACTCCATCAGACTGGCACTCTCCGAGTCCCAATGTTGACCAACACTCAGCTCCACACTTTCTTCTGCAGACTCAAGCTCGCCCTCCTCCTCTGAACTCGCATCTGGAGAGGGGTCCATGGGTGGCTTTATGACACTCCTTGAACAAGATAAAGAGATGGACTACCAACTTGAAAGGTGAATTGGACAAAATTTACTGAAGAGAAGAGAGCAATCAGTTGCTTATCTACTAAACGATTTTTTTAAAAAAAACTTTCAGAAGCTCTTTGTTTTTTTAAATACCAATTACCTTCACGTGTGACAAGATGATCCATCAGATTGCTTCTCCTCCAGGCAACGTTTTAATCATGTTCGTAGTGGAGAATGCACAAAGCCTCATCACAAAGGTATCTGAATATCATTAAAATATTCTCATGCAAATGTGTGGTTTTTTTCCCTCGTTTGTTTCCACCTCTGCATAAATCTGCTGCAGAATGTGGCCTGCCACGTAGATGAAGGTTAGTTCCATTCCTGAAACGATTAAATATGAAGCATTAGGAGTTGACTACTACAATGTGCTCTATATGGGGCTGCCCTTGGAAAAATATCTGGAAGCTTCAATGGGTTCAAAATGCAGCTGCCTGCATGGTTTTATGAAAGCCTTGATTTGCACATGTGCCACCTCTCTTGTGGGAGCTGTGTTGGCTGCTGATTGGCTTCTGGGTCCAGTTCCAGGTGTCGGTTGTCCCCTTCAAAATGTCCCAGGGGTGCTTTTCAATAAGGCAACTGGACTTTCTTGTTTTCCTTTCACTTCACATCCAAGAAGCTTCTTCACCTCTGACTAGATGGCAGGGAATGAAAGGATTTATACTTCTTGCAAGACTGCTCGTCATTTGCCTTCTTTCAGAGAGTCCTTGAGGCCACTAGGAGGTTTATCTGCATCCTCAGAGTCAGCTGAGTATTTCAAATGGGTGTGGGGCCTTCTTGGAACTGCTGAAAGGATGGTGTTGTAGACTGGAGATAGCTGGTGTCATATCCCTCCCCCTCTGTTGAGAGAGGGCTGTTCAGTTTTGACATAGATGGCGTCTCAGACCCCTCTTTCAAACCAGCGGTCCTCTCTGTCCAAAATGTGGACTTTGCTGTCTTCAAAATCCCACATAGCCTGGGAACAGATTATTTGAAGGACCATCTTTTCCCAGTCATATCTACCCAACCCACCAGAGAGACAGGAAATGCTAGGGGTGTCCCCTCCGCTAAGGAGGTCCATCTAGCCCAGGGTAGGCAACTTTGGCTCTTTTATGACTCAGGAACTTCAACTCCCAGAATTCCTGAGCCAGCCACACTGAGGAGAAAGGGAGAGGTTTCCAAGCTGGGCCATGCTGGCTCAGGAATTCTGGGAGTTGAAGTCCACAATAGAGCTAAAGTTGCCTACCCCTGGCCTAGGTCTAGGCCCCTTTCTGATTCGTGGACTTCAACTCCCAGAATTCCTGAGCCAGCCAGGCTGAGGGAAAAGGGAGAAGTCATTTCCAAGCCCTCGCGACACCATCGACAACATTCCTCCAGGTCTTCCTGTCCTCTACCATCTTCTGGAGTCCCTTTAAGTTCACGCCTACTGCTTCAGTGAGTCCATCCAGCCACCTCATTCTCTGTCATCCATTTCTTCTCTTGCCCTCAACCTTTCTCAGCATGAGGCTCTTCTCCAGTGAGTCCTTCCTTCTCATTAGGTGGCCAAAGGATTTGAGTTTCAGCTTCAGGATCTGGCCTTCGAAAGAGCAGTCAGGGTTGATCTCCTCTAGGACTGACCGGTTTGATCGCCTTGCAGTCCAAGGGACTCGCAGGAGTCTCCTCCAGCACCATAGTTCAAAGGCCTCCATTCTTTGGTGCTCAGTCTGGAAAATTTTAATAATAATAATAATAATAATAATAATAATAATAATAATAATAATAAAGTTGGAAGGGACCTTGGAGGTCGTCTAGTCCAGACATGTCAAACACAAGGGCCGCGGGCTGGATGCGGCCCGCAAAGTGGTTTCATGTGGCCCGCGAAGCCATCCTGGAAATAGTGAAGAAACGGCCGCCACTGCCTTGGCCCTGGCCCAAAGACCCTCCTTCTACCAGAGACCCTCAGATCTGTCCCACTCCTGCCCAGGCCCCCATAGGCACCCTTGATACCAACGATGTAGAGCTGGCCACGCCCACCCAGTAGGCCATAAGCACTCTAGCCATGCCCACCCAGTAGGCCACACCCACCCGGCCCCCTGAGAGCAACTGCAATGCTGATGCGGCCCTCAATGAAATTGAGTTTGACACCCCTGTACTAGATCATGATCTCCCGGCTCTCAGGCAGGAAACCTTATACCATTTCAGGCAAATGGCTGTCCAGTCTCTTCTTAAAAACCTCCAGTGTTGGAGCATTCACCACCTCTGGAGGCAGGTTGTTCCACTGGTTAATTGTTCTAACTGTCAGGAAGTTTCTCCTTATTCTAGGTTGCTTCTCTCCTTGACTAGTTTCCATCCGTTGCTTCTTGTCCTGCTTTCAGGTGCTTTGGAGAATAGCTTGACTCCTTCTTCTTTGTGGCAGCCCCTGAGATATTGGAACACGGCTATCATGTCACCCCTCACTCTTCTCTTCATTAAACTACACATACTCAATTGCAGCAACCGTTCCCTATATGTTTTAGCCTCCAGTCCCCTAATCGTCTTTGTTGCTCTTCTCTGTACTCTTTCTAGAGTCTCAACATCTTTTTTACATCGTGGTGACCAAAACTGGATGCAGTATTCCAGGTGTGGCCTTACCAAGGCATTGTAAAGTGGTATTAGTACTTCACTTGATCTTGATTCTATCCCTCTGTTAATGCAGTCTAGCACTGTGTTGGCTTTTTTGCCTTCTCGCTCACGCTGACTCTAGGGAGCTTACAGAAAATAAAAACACAATGTAAAAAGAATAAAAAATTTAAAATAATAAAATAATATACCCCCATATACCCCCTTGGCGCAACACACACTCCTACCTGCCATTTAATGGGCTCCATCCTATTCTGGGTTCCCCAGGCCTGCTGACAGAACCACATCTTCAGGGCCTTCTGAAAGACTGTCATAATGGGGGCCAGTCTAATCTCTGCAGGGATGGTATTCCAAAGAGAGGGAGCCACAACAGAGAAGGCCCTTCTTTTTAGGTCCTAGGTGTACCTCATTAGGGGACGGGACCCGCAACATTCCTTGCCTCCCTGCTCTATGGGTTGGGTGGATGTGATCGGCAAGAGACAGTCCCTCAGATAACCTGATCTCAAGCCATGAAGGGCTTTAAAGGTGACAACCAGCACCTTGAATTGTCCCCGGAAGCAAATCGGCAACCAATGCAGCTTTAATAAATAAAGTAAAATAATATAGGTCCGAAACAAATACTTTTCTTGCTCCATTGCTGGATGGAGAAACATTGACATACAACCTGAACCATCTGAATCTCTGCTTACACTGCATTAGCGAACGTTTAACTGTTATTGACCTTGTCTTCCCTGTTCTCACCTGCCCTCTCTCCGTCATGCTCAAAATTTAATTTGCAAGCTCTTTTTCTGGAAAGACTCCCAGTAAGATTCCAAGGCCCTCATTTGAACACATGCACGATTAAATTATAAATATGCCGTTTCCTTTAATCAATACACCCACTCTTTGCCACTGCTCAGGTGTTCGCTTATTTTGTGCAATTCCACGCATGTTTGCTCAAGTGGATACACTTGCATACTTTGGATAAGCAAATTTTAAGTCATGGAATGTAGTTTGGGGTAGACCTTTCTGTAGGCAAAACCAAGCATTCTTGGAGAAGAAAAGTCATCACTTGCAGACATGTGGAAGTTGGGGAAATGGGGTCAAAATTGGACATTTCACTCCTTGTTCTGCAAATCCATGGCTTGATTCTGGAGAAGTCCGTGTGTGTGGTTTTTTTTTTCCCTTTCTTTCTTCAAAGTGGAGAGACACTGTAGGAGTCAGAGAGACGTTGCTGTAGCAACCAACAGCCCTGGTTTTCATGCATGTTGCTGTAGCAGCTATTTATCTCTTTTTACATTTTCTACTCTCCCTTGCTGTGGTACAAAAACAACAGTCATATTATCCATGCTTTTTATTTCTGCAGATGCTTCCACGGAAGATGCCAAAGCATTTTTGTAATTTTTTATTTTGGAAAATAAACATGGTGGACATATGAAGGATGAAGTTTCACTGAACTGATGGAGACATTTTTCCTATGTAGAACTAGATACTAGATAACCTTTATTGTCATTTTTTTTCCCTGTGGGCACAATGGCACACGTTAAAAATGAAATGTAGTTGCTTCTTCTCAATGTGTACATATACATAACACACATTTAAAACATACTATATACAACATTTGTATAGACCTACACCCTTACATATAAGTAACATATAAACATTAATCACTGTCCATCTTGAATACATAACGGAAGGAGGAAGCTTGAGAGTTCACAAGGTTAATGCTGTATGGAAAAAAGCTGTGACTGAATCTCGATGTTCTGCTTTGGATATCACCGAGCCCCCCTCCTCCCAGAAGGTAACAAGGAAAACAGGTTGTGAAGAGGGTGTGTAGTGTCCCTGACAATCTTGCAGGGCCCTGCTCAAGCGATGCTTCTGTGCCACGTCCTAGATGGGAGGGAGGGAACTGCCAATGATCTTTTCTACCGTCCTCACCACTCTCTGCACCACCTTCCTGTCTGAAGCAGGGATGCTTCCAAACCAGACTGTGATGCTGTATGACTGCAATTGAACAGTGCTAAGGACAATGGAAGGATAATGCATCCATGAACGCCAAGTAACAGTCAGAAGACATGACTTAATTTCACAACCCATGGACAAAATTAACCATAGTATCAACTAGTGTCAGCAACCTAGACCAAGCCACTAGATAATTCCTGGAAGCTAGCAGTCAAACAAATCAGCCATCAACAGACACATAGAGATAAACAACCTCTACCTACCATTCAAAAGAGGCAGCCCAAAAGCCAAAAAAAGGAACAAAAAGACCAAAATACCTCTCCACCAGCAATCAAATACATATAAAGAACAGTTGCAGGAATTGGGTATGTCTAGTTTAATGAAAAGAAAGACCAGGGATGGCATGATAGCAGTCTTCCAATATTTGAGGGGTTGCCACAAAGTAGGGGGGGGGGTGTCAACCTATTCTCCAAAGCACCTGAAAGCAAGACAAGAAAAAATAGACGGAAATTAATCAAGGAGACAAGCAGCATAGAGCTAGACTGAACTTCCTAACAGTCAGAACAATTAACCAGTGGAACAGCTTGCCTTCAGAAATTGTGGCTACTCCGACACTGGAGGTTTTTAAGAAGAGGTTGGACAATCATTTGTCTGAAATGATGTAGGGTTTTCTGCCTGAGCAGGGGAAATCCTTGGAAAACTTCCAAGGTCCCTTCCAACTCTGTTATTCTGTTAGTCTTTTATTCAACCCCCAGATGACCAGAGATTACTACCAAGATGAACACTAGACCAACATTCAAGAAGCTAACATGTCAGGATAATAATTTAACACCTAAACAGCTTATGTAAAGATGGAATGTAATGTGGATGATGCAGTGATAGGATGATGCAATATAGGAATGACTCAGTAGGTGTGTGTATCCCTTTAAGAGCCCGAGTATAAAAGGGAAGTTTTTTGCTGGAGTCTTTCTCTCTCTCTCTCTCTTCCATTTGACTGCTGTAATTGCTGCGCATTGAAGCTGATGAATCATCACGTTTATGTATGTTATTTCTAGTGTATATTTGTAGATATAGAGTCATACAAACCACCATTTAATTACAAACCACTGTTTAGTGTATTTACTCCTGGGTTACCTCAGAGCAAAAGGACCGTGCATGCTCTGACATAACAGACCCCACAGTTCAAACCTGAGCTACAAATATTCTCTTCTATTGGTACCACAAAAGAATACTTTATGGGGGCTCTTTTCAAGTTTTAGCAGATGTTGTGTTGGCTACATTGGATGTGATTATATTTCTGTTCTCAATATCACTTTGGTCCAGTTCTCCATGTTCCTAAGCAGATAAAGAAAGCTTGAAGAAAGAGCATCAACATGTGGGGTGTTTAGAATGCAGAAAACTTTTCTTTGGCTGGAGGAAAAACAAATACATTATCCTAACCTTTGTTATGATGAAAGTGTCAAAGTAGTTGAACGGATGAACAGTTGATCTAATTCCTAATTCCACGCACAGTTGGGAGTGGGAAGGATGAATGTATCCTTGCACTTTCTTCAGTTAATTACATTTTGCAATCCTAAATTTGCTAACCTGAGGCAATTCAATCACTACTTAATTGAAGAATTGTTCAATTAAAAGCATGGAGACTAAACAAGTGTGCATATTGTTTGTATGAAAATGCACATGTCAGTATTTTTTTTTCCCCTTCGTGCTCGAAGCAATTTAGTAAAAAAAGAGAATGATAATAGCCTTTCTCTCACAAGCTGTGGAATCACTTGCAAGTAGAATTCATGGTAGTTCTAGGAACACCATTTTAGGGCAACAAAAATCCAAATGACCAACAGGTGGCAGCAAAGAGTAGTAGAAAGATCCAGCTCTGCTGCCATCTAGTGATTCTAGATTTTTTGGCAACCAACATATGGCATTCCTAAATTATTGAGACGGTTTTCTTGTTAGTGTCAGGGTAATTTGTTTTACCTATGTGTTTTTAGTTTAATTTTTCGTAACATCAAAATACTATCATATCAGCTTGTTATTTATTATTTGTATAAATAACTCAAGGCAGAGAACATACAGAAAACACTCCACCTGCCTCCTATTTTCCCCACAATAACAACCCTGTGAGGTGAGTTAGGCTGAGAGAAAGGCCTAATGTCACCCAGCTGGCTTTCATGCCTCAGGTGGGACTAGAATTCACCATCTCCTGGAGATTGGCCCAAAGTCACATAGATGGCTTTCATGCCTAAGGTGGGACTAGAACTCAGTTTCCTTGTTTCAAGCCAGAAAGCTGACTGGGTGACTTTGGGCCAATCAGCAGGAGATAGTGCATGGGTCGGCAACCTGCGGCTCCGGAGCCGCATACGGCTCTTTAAGCCTTCTCATGCGGCTCCCAGGCCTCCTGTGCCATTCTGCAAAAAAGTCCCATTGAGAGAATGGGGCGGCAGAGGTTTGGAGAGCTGATGCCTTTCGGGGCCAAAAGAAATGCAAACGAAGGCAGCAGCTCTCCAAACGGGGCAACGGTGGTTTGGAGAGCTGCGCAGGTCTCCAAACCTCCGGCGCCCCGTTTGGAGAGTTGCTGCCTTCGTCCGCATGTGAAAGAAACGCGGAAGAAGGCAGCAGCTCTCCAAATGGGGCGCCGGAGGTTTGGAGAGCTGCGCGTGCACCTCCGCCCGAACGGGCAGTGGCGCCAATCATTGGGAAAACTGCTGCGGCCCGTTTGCAGAGCTGCCGCCTTCCTCCGAAGGCAGTAGCTCTGCAAATTGGCCGCGACAGCAGGTCTGTAAACATAAAAACCAAAAGAGCCACTGGGAACCGGTTCCATCACACATTAAAAAAGTGGCAACCGCCTGGGCGCGTCCGCACAAGAAACAAAAAGTTTTGTGCATGCACAAAATGTTTTTTTGCACATGCACGTGCATGGACGCACACACGCGGCTCCCACTTTTTTTTATGTGTGATGGAACCGGTTCCCAGTGGCTCTTTTGGTTTTTCAGGTTGCCGACCCCTGAGATAGTGAGTTCATTTCAAGCAGGGTTTCCAACTGCTGGGAAGAACAACTGCTTGAACCTCTTAACAATCACATGCCACGTGGCCACATGCTAAAAGACAAGATTGGTAATATTTATAGGAAGTTCCATTCTTTGTTTAGAAAGTACATGAATGTGGTTTGCCCTAACAGGGTCCAGTAGGGAAATTAGGAGAAAGAGCGACAAAACCTGGAGGTGGAGTTAAATGAGGAATCAGCCTAGAGTCTCTACATAGCCACAAACGGACTAAGTTCAACCCCTTCGATTCCATTAACCCGTATCCAGTGGCAAAATAGTTCTAACCATTAGTAGACTAGATTCTTCTGCATAGGCATGAGCAATCAATCAGTTTATTTGGGACTTAACTTGTACCCTCGCTGCGGGTTAGGATCATCTTCGCCCCTTTCTGTGTCCAAGTGTTGGCCTCGTGTGATGTGCTCAGTGTTGGGGAACCTTATTTGCATGTAAAGGTCTTCCATCTCTTCAGGGGGGTGGTGGTTAACTTTACTTTTGATCGAATGGCTGCTATTTGCCAATTTCCTACCGAGAAAAGTGGTTAGTCCTGGGGCCCTGGTAGCGTAGTGGTTAGAAGGCAGTATCGCAGGCTAGCTCTGCCCACTGTCAGGAGTTCGATCCTGACAGGGCTCAAAGTTTGACTTATCCTTCCATCCTTCTGAGGTCAGTAAAATGAGGAGTCAGATTTTTTTTTGGGGGGGGGGGAAATAGACTCTGTGAACCTCAGTTTCAGCCTAGGTGTTACAATAGGTTGAAAGGCCTACACCAAGGGTAGGCAACCTTGGCTCTTTTACGACTCGTGGACTTCAACTCCCAGAATTCCTGAGCCAGCGTGGCTCAGCTTGGAAACCTCTCCCTTTCTCCTCAGCATTGCTGGCTGAGGAATTCTGGGAATTGAAGTCCACGAATCATAAAGGGGCCACAGTTCCCCCATGCTGGCTCAGGAATTTTGGGAGTTGAAGTCCACGAGTCATAAAAGAGCCAAGGTTGCCTACTCCTGGCCTACACAGTCTTGTGTTTTATTGTTTGGCGGTTCACTAACAGGGATGACAAAGGTGGCGTGAAGTTTCCTCCTTCTCCACAGTAACACGAGAGACTCCAACTGCACAGAGTTGATCTCTTTTCTAGCTCATATTTCCCCCCCCCCTTTTTTTTTTTCCCCTTCTGCGTTCCTCACCCTCCATTTCCCTTCCTGCTTTCTCAGGCTCCGTAGTTAAATGTCAGGGAAGTCATTTTTTGTTCTTCTCTGATCCACCGGGAACGTTCTTGCTGTGCCGTCTCGCTGGTGAGTCATGTCCCCCCCGAGAGAGATTTTGGTTTGGGTTTTCTTGTAATGAACAGAACAAACCTGACCTTCCTCTGTACCACCGGGCTTCTGCTGAACAAAGCCCTGTGGGATATTTTATCAAAGATCACAAAACGTTCAAAGAGGAGGAGGAGGAGATAGGTGTCCAACATGGCACTGAATAATGCAACTCATTAGAAAACAACAGATCACAGGGAAGGGCTGAGCGGAACAGCGGAGAAGGGAGAGATTGACAGGGAAATCATTCCCCCCCCCCCAAAAAAAAACAAGGAGAGGGGTGATTTTTTTTTCCTTTTAAATATTTGAAAAAGGGCAAAAGGGCCGCCTGGAACCAGCGGTTCTAGATCGGCACAATGTCGTGGTGTGGGTGTCATCTTCTCTGGAAATGTACAGCCCTGTCAAGATGAGGGCAATTTTTTTTTTTTAATTGTCATGTCTTCTCTTCAAAGAAAATAAAAGCATGACTCCCACAGGCAGCTTAGAGCAGGGGTGTCAAACTCAATTTCACTGAGGGCCGCATCAGCATTGCGGTTGCCCTCAGGGGGCCGGGTGGGTATGGCCAGGGTGGGCGTGGCCTACTGGGTGGGCGTGGCTAGAGTGCGTATGGCCTACTGGGTGGGCGTGGCCAGCTCTACATCGTTCGCATCAAGGGTGCCTATGGGGGCCTGGGCAGGAGTGGGACAGATCTGAGGGTCTCTGGTGGAAGGAGGGTCTCTGGGCCAGGGCCGAGGCGGTAGGGGCCGTTTCCTCACTGTTTCCAGGATGGCTTCGCGGGCCGCATGAAACCACTTCGCGGGCCGGATCTGGCCCCCGGGCCTTGTGTTTGACATGTCTGGCTTAGAGGATAATTCGGCACGTTTTTTTCAGACAACTGAAAAGGCTCCTTCCTGTTCATACAGTATGGCATAGGGTTCCAAGGTCGCCCCACCAGTTTTGGAGTGGATGAGTTTAGGGTTGGCCACTCAAGTCAAGACTTCTTCACATAGCGGTCAATCGTAGTGGTTCTTCCTATAAAGTTTTCTTATACTGGGACCAAAGTGACTTCTATTTGTCTTCTTCAGGGATTTGGGCTTTCCCCCCCCCCCCAAGTTTTTAGATTAATGGGTCTCCTAATATTTCCCAATGCCCTCTATCTAAATGTGTATTTTTGAGAGATCAGCACTGTGAGGACTTCCCTTCCCTTGCTAGTTATCTGGAAAGAGGAGGAGGAGGAAGAGGAGGAGGAGGAGGAGGAGGA
>JAKJMR010001032.1:131400-148121 GCA_024449315.1 Daboia siamensis
ATAGAATAGAATAGAATAGAATAGAATAGAATAGAATAGAATAGAATGCAATGGAGTGGAGTGGAGTGGAATGGATTGGGATAGGATAGGATAGGATAGGATAGGATAGGATAGGATAGGATAGGATAGGATACAATATATGCAATGGAGTGAAATGGAGCAGAGTGGAATGGAATGGAACACAAAGGGCCCTTGAAGGTCTTCTAGTCTAACCCCTTGCTCAAGCAGGAGACCTTATACAAGTGATGGCGAACCTTTTAGAGACTGAGTGCCCAAACTGCAACCGAAAACCCACTTATGTATTGTTGGGTGCCGGGTGGGCATGACCCATTGGGTGGGTGTGGCTGCGGTGGTAACAGCAGACTGGGTGGGACTAAAAAGTTCAATCAATCGATTCCAACTTTGCAAGATCTTTTTTTTTCCCGTGAGAAGTTGAAATTAATTGAACCTTTTTTTTTTGCACATGGTGGCGGAGGCCTAAAGCAAAAAGGTTTTATAAAACCCAGCTGAAGGTGTAGGACTGGGGGGATGGCGCGCGTGCCCACAGAGAGGGCTCTGCGTACCACCTGTGGCACGCATGCCATGAGTTTGCCACCATAGCCCTATACAATTTCAGATTAGTGTCTGTCCAATCTCTTCTTACAAACCTCCATTGATGAAGCACCCCCAATTGCTTGATTGATTCTGATGATTGACTCCATTGGACTTGACAATTTAAATTGATTTAAGGATTAAGTGTGGTTCATTTTAACTTTCTGGACCAATTTGGATAAAATCTTTATGTTCAATTTTCTGGATTCCAACATCTATTTGGAAACCTCCAATCAGATTGAATAGTTTAACCGAGCATCACAATTCAATTACAAAAATCAATACCTCTCGGAGATTCAGCTGAACCTCTTTATTCTTCACTGGTTGACAAAATCTAAAATGTTACATCTAATTCTGGGCCACATATGTGAGAAAGGACATTGGAAAAGTGGACTGTGTCCACAGGAAATCAACCCACGAGAGAAGAATTATGAAGTGTCGTAGAGAATTTATGGAGGTGTTAGGAAAATTTAGCCTGGAGAAGACTTCTGGAAGACAGGATAATTGTCCTCAAATAACTTCACCTAGGAGTCGAATTATGCAGAGTTGTTCTTTGATCTGCAAAGTTCCTTCCAGCCTTGCGTGAGATGCATCCAATCAAGTCTTTTAAGCTGCCGATTCATGAAATTCTGATATCTACTCTAACAATGCCAGCTGAATGGGATTGTGATATTATGAGGCGGTATATTTTTGTGCTTATAATCCTCTGTCTCCCAGTTTAACTCAACAGTGCCACTTAGGGATTCTGGGAATTGAAAGCTGACTATGGAGCCTCAACAAACACATTTCCTGGAAACCAGCATCCAAAATGTGAGCTCTTCTGTATACAGTAGCTTCCTGTTGGAACAGATAGCTTTGTTATTAAGGAGAGTATGGGAAGGTTAAGTTGTTAGACACAATGTCTAAATGATTTTAATTTTTGACTTGTTGACAGACTACGGCATTAGGATTTGAATTCATCTGGATTCTGGGTCTGTCTTAATTTTCAATTAATCTAAAAATCTGGGACTTCGCTCTCACTGTTTTCCCCCACCCATATCTCGGTCGACATTTTATTTATTTATAAAATTTTATGCACCGCCCATCTCAGGGTGACTCTGCAGGTGTACAGCTAAAAGCCTAGAAACATAAAAAAAATATTATATGTCTGTCGAGATTCTGAATCATCCAAGTCAGAATCTTTCCCTTTCCAAAAGGCAACTGGACTTCCTTGGTTCTTTACCTTTGAAAATATTTCATTTCTCGTCCAAGAAATTCTGAGGAAGCACCTTAGATGGGAAGCGAAATATTTTCGAAGGGGAAAAAAAAAACATTTTTGAATACAAGAAAGCCAGCTGCCTTTGGAACAAGCGCCTTTGGGGTAAACGTCCTATAAAAATACAGTCCAGCTAATACTCAATTTACAAACCACCGCCGAGCCCAAAATTTATGTTGTGAAGTGAGAAAAATGTTTTGCCTCGTTTTATAACTTTTCTTGTCACATTTGTTAAGTGAATCACAACCTGTTCTGTCCCAGCCTACATGAGTCCTTGTTATGCTCACAAGGAGAAATCCCTATTCCAAGAAACAGGCAGGAACTGTGAGGAAAAAAAAACAACCCCTTTTATTCTCACAGACCTGAGTCAAACAAACACAGTCCACAGAAACTTGATCCTTAACACGAACGGTTGCCTTCGGCAACCAGCACTTCCCACACCTTCCCTTTAATTATTCAGCTGAGGCGTGGCTTCCTAATGCCTTCTCCTTTGCCTTTGGAGCCGCCCCATTGCATTCCTCTGTCCTACTCACTTCTCTTGCCGGCCCTTTTGTGCATCCTGGATTTGTCCCAGCTGTGCTTCATCACTGTCCAACTCAGGCTCCCAGCACAGCTGTGTCTCAGCCTGAGCGCGAGTAGAGGGGCCAGGCTCTTCATCCGACTGTAAGTCTCGGAGCTCCTCAGAGCCTTCCTCTGACTGTAATGTCACTCCAGCCCCCTCCTCCTCATTATCTGATTCCTCAGACTCGGCTGCCGGATCCACTGGCTGGCGAGGAATCACAACAGAACCGTTGCTAAATTAGTAACATGGTTGATAAGTGAATCTGGCTTCCCTCGTTGACTTTGCTCATCAGAAGGTCACCCAAAGGGGATCACGTGACACCCACCCCCCCAAGACACTGCACCCGTCAAAAATGTGAATCAGTTGTCAAGCATCGGAATGTAAATCACCTGACCGTGGGGCTGCTGCAATCATCATAAGGGTGAAAATGATCGTGTGACTTCTTTTTTTTAGTGCTTTAGTGTTGTAACTTTGAACGGTCACTAAGTCGAGGATTACCTGTACGCTGTTAAAAGAGTTAGGAAAAACAGGGAAAAGTTAAAAGATGACAGAAGGGGCTTCAAGGCACTAGTCACCCAAAGAGTGACGGGTTTGCGTGTCACTCTGAGAACCCCATGTAAGCTGGCAGAGGTAGGCCTTCAAACTCTTCAGATAGGCTGGGAAAATGGGGGTCCACTTCATCTCTCATGGAGGATAATCCAAAGGGAAGGTGCAGAGATGATTAGGGTACTGGAGGCTAAAACATATGAAGAACGATAGCAGGAACTGGGCATGGTAGTCTAGTGAAGAGAAGGACCGGGGGAGACATGAGAACAGTGTTCCAATATTTGAGGGAGTGTCACAGAGAGGAAGGGGGTCAACCTATTTTCCAAAGCACCTGAAGACCAGATAAGGAACAATGGATGGAAACTGATCCAGGAGAGATTCAAGCTAGAAATAAGGAGAAATCTTCTGACAGTGAGAATAATCAACCAATGGAACAGATTGCCTTCTGAAGCTGTGGGAGCTTCATCACTGGAGGCTTTCAAAAAGAGATTAGATAGCCATCTATCAGAAATGGTATAGGGCAGGGGTGTCAAACTCAATTTCATTGAGGGCCACATCAGCATTATGGTTGCCCTTGGGGGGCCGGGTGGGTGTGACCAAGTGGGCGTGGCCGGGTGGGCATGGCCAGCTCAATGCTGCTCACTCAGCACAGCTTACTCGAAATGCCTGGGTCAGGAGAGAACAAGTTGCACCAGCTAATTTCATGTGGGGAAATCTCATTGCCCCACAAGCTCTTCACCTCCCCAAACATCTGCAGCCAAGCATGTGCAGAGGATGGAAAGGGCCTTCTTCCCAAGCCTAGGCATGATTGGTAGTTTGTTAGCTCAGATGTAGATAGCCTCCTAGTCTCCAAGCTGAGAGAGAGAGGGGGGGGGAGGGAGAGAGAGAACCTTCTTCTGCCTTGACAGATCTCTGGAGAGCAAGAGGAGGCAGGGAGCAGCACTTCCCAGTCCTGCATGAGGGAGGCTGGCCCTTCTTGAAAGGGAATCCCCATTTCCACTCATCCATGGATGGAGGAAAAAATCAGCAATCCACCATCACTCAGAAGCTGGTCTAGCAGCCACAAGGACTACTCAGCCTCCATTTCTGATCAGATTCTGATATTTTCAGAGCTGCCTTCCAGTCTCTCATTGCAAGGAGGGGGGGAGAAATCAAGCTTTCCCAAATAGGAAACAAGGAACCACTTGCTCCATTTTTTCCCAACAACTCTCCTATGTCCATGAAGCCCAGAAATAGAGTTCAAAATCCCTGAAATATCCATCCAAAATTTAGCTTTTGCAAGCAATGCTGGTTAGTTCTTTCAAGGTCTGTCAGTCTGTCCTTTGGGGGAGACCCAAAACATCCCTCCATTGATTTCAACATATTTTCCACCAAGAATCAGACTGAGCATAATGTGGTTTGGGGACCTAGGGGGCAAGGGGATGGGGCTCATGGGGGCACTGGCAGGGATGGCCCGTGGAAAAGGAGGCCAGCGGCATGTGATCCAGGCTGGGAACATGTGGGGGGGAGCAACTCCAGGACAGAGGGATGGAGCCAGTCTGGGCACTGCCCAAAATTGCAGGAGCGTGGCTGCTGCCTCACTCTTGTGGCTCCAAAGGGCTGCCCAGCATTCTGCCTCACCCTCCCAACTCTCCGCAGCCCCAGGCCTGCTTGCACTGAAGGGCACAAGGAGACTTTGAAACTGACAGCACATTTTCTCCTCCACACAAATCTGGAGACATTCCCAGGCCACCAAGGCCCAGGGCTGTGGTGTTCACAGAGCCAAGGGTGGCACCTACTCTGGAACAGTTGAGGCGCAAAGGAGCATCTGGGTATGCCCCAGCATGACTCCTGCTGAAAGAAACTTGGCAGTAGTGTCCCTGAGGGGCAGGCAGGGTGGCAAAAACAGTTTTTAGTGCTCAGCTCTACTATACCACCCAGACCCAGCCTGTAAAATATCCGGCTGCAGCTTCTCCTCCAATTGGTCCCGCTTTCCCTGCGCAGACCAAATGGGAGATCCGCTCCAGGTTTTCCAGCCCGCCCACCCGCCCAGTTCCTGAGTCCAAGGCATCCTTAGAGCTAAGGAGCTGCCCTGGCTACTGCGTTCCTACCTGCCTTTCAAGTTGGGATAGACTGCTCTTCAACTTTAGAAGGAAAGACACCCAGACCCCAGCCTGTAAAAAATCACACTCTACCTCCGGCTGGAGCTTCTCCTCCAGTTGGTCCTGCTTTCCCTGTGCAGACCAAATGGGAGATCCGTTCCAGCTTTTCCAGCCAGCCCGGCAGAGGAGCCATCTGCGGCTCTTTCTCTGGCTGCCTCAAGTCTGTCTTCCTGCCTGGGCACCTCTCCCCCTCACCGGCTGGGTGTTGCTCCCTTCCCCCCTATCTTACCTCACTCCCTCCTACCTACCTGGAGACTAACAGCTGCAAATGGTGCTGGGCTCCACCAGCCCACGTGCACTTGCCTCCTAATGAGCAAGTGCTCAGCCGGGCCGGCACCAAGGTGGTGGGGGCCGGACCTTTGTAATTTCCAGGAGAGTTGTGCGGGCCGGATTCAATCATGTGGCGGGCCGTTTGTGGCCCGCGGGCCTTGTGTTTGACATGTCTGGTATAGGGTCTCCTGCTTAAGTGGGGGGTTGGACTAGAATGACTTGTAAGTTCCCTTCCAGCTCCGTTATTCTCTCCAATGGCAGAGAAAGGTTCTTTAACTGGTCAAGTCCATAACAAAAAAAGATGTTGAGATTCTAGAAAGAGTGCAGAGAACAATGAAGATGATTAGGGGATTGGATGCTAAAACACATGAAGAACTGTCGCAGGAACTGGGTTGTTGTTGTTAGCTGCAAAGTCGTGTCCGACCCATCGCGACCCCATGGACAACATTCCTCCAGGCCTTCCTGTTCTCTACCATCTTCTGGAGTCCATTTAGCCTCCTGCTTCAGTGACTCCATCCAGCCACCTCATTCTCTGTCGTCCCCTTCTTCTATTGCCCTCAATCTTTCCCAGCATTAGGCTCTTCTCCAGTGAGTCCTTCCTTCTCATTAGGTGGCATTTGAGTTTTAGCTTCAGGATCTGGCCTTCTAAAGAGCAGTCAGGGTTGATCTCCTCTAGGACTGACCGGTTTGATCGCCTTGCAGTCCAAGGGACTCGGAGGAGTCTTCTCCGGCAACATAGTTCAAGGCTTCAATTCTTTGGCGCTCAGCCTTTCTTATGGTCCAACTTTCACAGCCACAGGAACTGGGTACGACTAGTTTAATGAAAAGAAGGACTAGAGGTGTCATGATAGCAGTGTTCCAATATCTCAGGGTCGGCCCCAAAGAAGAGGGAGTCAAGCTATTCTCCAAAGCACCTGAAGGCAGGACAAGAAGCAATAAGTGGAAACTAATCAAGGAGAGAAGCAACCTAGAACTAAGGAGAAATTTTCTGACGATTAGAACAATTAATCAATGGAACAACCTGCCTCCAGGAGTTGTGAGAACTTCATCCCGGGAAGCTTTCAAGAAGAGACTGGACTGCCATCTGTAGGATCTCCTGCTTGGGTTGGACTAGATGACCTACAAGGTCCGTTCCAACTCTGTTGTTCTAATTCTAATTCTCTGCCTGACCAAAAGGGACAGGGCAATATAATTCACTGCAGAAAGCGAATCCTCAGGGTGCTGTTATGGTGGATTAGTCGTTTCAAGGCCCACTCCAAATCTTTTGAACCTTTTTGCGTAATCATTAAAAGGTTAGAATGAAAAGGCCCCATACCTTTCATCAACTCAGATCATAGAAAATAACGTGTAACCGATCCATAAATCTGTTTAATCAGTCAGTCTTTCTCCTTTAGGCTCTTTTTCACCAGCAATCCGAAAAAACGAAAGCAAAACATCTTTGCCGCTTAATCCTGAGCTGCTGAAACTTTATTAATCTCCAAAGGGTGACCTTCCGGTTTACGGATTACTGCCAACTTTCCTGGTTCACCTCCTTGTTTCTATTTCCATATTTTTGTCCCTTCGGAGAAGCACACACCGCTGTCAACTTGGGAAGACGGATCTCTTTCTTTTCGAAGAGTGACATTTATAGCAGTTGGGTTTTTTTTCTTTTTTTTTTAATTCTTCCCCCCAGATGGACGTTTATCATTGTTATTTGTTTTATTTATGCATTTCTGACACATAGATGCCACCTAGACACAAAGGTCTGGCAAGAAATTTGTACAGTACACCAGTTGGGTGAATGATGGCTGGTAGTGAGTTTATCTTCTCTAAATGGGGGGAGGGGGGGAGAGACATCATGGCTTGTCTGGAAGACCACAGGAAATGTGCCAGGAATGCATCTTTGTCTGTCTTCTGTGCTGCAGTGGAAGAATCTCTGTTAGTTACAGAACAGAGCTGGAAGGGACCTTGGAGGTCATCTAGTCCAACCCCCTGCTCAGGCAGGAAACCCTATACCATTTCAGACAAGTGGCTGGCCAGTCTCTTCTTAAAAGCCTCCAGTGATGGAGCATTTACAGCTTCTGGAGGCAGGTTGTTCCACTGGTTAAATTGTTCTAACTGTCGGGAAGTTTCTCCTTAGTTCTAGGTTGCTTCTCTCCTTGGTTAGTTTCCATCCATTGTTTCTTGTCCTGCCTTCGGGTGGTTTGGAGAATAGCTTGACTCCCTGTTCTTTGGGGCAGCCCCTCAAATGCTGGAACCCTGCTATCATAATGCATGCGCGCACGCACACACACACACACACACACACAGAGAGAGAGAGAGAGAGAGTCCTTCTTTTCATTAAACTAGACATACCCAATTCCTGCAACCATTCTTCATATCACAATTTTGAGAAAGGCAGGTGAACAGTTACAGTGGGTCTTTAACCAAGGACCCCCTACTAGTAAGGTAGGTACCAGCTGGGATTTGAACTCCAGTCTCCATCCAAGGTGGCGCTCCAACCAGTGGTGGGAATAAGCCGGTTTGCACCACTTCGGCAGAAGTGGTAGCTTTTTGTTGGCCAGGCCCAGAATGGACTTCCAGAAGTGGCATCCACACAGAGAACCGGTTGTTCACCTATTTGAATCCCACCAGTGGCTCCAACCGTTATCCTATCCAGTCTCTCTCTCTCTCTCTCTCTCTCACACACACACACACACACACACACACACCCCTTTCAATTCATGCTCAACCCCAGTCCAACTCAACACAGGAGAGGACCTCGTGAGACTCCACATTTTACACACCTCACGGGCAAACGGGGGCTGCCCTGACCTTCAGCTACGTCATAAACATAAATGCATTAGCATTTAACGGTCTGCCAAGGCAGCTCTCCAGCCTTTATGGCATCGCTGACTCTACTTGGATCAATCCTGGTTTTTCGTTCCTCTGTGTTTTATCTCTACTAAGGGATTGGCTGACATTTGCTAATATAGAAATGCTTCCTTGGCTAGCGCCATCCTTGCTGGTCTCAGCTTTTCCAAAATGAAATACCCAATTTTCCCTGCCGAACTATATATCTGCCAGGTATTTTCTTTGACCTGGATCATAGGATCTGATTCACAGTACCAGAGTCTTCCAGTCCGAGAAATGGAACCCACCATGAACCCAAAAGACGACTATCGACTCTTGAGCAACGGAAACACCCAAAAGCCGTTGGTGCCGTTTGAAAAGAGATGGCATTAAGAAGCAAAAGTGGCTATTTGTCCCAGGACAAATAATGTGTAACTGTGGGAATGATTTGGGATAGATAAGATGCAATTCCTGGCAAATAGATGGGGAAGAAATGGAGGTAGTGACAGATTTTATTTTCCTGGGCTCCAAGATCACCGCAGACGGGGACTGCAGCCAAGAAATTAAAAGATGCTTGCTCCTGGGGAGGAAAGCCATGGCAAATCTAGACAGCACACTAAAAAGCAGAGACATCACCCTGTCAACAAAAGTGCGTATAGTCAAGGCTATGGTCTTCCCAGTTGCAATGTATGGCAGTGAAAGTTGGACCATAAGAAAGGCTGAGCGCCAAGAATTGAGGCCTTTGAACTCTGGTGCTGGAGAAGACTCCTGCGAGTCCCTTGGACTGCAAGGCGATCAAACCGGTCAGTCCTAGAGGAGATCAACCCTGACTGCTCTTTAGAAGGCCAGATCCTGAAGCTGAAACTCAAATACTTTGGCCACCTAATGAGAAGGAAGGACTCACTGGAGAAGAGCCTAATGCTAGGAAAGATTGAGGGCAAGAGAAGAAGGGGATGACAGAGAATGAGATGGCTGGATGGAGTCACTGAAGCAGGAGGCGTGAGCTTAAATGGACTCCAGAAGATGGTAGAGGACAGGAAGGCCTGGAGGAACATTGTCCACGGGGTCGCGATGGGTCGAACACGACTTCGCCACTAACAACAGCAACAAGGATGCCTCTGTAAACTTTCCATGAGTAGATTACCATAACAGTTTCTTAACCAAGTTTTGAAACTTGAATTTTGTTTTATTTTAGCATTCTTCCTCTTTTTCCCGTTAACTACTTTGTCACTGATATAACATATAGAAGACACGTCTGCAAGCAGATTTAGTAGTTTAAAAAGGGCCTGTTTTGCAAGGGGTGGGAACTAATGTTGTAGTAATATATTAATCAGTACTCAACTAGAGGGGACAATATGTATATATGTGGTGTGTGTGTGTGTTTTTATGCACCTTTTTTAATGTTTCGATTGTTTTGTGGTTTTTGTCCTTTTTTTTCTTTCTTTTTCTTTTGGATTGGATTTTTTTTTTTTTGTATTTTGCACTTTAACCTTGCCCTGAACAAAATAAATAAATATCCAATATCCAATGCCACATCCACACAGTTAGGTGTGTGGTGCCGAAGAGAAAGATTGTGGTTAACCTTTAACAATCACTGTTCAAGTTGGTCCTCTGGACCCTTCCATATCTGTGATCTCAGATGCCTATTCCTCTGTTATACAATAATAGGAGGAAAAAGGTGAGTTGCATTGGTGGAGTTTAGGGAGATAAAATGTAGAGTGGATCTCATTTGGGGGTCAGCAAGAGATTCATTGGTCGAGGAAGAGGGGAAACTCTTGAAAAATCATAAGGGAATAGAGAAAGTAGTTTTCTGTAGTCCTTCCTTCCTTTCTTCATTCATTCATTCATTGATTCATTCATTCATTCATTCTTTTCTTTCTGCCTTCCTTTCTCATACTCTTTCCCCAGAACAACCTAACTTCAGTGCATTGGTGCATTCCATAAAAGTACTTTTTAATCTTGAAATTCAGCTCTATGTAAACCTGAAAAATCTTTTTTCTTCCTTCCTTCCTTCCTTCCTTCCTTCCTTCCTTCCTTCCTTCCTTCCTTCCTTCCTTTCTTTCTTTCTTTCTTTCTTTCTTTCTTTCTTTCTTTCTTTCTTTCTTTCTTTCTTTCTTTCTCTTTCTTTCTCTCTTTCTCTTTCTTTCTCCCTTCCTTCCTTCTCTACATACCTCCCTTCCTTTTCTCCCTCCCTTCCTCCCTCCCTCCCTTCCTTCCTTCCACAAAATATTTTGCAATCTTCCATTTTCTTCTCCCTCCTTCCTTTTCTCCCTACCCCTTCCTTCTTAACTCATTCATGCTACCTTCAAAATTCAGAAAGAGACTGGGAGGAACTCCCAAATATTATCATAAATGGCAGTCGTAACACCCAATCTGTTTCCCCTTACTTCCCCTGATTTCCCACATATCTGCTTCTCTTTTTGCTGTTAAATATTAGTGAATTTAATGATTTAGCGTATGGCATGTTGGATGGAACCCCCAAGGTCTTCTAGTCCAACCCCCTGCTTAATCAGGAGACCCTCTACTGTACCTTTTCAGACAAATGGTTGCCCAATCTCTTGTGTGTTTTTTTTACTGATCTATTTATTTAAAACCCTGTGGGTTATTAAAAATTACCAGTCATGAATTGTAAAGGCAAGCCATATTTATACATCTTTCTGTTACACTGGTTTAGCCTATTGCTCCACATCTCTTAAAATCAAGCAAACAACTGTGAGGAGGTTATCGTTTGTAGAATCAAAATGCCCCTTAAAATATTTACATTTTATAATATAAAGAATAGGAAAACACAAGTCTCATGTACAAGCTTAGGCATTCAAGTTTTCAAAGCATGAGAAATAGCTAAAATATTAATTTCAGCTGAAAGTTAGGGCTCTCAAATTGCCATCAGGGTGGTGGTGGTCACTTAAAAAACAAAAAAACAAACAAACAAACACACACACACACACACACACACACACACACACACACACATACACACGCCTTTGTGAAGATGAACCAGAAACATGGTCAACCTTGATCTAGGCCAGGGGTAGGCAACCTTGGCTCTTTTATGACTCATGGACTTCAGCTCCCAGAATTCCTGAGCCAGCCATGCTGAGGGGAAAGGGAGAGGTTTCCAAGCTGAGCCATGCTGGCTCAGGAATTCTGGGAGTTGAAGTCCACGAGTCATAAAAGAGCCAAGATTGCCTACCCCTGGCCTAGGCCTAGGCCCCTTTATGACTCGTGGACTTCAACTCCCAGAATTCCTGAGCCAGCCATGCTGAGGGGAAAGGGAGAGGTTTCCATGCTGAGCCATGCTGGCTCAGGAATTCTGGGAGTTGAAGTCCGCGAGTCATAAAAGAGCCAAGGTTGCCTACCCCTGGCCTAGGCTTTGCTGTTCCTTTTGCCAGTTAAAACCTAGAATGAGCAAAGCTTGAGATAACATTTAACGATTAAAAGTGGGAAAAAATGTATTTAATTCCAATCCTAACATTACTGACATCACTAGTTTTATTCATTTCAGGAGGTGGCCCATCAATGACGGAAAGGCTAAAGCCATAAAATACCTCACAAAAAAGTGCGCCTTGAAGCAGTAAAACCTGGACTGCTTCTGCTCAAGGACCAATTCATTCTATCAGAAATGCCCAATAATTAATCATTAATACAGTTGGAATTCCCACTGCTGCCCCCATTTTCTTATTCTTTGGAATCTTTTAAATTCATGAAGCCATCAACCCTATTCAGCCCAGTCTCTTTTTTGAAAGCCTCCAGTGATAATAATAATAATAAAAATAATAAGTTAGAAGGGACCTTGGAGGTCATCTAGTCCAACCCCCTGCTCAGGCAGGAAACCCTATACCATTTCAGACAAGTGGCTGGCCAGTCTCTTCTTAAAAACTTCCAGTGTTGGAGCATTCACCACTTCTGGAGGCAGGTTGTTCCACTGGTTAATTGTTCTAACTGTCAGGAAGTTTGTCCTTAGTTCTAGGTTGCTTCTCTCCTTGACTAGTTTCCATCCATTGCTTCTTGTCCTCCTTTCAGGCACTTTGGAGAATAGCTTGACTCCCTCTTCTTTGTGGTAGCCCCTGAGATATTGGAACACTGCTATCATGTCACCCCTCACTCTTCTCTTCATTAAACTACACATACCCAATTCCAATAACCGTTCCCTATATGTTTTAGCCTCCAGTCCCCCAATCATCTTTGTAGCTCTTCTCTGTACTCTTTCTAGAGTCTCGACATCTTTTTTACATCGTGGTGACCAAAACTGGATGCAGTATTCCAGGTGTGGCCTTACCAAGGCATTGTAAAGTGGTATTAGTATTTCACGTGATCTTGATTCTATCCCTCTGTTAATGCAGCCTAGCACTGTGTTGGCTTTTTTGGCAGCTGCAGCACATGGCTGGCTCATATCTAAGTGATCATCCAGTAGGACTCCGAGATCCCTCTCACAGTTACTACTTTTGAGCAAGGTACCACCTATACTATACCTGTGCATTTGATTTTTCCTCCCTAAATGTAGAACCTTACTTTTTTCACCACTGAATTTCATTTTGTTAGATAGCGCCCAGTGTTCAAGTCTGTCCAGATCCTCCTGTATCTTAAGCCTGTCTTCTGGAGTGTTGGCTATTCCTGGCAGCTTGGTGTCGTCTACAAATTTGATGAGTTCCCCATCTATCCCCTAACACCCACAATTTCTGAAGGCAAGCTGTTCCATTGGTTGATTGCTCTCACCATTAGGAAACTTCTCCTTAGTTCTAGGTTGCTTCTCTCCTTTTTTCCAGTCTTGCCTTTTGGTGCTTTAGAAAATAGTTTGGCCCTCTCATCTTTGTAGGAGTCCCTCAAATATTGAAGCAGTGCTGTCTGGTTGGTCTCGGGTTAAAAATAAAATTGCCCAACAATTACTTGAAATTGAGCTGCCCTATCATTTGTATCAACTGTGCAATTTTTGTAGGTTGTCAAAAACAATTCCTCAAACAGTTATGGCACCCTGTATTTACTCCTTGACGTATTCGAGCTGCCTCTGAACTTTTGCTAGAATTTGCTGCACTACTCTTCTTGAAGATAATAAAATGGTAGATATTTCAAAGCCCCCATGCCTCATTGTTTCTGCCCTTGCAGCTCACCAAAGGAAGAATCCGTAACATCTTTTGTATTGCAGCTTTGTACAATATTGCATCAACATTTTATTTTATTTTATTTTTCTCTTTCCTGGACAATCCGACAGTTTCTGTGTTGACTTTCAGGTTGCTGATAAAGCCTTTTTGTAGAGCCAATACTGTAGCAAAGTTTTGTTATCTAGTGCTAAGACTTTGACAGGGAATCAATAGGAAGATTTAAGATCGAAGATGGATTGCTGCACATGTTTATTTGTGGCTGGCCTGTTTTATCTCAAGTTTTAATTTTTTCCCCCTTTTTTTCTGTTTTGTTTGCTGACTAAAAGCCATAATAAATAAAATTGATTGATTAGCCATTCCATGTAATAAATAACATTGACTGATTAGCAATTCCATGCAAAAAATAAAACTGATTGATTAGCCATTCCATGTAATAAATTAAAGTGATTGATTAGCCATTCCATGTAATAAATTAAAGTGATTGATTAGTTATTCCATGCAATAAATTAAAGTGATTGATTAGTTATTCCATATAATAAATAAAATTGATTGATTAGCTATTCCATGTAATAAATAAAATTGATTGATTAGCTATTCCATGCTAGATCCTAACTGATATCTTGATTACTTTCGTGGCCACCTTGTTAACAGTCCCTTTCCTCTTCGTATGCAATTGTTTAAATATGCAAAATTCATCCACCCAAAAGTTTGCAACATTTATCACAGCCTGATAACATTGATCTAACTTGCCGGAGGGTGGGGGGAACCTTTAAAGCATCTTCATGATCCCAGCATAAGAATCTTGCTAAATATAGTTCAGTAAACTGAATAAAATTCCCATCAGAACAGGATCTTCGTCTTCCTTTCTTTCCAAGTTACGTAATTCCCTCCGCGCACAAATGTTCCACCTCAAATCAAATCACAGCAGTTAGGGATGGGAAAAAAACATCAGCCAGTAATGCAGTATATCTTTGGCCTTTGCAGTGGGTCCCTGGGGAAAATTCAGCCCAATCGTGTAAATATTTCAAGCTGCAAGGCTTTCACTTCTCTGGGTGATATTAATGGCAGCCTTACCGCTACAAAGCTATTACCGCTCGTATTTCATGTAGCTCCTTCCCATTAAGTGCAACAGCTCCTCCTGTAACTCTCTTAAGTAATGCACGTTGATTAGTAGCTTGCTGTCGGTATTAGGCACACTCTTAACAGGACATTCTCTGAGTTAACATCAGACTTTCCGCCTTGGGGTGGATTAGCAATGAGGTTGTCTCTCTGGTTAGGAAGCCCCCTGTATGTGTGTATATATATATATATATATACACATATGCGGTGGCTCAGTGGGTTAGAACGCTGAGCTTGTTGATCAGAAGGTTGGCAGTTTGGCGGGTTGAATTCTGAGTGCCGAGTAACAGAGTGAGCACCTGTTACTCGTCCCAGCTTCTGCCAACCTAGCAGTTCGAAAGCACGTAAAAAATACAAGTAGAAAAATAGGGACCACTACGGTGGGAAGGTAACAGCGTTCCGTGCGCCTTTGGCGTCTAGTCATGCCGGCCACATGACCATGGAGACATCCTCGGACAAGCATTGGCTCTTTGGCTTTGAAAGAGAGATGAGCACCGGCCCCTAGAGTTGGAAATGACCAGCACGCATGTGTGGGGGAACCTTTACCTTTACTTTATATATATATATTTTAGAGAGAGAATTGTACATTTTTTTGCAGCGAGAGTCTCAATGGGATGTATCTTAGGGCTCAACCTGGGGGAAAGTCCATGAGGACAGCAGATCAACTGTGGAAGAGGTTCAGCTTCTAAAACAGAATAACAGCAAAACTGAGTTGGAAGGGATCTTGGAGGTTATCTAGTCCAACCCTCTGCTCGGGCAGGGGACCCTCTACCATTTCATACAAATGGTTGTCCAGTCTCTTCTTAAAAGATTCCAGTGATAGAACACCCACAGTTTCTGGAGGCAAAGCTGTCCCACTGGTTAATTTTTCTCTCTCTTTTTTATATATATATATAAAGATTTTATTAGTTTTTCTCTTTCATACATATATTAATTTTTCAACTAGCGTGCTGTCTGGATTCAAAAGCGCTAATACACAGTCAATTCCTAATCCTTGGTTCTTTCCTCTAGCCATTTGTAGAATGACTCCCAGATTTGGTAATATTCTGTTTCTTCTTTAACTTTCAATCTCATAGTTAAACTGTCCATCTCTGCGCATTCCAATTTTTTTTCAAAATTATTTCTTCCTCTGGTGGCACGCCTTCATTTTTCCAACATTGCGCAAAGACTATTCTTGCTGCTGTTGTGACGTGTAGAATTAAACATAAGCTTTGTTTATTTGTCTTTTCTGGCATTATACCTAATAAGAAAAGTTCAGGTTTAAATTCAACATGTTCTCCCAACATTTTTTCCAAACAAGCACGTATCTTTTTCCAATAATCCTTTGCTTTACCACATGTCCCACTGGTGAATTTTTTCTCACAGTCAGGAAATTCCTCCTTAGTTCTAGGTTGCTTCTCTCCTTGGTTAGTTTCCATCCGTTGCTTCTTGTTCTACCTTCAGGGGCTTTGGAGAATAGCTAGATCTTCCTCTTCTTTCCAGTGTGATAGGAAAAGGAAATGTGTGTGTTGTGAGTGTGGCAGGGAGGAAGCATTTGGGTCAGTGTTGACTTCTGCCTGGACTGGTTTCCTGCAGTTCTCTTGGCGATGTTTTTCAGAACTGATTTGCTATTGCCTCTTCCTTGGGTGAGACAGAGGGACTGGCCCAAGGTCACTTAGCACAGAGGTCCCCCCAAGCTCTTGGGCACCAGGAACTGGTTCCGTGGAGAGAGGTTTTGTTTTGCGGACCAGAGGGGGCGTGGTTTTGCATTCTGCCTGCATCCCACCGATGGGGCTTTGCTTGTGCAATGTCGCGTGGTTGAACGGAGAGACGGACACTTGAGCTGGGTAGTATTTCTTTATTGAGTCAGAAATGAAGCTGGGGCAAAGGGGTTACCTGGCGTCTCTTTATACCTGCCCAGGTGAATGGTGACCAATAGATTTAAACCTGGGTTTCCCGCCAGTGCAGGTGGCCAATGGATTTAAACCCTGGCTTCCCGCCAGAACTGACCATGCCCTGGGGCTGTCAACGACTCGCTCTATCCAGGCTTTCCCGCCAAAGCGGTTATAGCCTGGAGCTGTCCAGCCCCCTGCTGTGCTGGCATTTCCATGTATGCTTTAAGGGCATACACTACAGCTTGTTTGTGCAGACCAGTGCTGGTCCACGGACCAAGGGTTGGGGACCCCTGACTTAGCACACTTCACATCTAGCCTGATGTTTAACCCACTCCTCCAGATTAGGGAAACCATGCATGTAAACAAAGCAAGAAACATGCAAGAAGGTGGGTGCAGAGTCAATATAAAATAAAATAACATTTTGCCCTGTTTCTCTCTCTCTCTCTCTCTCTC
>JAKJMR010001032.1:158412-180517 GCA_024449315.1 Daboia siamensis
AGGAGAGGAGAGGAGAGGAGAGGAGAGGAGAGGAGAGGAGAGGAGAGAGGAGAGGAGAGACAAACGAAACTTGTTAAGTTAGAGGACCAGGTTGGAATACTTTAAGCCAAATATAGTTTTGCCAGAATGACATTTTCATCTGTGGAAAGCAACAGTGTGAGCTAAGGAAAAAGAGCTGCTTTAAGGATGAGCAACCAGTCGTGCTTCAAATTACATTTGGACTTTCTAAGCCAGATTTCTGCCCAGTCCAACTGCATTTGAATAAGCTCATTTGATTTAAAGGTAAAGGTAAAGGTTCCCCCGCACATGCGTGCTAGTCGTTTCCAACTCTAGGGGCCGGTGCTCATCTCCGTTTCAAAGCCGAAGAGCCAGCACTTGTCCGAGGACGTCTCCGTGGTCATGTGGCCGGCATGACTAGACGCCAAAGGCGCACAGAACGCTGTTACCTTCCCACCGCAGTGGTCCCTATTTTTCTACTTGCATTTTTACGTGCTTTCAAACTGCTAGGTTAGCAGAAGCTGGGACGAGTAACAGGCGCTCAGTCTGTTACGTGGCACTCGGGATTTGACCCGCCAAACTGCCAACCTTCTGATCGACAGGCTCAGTGTCCTAACCCACTGAGCCACTGTGTCCCCTCATTTGATTTAGTGGCTGCTAAAAACAAAAAGGCCAAATCCAGATGCAGCCACAAAATAAAGTTCGCCAATCATGGAAACAAGGCTTCCGCTTCATTCTGTGATCATCAGACTTCATCTTGAGCAGCCTATCCAAGGCTGAGCTCCGTGCAGTGGTGGGATTCGCCTGGATCGCACCAGTTTGGGAGAACAGCTAGTTAAATTTACCTGAATTTGGAGAACCGGCTGGCTTCCAGAAGTCCAGTCTAGGCCTGGGAGGCCTGGAGGAGGCCTCCCAGGCCTAGAACAGCCCACTAGAAGTGTATGGATACCACTTCCAGAAGCCCATTCTAGGCCTCGGAGGCCTGGAAGAGGCCTCCCACGCCTAGAATGGCCCACCGGAAGTGTGTGGATGCCACTTCCGGAAGTCCGTTCTAGGCATCAGAGGCACAGGCCTGAATCAAATAAGAGAACTGGTTTTCCAGGTATTTGAATCCCACCACCGGACAAGATCAAATCTAGCAGTTCTTCTGGAATGGGCAGATATAATGAATTTAGTAACAACAAGGTATCAAGTTTAAAGCATGATTTTGCTGTTGCAACAATTATTACTTCTCAGCTTGCCAACGAACTCGGGGGAAGGGAAGGAGAGTGGAATGGAATGGAATGGAATGGCTCCAGAGATCAAGAAGTCAGACCATGAGAACCAAGGACAGCTCACCAGGTGTCTAGCCTAACTCAGAGACACTTTCTCATATCAATATTTTAGCACTTAATTGGACAACGTGACCTGAACAAAGAGTGGGAAGGGGAATCCTATACTTTTACTAAACGGGGTGGGGTGGGATTTTGCCAGAGCTGTTGTTGCTTGCAATGGTGCCGAAATGATATACTCAGTATAGGTTTTGCATTAAGAGATCAGAACATGATCAGAACTCCATTCTCTGGATGTGGCCAAGTAGAGATCAGGTAGTTCTTTGAGATGCTTTAATTTGCTACTCTTTCTTGACGACTCTTTCCCACTCTATGGCCATGCTTTTTCCCAGTCACAGGGCCGTATATTCCCTCCATCCCTTCCCAAAAGTTTGCCCTGAACCTTGTCGCCCAAGATTAATGGTTAATTTGTCCAAAGGGAGAAATGATATGCTACGGTAGTTATGCTTAATCAACCTAATGCACGTTAATTTCAATTCCAATTATATCGAACTAAAGAACAATTAATTTTTAAAATGAAACTTTAATGACAGCAATGTTAACTCGGGCTGTAAAAGATTTGTGGAACTTCTGGGGGATGACCTTGAAATCCAGTGGTTTAAGTTTGTTTGTACAAGTATTCCAGCTGTTAGTCCATGATTACATATCTCAGAATACACAATAATAGAGTCGGAAGGGACCTTGGAAGTCATCTAGTCCAACCCCCTGCTCAGGCAGGAAACCCTATACCATTTCAGACAAATGGCTGTCCAGTCTCTTCTTAAAAACTTCCAGTGTTGGAGCATTCACCACTTCTGGAGGCAGGCTGTTCCACTGGTTAATTGTTCTAACTGTCAGGAAGTTTCTCCTTAGTTCCAGGTTGCTTCTCTCCTTGATTAGTTTCCATCTGTTGCTCCTTGTCCTGCCTTCAGGTGTTTTGGAAAATAGGTTGCCGCCCCCCCCTTCTTTGGGGTGAATGATGAAATTAGTTAAAACAAAATTTAAAAAAAGGAAGATAAATATATCCTTTTTATTGTGTTTTAATTGATTTCATCATTGGCTTTGATCTTATCACTTGCCTTCAGATTGTGCCTCTCCTTCCATTTTGTTTCAGCTCTACCACGAAATCTGCTAAGTGACCTATCTTGTTTGAAACTTTTCTCTTCCAAGAAAAGGGGTCCCCAACCCCTGGTCCATGAACCTGCAAGGGTCTGCGGCATGCCAGAAACTGGGTCACACAAACAAGGAATGCAGGAAGCATGCAAAACCATGCCTTCTCCGGTTCACAGAAAAACCTCTGTACGTGCAACTGGTCCCTGGTACCCAAAAGGTTTTACCCGGACAATTTGGAGGTAGTGAGAAATAGAATTAGAACAACAAGAGTTGGAAGGGACCTTGTAGGTCATCTAGTCCCATCCCCTACCCACTGTCCTAGAAGATACTAATCTAATCGGCTAGCATTGATGATGTCATCTAGTTGCATCATGAAACTTTTTTTAAAAAAATGTTTTGTTCATTTTCTTTACAATAACAATCCTTAGTGTTTGGTGTGTTGTCTCGTTTCTTAAATTTTTTTTAGAAAAAACGCACAATCGATAGTAGTTAATTAACAGTCAATAATCATTCATTTTTATACTTCCATCATTAGTGCATTGATTAATAGTATATTTCTTTGTTCTTCTCTTAGTATTCTCCTTCTTCAAAGAAATATACTTTTTTAATATTTTCAATGCATAAATGATTAAATATAAACATTTTCTTCCATATGAAACTTCTGTAAGAAACCAACCAAGCCGAGGGACCACCCAGGACCCTCACAGTTCAACCCTGAGCTACAAATATTCTTTTCTATTGATATTCATTTTAATCTTCCAATTATACAAACTAGGCTATGAAAGAAAGTGGACATGATGGATCCGTTATATTAGAATTACTCCTGCTGGGGATTTTCCTCTATTTGATTAAGATAAGGCACGCTGAGGATAAATATTACAATATTGATGAGTGAAACTTGTTTTCCATATGACCTACCTTCCTTCCTTCCTTCCTTCCTTCCTTCCTTCCTTCCTTCCTTCCCTCCCTCCCTCCCTTCCTTCCTTCCTTCCTTCCTTCCTTCCTTCCCTCCCTCCCTCCCTCCCTCCCTCCCTTCCTTCCTTCCTTCCTTCCTTCCTTCCTTCCTTCCTTCTTTTTATAAATAACTCATAGTGGTATATACAATATTCCTTCTTCCTATTTTCCCCACAACAACCCTGTGAGGTGAGTTGGGCTGAAAGAGAAGGAGTGGCCCAAAGTTAACCAGCTGGCTGTCATGGCTAAGGTGAGACTAGAACTCACTGTCTCCTGGTGATTGGCCCAAAGTCATCCAGCCTGCTTTCATAGCTAAGGTGGGACTAGAACTCACCGTCTCCTGGTGATTGGCCCAAAGTCACCCAGCTGGCTTTCATATCTAAAACAGGACTAGAACTCAGAGTCTCCTGGTGATTGGCCCAAAGTCACCCAGCTGGCTTTCATATCTAAAGCGGGACTAGAACTTCCAGTCTCCTGGTGATTGGCCCAAAGTCACCTAGCTGGCTTTCATGGCTAAGGCAGGACTAGAACTCACAGTCTCCTGGTTTCTAGTCTGATTCCTTAACCTCTAGAGCAGGGGTAGGCCACCTTGGCTCTTTTATGACTTGTAGTCTTCAACTCCCAGAATTCCTGAGCCAGCCACGCTGAAGGAAAAGGGAGAGGTTTCCATGCTGAGCCATGCTGGCTCAGGAATTCTGGGAGTTGAAGTCCACGAGTCATAAAAGAGCCAAGGTGGCCTAGCCCTGCTCTAGTCTAAACCAAACTGGCTCTTGTTTGACAGTAGAATGATTTGGAGAGGAAGTGGGGCCCTCTTCATTAAATGTGGAAGCCAAAAAGCCATTTGTTTAATTAGAATGCCTGTTCTGAGGAAGGGTTGGACTCCCTGGCCTGTCTGTCCTTTGTGTCTCTATGGTCTATAATTTAATGACTGTCCATTTTCATAGCCCATTCCAACATTGGAAGTCAAATAAATGAGTAGCAAGCAAAGTCTTTTTTTTTTTCCCTGTGGCTGGTTTAAACTTTTTTTTTTCCTTTCAGTTCCCTGGGCACTTTTTCTAGTTTGTGACCTGTTGTAGGAATTGATTGATATTAAAGTTGCAGGAAGTAGCAGATTCTCTAAGGATTCTTCAAAGCTGTCCCGAAAAGTGACGG
This sequence comes from Daboia siamensis, assembly GCA_024449315.1. Taxonomy (NCBI): domain Eukaryota; kingdom Metazoa; phylum Chordata; class Lepidosauria; order Squamata; family Viperidae; genus Daboia; species Daboia siamensis. Next base: position 162,939 of record JAKJMR010001032.1, read on the forward strand.
GCAGTGAATCTAGCGAGCGTCACTGGCAGGGGACATGAGGAAGTAAATCAAATTATATTTTCATAGGAAAGGGGAAAATAGAGAAAGAAGTAAAGAAACCTGGGAGAAGGCCGTTCGGCTGTGGAGCTAGCCATTTAATAACAAGCTTATATTCAGCTTATTTCTTTTCAGGCGTTGCTTAGCACAGAATCCTATTTTTGTTAGCAGATCTATGCGCCGATGGAACAACTTCAACAGAGGTGGCTGGTACCGCCAACAGCTTTATTTATTTAACATATTTCTAGGCTGCTGCAAACAAACAAAAAAAAATATATCTCTTGGTTGCTTTTGCAGAGGAAAATCGCAAGTGAAAAGAGCTAGGATACAAAACAACAAAAATGCAGTCTTCCGAAAATAAACGCCTACAAAAGTCACTAAAAATAAGAGGAGCAGAGATTGCTTATTATAGGGTTGCATCGCATCCCATCATGTCGTTATCTTTGCACGGAAGGATGGCAAACAAGCAGCTTTAGGAAAGGCTGCTTTCCACAGGAGATGGGTTCAAGAGGTACCTTTTTCTTTCTTTTTATGACCCTTTAACGCCCTTATTCAGGGTGGCGTCAGGGCGACTGCATGGAGATGAAAGGCTGGATGCCTTTCCTGATGCCTGAGCATATATGTCTCTGTATGTGGGTGCTTTTGATAGTCAGTAACAGTCCATAACTGGCTGAAAGTTTAAAGAGCAACGGATGGAAACTCATCAAGGAGAAAAGCAACCTAGAACTAAGAAGAAATTTCCTGACAGTTAGAGCAATTAATCAGTGGAACAAGCTGCCTCCGGAAGCGGTGAATGCTCCAACATTGGAAGTTTTTAAGAAGAGACTGGACAGCCATTTGTCTGAAACTGTACAGGGTTTCCTGCCTGAGCAGGGGGTTGGTCTAGAAGACCTCCAAGGTCCCTTCCCTCTATTCTATTCTCTTCTCTTCTCTTCTCTTCTATTCTATTCTATTCTATTCTATTCTATTCTATTCTATTCTATTCCCCTCTGCTCCGCTCCACTCCTTCTATTCTGTTCTGTTTTGTTCTGTTCTGTTCTATTCTATTCTATTCCTACTCTTTCTATTTCTCTTCTGTTCCAATATTGATTGCTACTTTGAAATCTATAAATAAAAGGCAATATTAATTACTACTTTAAGACCTATAAACTGCCTAGAGTTTGCAAAGATTCTTTTCATAAAATTTTTATTAAATTTTACATACATAAAAACTAACAAAAACCAACAAACCAACAAAAAACCAAAGTAAGAGCCTTGGTGGAGCAGTGGGCTATTGCCTCCAACTGCCTGCAATTAGTGCAGGTTCAAGTCCCACCAGACTCAAGGTTGACTCAGCCTTCCATCCTTCCCAGGTAGGTAAAATGAGGACCCAGATTGTTGGGGGCAATAAGCTGACTTTGTAATGATGCCGCTTGGGGGAGCCCGAAAGCCCTAATAAGCAGGCATATACACAGAATGAAGGCTATTGCTAAGCACATTGATTTGTGCTTCTTAGATTGTAATCCATCATCTTCATAATCTGTCCATTGTTTAGCCACTATTGGTTGAGAGTATTCCAATTCCAAGAGCCTTGGTGGAGCAGTGGGCTAATGCCTCCTTAAGTAACACCAGCTGCCTGCAATCAGTGCAAGTTCGAGTCCCACCAGGCTCAAGGTTGACTCAGCCTTCCATCCTTCCCAGGCAGGTAAAATGAGGACCCAGATTGTTGGGGGCAATAAGCTGACTTTGTAAAAATGCTGCTTGGGGGGGGGGAGCCCTAATAAGCAGGCATATACATAGAATGAAGGCTATTGCTAAGCACATTGATTTGTGCTTTAAATTGTAAGCCGCCCTGAGTCTTCGGAGAAGGGCGGGATATAAATGGGATTTTTTAAAAAAATCAAGAAGAAAGATAAAGATGAAAAAAGAGATAGAAACAGAGGTGCAGAAAGACATAAAGAAAAAAAAGGAAAAGAAAAATATATAAAATGATGACTTCTGACTTTTTCTTCCAAGGACATAAGAAACATTTACATTTACCTCTTACTTCAATACTACAATATCGTGTCCGTTTTCTCCTCGTTAACTTTAACAATCACCAAATTCATATGTCATAATTTCCTTTCCCCCCCCCCCCCCCATCTCCTGCCAAAAGGAGTGAGAAACAGTCAGTGAAGAAATTCATCCACAATTGAAAGTTTGCAAGGATGCTTGAAGCAGATAAATTGTACAAGGAAACATTTAAATAAAGCTCAGAGAACGTTAAAGTGGTTTGTTTTATACGTCTGAATATAAATTCTTGTCAGACTGAAATCTTGAAGGAGCAGAGAAATTATGTCACCAAAGGGTCAATTCTGTCCAAAAAAATGATGGGTTCCATAAGCTTATGTCTGTATCTCTCTAGGTTTCCTACTCTTTGAATCTTGGAGATAATGTCTTACATTCTCTTATATTTATAGAACTAAAACATTGTGAATGAATGAATGAACCAAGCAATCAGTCAATTAGTCAATCAGTCAATCAATGACACACTTCTGTGTCTGAGCCTGGTCCAAAATCTTCACCATAATACCACACCAGCTTGTTGTTGTTAGCTGCAAAGTCGTGTCCGACCCATCGCGACCCCATGGAAAATGTTCCTCCAGGCCTTCCTGTCCTCTACCATCTTCTGGAGTCCATTTAAGCTCACGCCTACTGCTTCAGTCACTCCATCCAGCCACTTCATTCTCTGTTGTCCCCTTCTTCTCTCGCCCTCCATCTTTCCCAGAATTAGGCTCTTCTCCAGTGAGTCCTTCCTTCTCATACCACACCAGCTATTTATGGACAAATGCTGCACTCTTGAACAAGAGCATCACAAATTGTAAACACTGTAGATAGTTTGCAATGTGAACTGGAAAAAAAAAAATGTTCCACCAAGCTTAATTCTTAGTTCTTCCCTTTGATGGACAGGAAAAACAGCAACTTCCGTTCAATCTGATATTTATTTATTTATTTATTTTAATTCCATTTATATCCCGCCCTTCTCCGAAGACTCAGGGCGGCTTACAAGCTTAGCAGTAGCCTTCATTCTATGTATATGCCTGCTTATTAGGGCTTTCACACACACCCCAAGCGCCATTATTACAAAGTCAGCTTATTGCCCCCAACAATCTGGGTCCTCATTTTACCTACCTGGGAAGGATGGAAAGCTGAGTCAACCTTGAGCCTGGTGGGATGCGAACCTGCACTAATTGCAGGCAGCTGGTGTTACTTAAGGAGGCATCAGCCCACTGCTCCACCAAGGCTCAATATGATATGATAGTCTTTATATCTTTTCTTTTTTTTTTTTTTGCCTTGCCTTGCCTACCGATGTAGCAGTATGCACGGAATTAGTACTTTGAGATTAAAAACAGACATGCACCCCTGAATTGTTTTCCAGAGTAATTGCCTCATTTCGTTTCAATTAGTTTCACCCCTGACTTGTGGCTACAAAGGGAGTAAGAAATAATTCCCTCTGAATATCTGCAGAAAAGATAACAAAGATGCAGTTTACGGCTGGGAGTTTCAACACTGGATTCAAGAGATAATTTGGGGAAGGCCACCGTTTTGGGAAAAGGAACAGCGGCGCACTTAAAATGCAGCGTTCACCATGTTCGCGGGAGTTTGGGGAAATTCTTTCATTATTATCATCATCAGCGTTGATGCTTCACATTAAAGCAATTAAAGAAGAGAAAGCATATTATCGGAGCTTCAGGGAAGCTTCTGGTAGATATTAAGAGCTGAATGATAGCCAAGCTCTTGGGACACTAATAAATGCTTATCAGGATAAGGACGACCCTGTGAGAAGTGGAGTGTGACACACTTTTTTGTAGAAGAAGAAGAATAACTTTATTGTCACTTTGAATGTACACTAACCAGCATACGTTGAAATGAAATTTCATTGCGTACAGCTCTCAAAGCATCATCACCTCCGATACGCTGCATAAATATGATGAAAATAAATAAATACAGAATTATGCATATACCCACGTATATTATGTGACACAGAGAAACAACAGTCTAGTTCGGGTTATGTATACATGGTGCGTGGTGAGGAAAATGAATCTTGTGAGTTTACCAGACGGATGGCAGAGGGAACAAAGCTATTACAGAACTGGGTAGCCCTGCTATAAATACTTCAAAACCTCCTCCCAGAGGGGGGCAACAGATACAGATCGTAAAGTGGGTGTGTGTGGGGTCTGTAACAATGCTTTGAGCTCTAAGCACAAATGAGCACTTGTAAGCAGCATCCTGAATACCAGGAAGTGAGCTTTTGTAGATCTTTCGAGCATGTGGGGATTAAAGAATTTAGCACTGGCTTCCCTTAGTTCTTAAGTGATCACTTCAAACTAGATTGCGTGCCTATATGCCCCCTGGACACTGCAACCATCATAAATATGAGTCAGTTGCCAAGTGTTTTGAATTTTGATCAGGTGATCGTGGGGATGCTGCAATGGTTTAAGTGTGAAACCTTTTTTTCAGTACTGTTGTGACTTCCGACGGTCACTGAATGAACTGCTGCATGTCAAGGAGTACCTGTGTTTTTCATTTTGTTTTGCCTAGGCTGTGCTGTTTGAATCCTGTATTCGTGATCCTAAATCAATGTTCTTGGTAAAATTGTACCAAACAGTCTCCTCCACTGTCCTTCTTACCTAGTCCAAAATGATGAGCGATGTCCATCTCCACTTGTTTGCCAACGTTTGCATTGAAGTCACCCGAAATGTAAACCATGTCTTTTTTTAGGGCACTTGTTTCAGAACTTCCTGGACCATGACATAAGAGCCTTCTATTTCAAGCTCTGTTGCAACAGTCGTTGGAGCATAGAATTGGACAGTTGTGACGTTGAAGGGCTTGGCATGAATTCTGATGGCCATAATTTGGTCATTGCAGTGCAAGAACAGAAGATGTGGAGAGACCTGGCCCATAAAATTGCCAAGTGATGGAGACACAACTGAATGAATAGCATCATCAAAATTTGCCTGGCTGGGACAACCATTGTGAAAGATGGCTGGAGCACAAGCTGGGGGGAAGGGATTATTGAAAGCCAGCATGACTAGGACAAGCAGTTACTCAGTTAATTCTGGTGTCCATTCCTATGGGTTGACTCTTCGAATCAGTTCTGGATTCTTGCCGATTGCCTGGACTAATCCCTGCAGTGTCCTTGGCAAGGTTTCTAGGAAGAGGCTTGCCTTTGCCTCCATCCTAGGGCTGAGAGTGATGGCCCAGAGTCATCTAGTGGGGTAGAATGTAGTCTGGATTCCCAGGAGGGAGGGGCTGCACTCCAGAGACCCAAGACGCAGTGAAGCTTAGATCATTTGGACGGGAGAAAGTGAGTTACAATAGTTCCTTGCTCGCTATTCTCAGAGGATATCCTTAATGATGCAAATAGTTGCTTCAGTTTGACAAGATTTTTCTGTATAGGTTGTGTGAGAGAAAGGGGGTGAAGACAGCTGCTCCCTAATCATTTTTATGGTGTAAATAGTCTGCTTTAGTTTGGCAGGATACCTGTCTATAGGTTAGGAAGCTGTACAGAAATATTCTTTGGATCTCTGGGTTCTTGGTGTCTGACACCAGAGAAGCAAGAGACAATGCAGCTTAAATAGTTTGTGTATGAGAAAGGGGGTGAAGATGGCTCCTCCCTAATAGTTCCCAGACTATATGTTTTATGGTCCAAATAGTCTGCTTTAGTTTGTCAGGATTTCTGTCTGTAGGTTAGGAATGATAAAGGAAACTGCTCAGAAGCAATTCTACATATCTTTCTTGGTACTTGGGGCCTAACAACTCCTGGACAGATGCAGCATTAATTTGTATAGACATCCCACTTCAAAAGAAACAATGAGGTGTGTCAGAAATTATGCATACGGCAAAAATCTAGCCAATTTATTGCAGAACAGCCAGAGAATTAACACTAGACAGAAATCCAACTTTGACAGAGCCCTTGACATTTCTCAGGGATGAAATTCAATTTATTTTGACACTTTTCCGTCATTATTGCCGACTGAATTTAAACATTTGGGATGACACCCTTCCAAAAGCTTAGGGAAAACCTAAGGCAATCCATCTGTTCCTCCTTTAGTTATAAGTTAACCCAGCCAGGATTCCTCTTTGTGTGTTTTTGGAGCACCGAACACAATATCTTAAAAGACACACCAGCCAAGGTTGGAGACGACAGCTTTTTCATCGCATTTCTTATTTTAGAAATGTTCTAAGATCCATATTAAGCCCAGGAGATAGGATGCTGGGCTCGTCAGCTGGAAAGCTGGCAGCCCAGGTTAGAGACGCGAGCACCGTGCGACAGGGTGAGCTCCCGTTTCTTGCCTCAGCTCCTGCCAACCTAGCAGTTTGAAAGCAGGCAAATCCGAGTAGATAAATAGGTACCACTTTGGTGGGAAGGTAACAGCACTCTGTGGTCTCATACTGGCCACATGACCGTGGAAATATCTTCGGACAGCGCTGGCTCAACGGCTTTGAAACGGAGATGAGCACCGTCCCCTAGATTCGGCAACGACTAGCGGACTAAAATTTTCCGGGACTCCTTTATCTTTACCCAGATCTATATTTGAGATGGCCAAGTGTGCACATAGGGTTGTGTATTTTTTCTTAATGAAATTCATAGTGTGTAATGAGTGCTTCACTGAGTTATGCACCTAGGAGAAAATCTATGCCTGAGCACTCCTGATTTATGAGTGTTTTTCCTTTGTGGTGTTCTTCATGGAATAATCTTGCTGTAGAGTTGAGTGGACTCAATAAATGTTTATGTGTTTCTGAAAGTCCCCCATGCCACCACACGTTCCCCTGACTGCTTTGGAATTCAACACACACACACACATGCCAACAAGTGCATGCAGATAAGAGATGTTTTGGAATACACAGGAGTACAGATCTCTTTAAAGCAGCTACCTCTTTTTTGTGGCTTCTGCCTCCACCCGAAAAAAAAGCGTTTCAACAATGACACGGGTGCTTTAACAAAGCTCATGGTGCTAACCAAATACCCCTTCTTCAAACATTGAGATGGCCATATCTCTTGGAAATTTAGACCCAGTCGCTTCAAGGTCTTCACAGGTCATCACCACAAACGAGAACAGTATCTATAAAAGGTCAATGTCTATGGAGATTCTCAGTCATCCGGGTCATGGTCGTCCCAAAGGTGCTTTGACAAAAGGGAATGAAAGGAGATTATTTGAGGGTCAGGGTTGAACTATGGGGTCTTTGCTGCTCTCCAAGCTTGGTTGTTTTCTTGCAGACATTTAATTACCCAACTAGGTAACATCATCAATACTAGAAGGGAGAAGGTTTGCAAAGAGGAGGAGGAGGAGGATAATGAGGATTGTGGAGTCCTTGCTGGAGAGAGAGAGAGAGAGAGAGGTGGAGATGGAGATGGAGATGAGATAAGGATAGGGATAGATTTGGGGTAGGGATAGATATAGGGATAGGCATAAAGATAGAGAGAGAGGGAGAGGGAGAGGGAGAGGGAGAGGGAGAAGGAGAAGGAGAAGGAGAAGGAGAAGGAAAGAAAGAGAGAGAGAATTAAGACAGAAATGATGCATTTCAGCATAGCAAGGCAGAAAAGCAGGAACCAAGTCAGCTATGTAATTTTTCAGCTTTTAGATGCAGTTGGGTTGAAGATTCCAGTCTTTTTTTAAAAAAAATGTCTGCCTTTCTCTCTGGCATTATTGATCCGAGGTTACATAATGCAGCTAAGAGAAGAGCTGGCTCTTTTGTCTTCAACAATGTTATGTTCTGATGTTTTCAAATTGGTTTTCTTGTTCCATTAGGAAAGTAGAACTTGCGAAGACCAACCGACCCCCGAAGGAAGAGTTAATGGACTCCAGCTAGTGGGCAGAAGGGACTGTCAAGAGGAAATTGCTGGATGGGTTGGGTCTCATCCTTTGCACCAGCAACAAGAGAACACTTTTGCTTTTCTCTGAGTAGGTAACTTGTCCACTCTGAGAAATACTTTGTCACTGACATTGTTTCCATCTGATCAGAATAAATCCACCTGCTATCCTAGAAAACATCTTTCTGGATTGAATATTAGAGTCATCGGGCAGTAGGATCAGAAGCTAGACAGAGCTTCAAGGGAAGAGGATGAAATAAACCTGGTTCTAGGACACAACGTATAGCTTAAACATACTTTAGTATGTTTAGTCTCTTTAGTCCAGGGGTCCTCAAACTTGGCCCTTTTATGACTTTTGGACTTCAACTCCTAGAATTCCTCAGCCAGGCATGCTGGCTGAGGAATTCTGGGAGTTGAAGTCCACAAGTCATAAAAGGGGCAAGTTTGAAGACACCCCCCCGCCCCCGATATAGACTTTAAGAGGAGTGGACTTCAGTTCCCAGAATTCCTCAGCCAGTGTGCCTGGCTGAGGAATTCTGGGAGTTGAAGTCCACAAGTCATAAAAGGGCCAAATTTGAAGACCCCTGCTCTAGTTATTTCTTACAGGGCTTGATTTCCAAACCCCTTTACCATCTTGATAGCTTTCATTCGAACATTATCTCAAAAAAAAAATGTTGTCCAGAACTGGACTTACTTCATCAAATGGCATCTGAACAATTACTTCTTATAATCTGCACTCTATACCGCAATTAGTGTGACCCTAGGGGAGCATTTTTAGCAACTGCATCACACTGCAGCTGCTAAATTAATAACTAAATTAATTAGGTTTAATTTGGGATCAACAGAGACACTCAGACAGCTTTTGCATGTACAACATCATGGATAACAACAGCATAGCAATAGCACTTAGACTTAAATACTACCCCCTAGTGCTTTAGTTTACAGCACTGTCTGGGTGGTTTTCAGAGTCAGCCTGTTGCCCCCCAACAATCTGGGTCCTCATTTTACCAACCTTAGAAGGATGGAAGGCTGAGTCAACCTTGAGCTGGTCAGGATCGAACTCCTGGCAGCGAGCAAAGTCAGCCTGCAGTACTGCACTCAAACCACTGCACCACAAGGGCTCAATAATATGCAACTTGATCTCCCTGATTAAAAAAAGAGAAGAAGTTTTGCCCATTACTTTATTCTACTGTTTTTCCAGTGCTACAAAAGTGAATGGAATCAGATGAAAACATCCACTTAAATCCCATCGTTCTTTTCTGTCATAGAGAATGGAGACAAAATGAGAAGAATGGAAAGGGAGCTGTATCTCATAACATTTATCTAATGACAGTTCTCATCCCTGATTTGCCATTAGCAACAACTGACAGTGTTTATTACTGACCTAATAGTACTTATGGTATCCTCTCTGCACCCTCCCTTGGATTAGATGCAAGCAGTTCATCAATCAATCTGAGTGAGAAGGAAAGCTTTCCGGGGACACTACTAAGCCACCATCAGGAGAACGAACCATTGATATTTATTAGTTATCAACAAATGCTTGCCCAGAATTCTATTGTATTTTGTCAAGGTCACTTGATAAGTCTCCACTTAAGTTATGTGCATTGTGATTATTTAATATGAGAGGAGGAGGAGGAGGAGGAGGGGGAGGAGGGGGAGGAGGAGAAAAAATAAGAATGGAAATGAAAAGGAGAAGGAGAAGGAGAAGGAGAAGATCGTATGCCATTTCAGACAAATGTCTGTCCTTTCTCTTCTTAAAAACTTCCAGTGTGGGAGCATTCACAGCTTCTGGAGGCAGGTTGTTCCACTGGTTAATTGTTGTCGCTGTCAGGAAATTTCTCCTTAGTTCTAGCTTGCTTCTCTCTTTGATTAGTTTCCATCCCTTGCTTCTTGTCCTGCCTTCAGCTGCTTTGAAGCAGAGGTCCTCAACCTTTTGGGCACCAGGGACTGGTTCCGTGGAGAAAGGTTTTTCCACGGACCGGAGATTGCGTGGTTTTGTGTGCTGCCTGCATCCCACGGATGGGGCTTTGCTTGTTTGTGCAGACCAGTTGCTGGCATGCCGTGGCCCGGTACCGGTCCACAGACCAGGGGTTGGGGACCCCTGCTTTAGGGAATAGTTGACTCCCTCTTCTTTGGGGCAGCCCCTGAGATATTGGAAGACTGCTATCATGTCACCCCTCGCCCTTCTCTTCATTAAACTAGACATACCCAATTCCAGCAACCGTTCCCTATATGTTTTAGCCTCCAGCCCCCTGATCATCTTTGTTGCTCTTCTTGCTCTCTTACAAAATGGGCACCATAGTTTAAGAAAAACCTGCTTACCCTATTAAAAGTTGGAGCCAGTTATGTGAAAGTGTGTGTTTCTCTCTCTCTCTCTCTCTCTCTCTCTCTCTCTCTCTCTGTGTGTGTGTGTTTCTCCTGCCAAGAGGTTGGAACAGAAAATAAGAGCATCAGCGTAAGTCTCTGTTCATTAACGGTTGCAATCAAAAGTGCCGAAGCTGCAAGTATATAACTTAGTTCTTTTACAGCTTTATTTTGTCTCGGGCATTAATTTAGGTTTTATTGCTATTTATTTTTTCCCATTGTGTGATAAAGGGAATCTTATTTGTGAAGCAGTTTAATGCTATTTTCGTACTTTACATATTTCAACACTCAGACAAATATATACCGTACGCGCACAGATACCCACACACACACACAACCCCCCCCCCCAAAAAAAAAACTCCCACTAGCATACATTTTCCTCCTTTTTTTTTTATTCCCTTTGCAGCCAGCCTATATTTTATTTTCATGGGAAAGCAGATTTGCCTGCTTCGGCCTTTTTCTTTCTTTTTTTTTTTTTTTTTTTTTTATTGAAAAGTTTTTCAATACATTTTAATTATTACATCCCATCCCCCAACCCTCCCCAACCCTATCCCACCCTCTCGCCCTCCCCTTCCCCCCTCCCCCCCCCCGGACTTCCCAGAGCTAGATACAAGGTATAAAAATAAAATAACCAATCATAAACTCTCATATGCTAACAACAATAAACTATTAAATTTCTCGCACTTTAGCTCTTATAAAATGACTACAAGCAATATACTTATTCAAATGCTAGATGAAACTTTTTAATCCCATATTTATTCTGGATGTAATCAATCCATTTCTTCTCCACAATATATCGTTGTTGAGAATGATCTTTCAAATATGCTGAGATCTTTGCCATTTCCGCCAGGTTGGAAACTTTTAAAGTCCATTCCTCTATAGTCGGCAGTTCTTCCTTCTTCCAATATTGCCCTACTAAGAGTCTCGCTGCCGTAATTAAGTTCAACATCAAATTAATGTCCAACACTATAGTATCAGTAATAATGCCCAGTAAAAACAATTGCGGACAAAACTTTATCCTTTTCTTGAATATCTTCTGCATATTCCACCAAATTTTAATCCAAAATGGTTTGATCTTTTTGCAAGTCCACCATATATGAAAATACGTTGCATCTTCGCCACCACATCTCCAACATTTGGGCTGGTAATTCGGATACATACTTGCTAACTTTCTAGGATCTAAATGCCATCTATAAAACATTTTATAAAAGTTCTCTCTTAAATTTTGAGCTTGCGTAAATTTCACATTTCTCACCCAGATCTTTTCCCAAGTGTCCATTGTGATAACTTCCTGAATATTCTGTGCCCATTTTATCATACAATCCTTAACAATTTCTGTTTCTGAGTCAATCTCTATCAATGCAAGATATATCCGTTTAATATGCGCTGGTCCCTGATTTCTAATTTGTTTTACCAAATTTTCATCATCCATCAAAAAACCAATCTTCTGATCTTCTTTCCACCTGGCTTGTAATTGTCCATATTGAAACCAAGTTTGTACAATCTTTTTTTCTCGTAAAAGATTATATGACTTCAAACACCACACATTCCTCTCCAAGCTCAAAATTTCCTTATATGTAGTCACATCATGTTTAAATCCAACATTTATATTCTCTATTGCGTGTTTGGGTATTGCCCATAACGGTATCTTATAATTTAACTTTTGTCTGTGCTTTTTCCAAACTCGCAACAAAGCATACCTCAAAATATGCATTTTGAACACATTATCTACCTTTTTGTCATACAGTAAATATGCATGCCAACCAAATAACAAATCATACCCTTCAAGATTTAACAGTCTCCCCTGTGTCAGATTGATCCAATCACTTATAGCTGATAATGCAGCAGCTTCATAATATAATTTAAAATTGGGCATTCTTAGACCACCTCTTTCGCGTGTATCCTGCATGATTTTAAATTTGACCCGTGGCCTTTTCCCTGCCCAAACAAATTTGTTAATACCCTTCTGCCATTCCTCCAAATTTGAATCCTTTTTGAGAATGGGTATCATTTGAAACAAAAATAAAAATTTTGGCAAAACATTCATCTTTACTGCTGCAATTCTTCCCAATAATGATAGTTGTAATTTTTTCCAACTATCCAATTCTTTTTGCACTTTATTCCATAACTTTTCATAATTATTTTTATATAATTTAACATTTGAGGGTGCTAGATATACCCCCAAATATTTAACCCTTTCAACAATTTCAAATCCAGTTAAGCTTTCTAAAGAAACCTTTTGTAATGCTGTCATGTTTTTGGATAAAATTTTAGTTTTTTGTATGTTAATCTTAAATCCAGAAACTTTCCCATATTGCGATATTAACTCCATCAATTCCATAACAGAATTTTCTGGATGTGTCAAAGTAATAACCAGATCATCCGCAAACGCCCTCAATTTATAGTCCTGATCTCTTATTTGAATTCCCTTAATTGTTTCCGAATTCCGTATTTTAATCAATAATATCTCCAACGTTAAAACAAATAACAAAGGTGATAACGGGCAACCCTGCCTTGTGCCCTTTTCAATATTACACATTTCAGTCAAACTATTATTAACAATTATTCGAGCTGTTTGCTTCTGATATATTGCCCTAATTGGTTGTAAAAATTCATCCCCAAAATTCATTTTATCTAATACTTTTAACAAAAATTTCCAATCCAATTGATCAAAGGCTTTTTCAGCATCCAAAAAAATCAATGCTGCAGAGATCTGGTTATTCCTTTCCAAAAATTCCAACAAATCAACTATATGTCTCACATTATTTTTCATTTGTCTACCACTTATAAACCCAGTTTGATCACCATGAATTACCTGTTGCAATACCCTCATAAGTCTACTAGCTAAAACCTTAGCAAATATCTTGTAGTCCGTATTCAAAAGTGAAATTGGCCTATAGTTTTTTGCTTGAGTAGCGTCCTGATCTTCTTTAGGAATTAAAGAAATAAAAGCAGTTTTCCAAGACGGAGGCACTCCTCCCCCTTTTTGAATTGTCTGAAACAGTTCCTTTAATGGCTTTATCATCTCAAACTGTAGATTTTTATAATACACAGCAGTCAAACCATCAGTGCCTGGTGCTTTACCTACTTTTAACTGTTTATATACTTTCTTTTTCAAAGGCCAAAATTCATTCCTACATCAAATGTTTTTGTACAGTAAAGCCATCTGAATACCAGACAGTCCTCAACTTATTCTCGCTTCCTTAGTGACCCTTCACTATGTTGCAATGACACTGAAAACAGGGACTTCTTTTCGTCTCTTATATCATGATAGTTTCCAAGGACTTCTGTTCATTCTGTTGTCACGACCCTATATGACAGGTGTGTCAAACTGCTGGCCCGTGGGCCGGAGAAGTCATCCCAAAACTGCATCCATCCCATTGCCAGCAACGGAGAAGAAGCTCCGATACGTTGCGCGACGTCACGTGATGTTGTGAGTTTGACAGGTCTGCTATATGAGAAGCTGGGCTGACCAATCACCTGTTAGTAATGTTAACATGGATCTCCTAATTCAACACTTTAACCAAGTAATTCAGAATAACAGAGTTAGAAGGGGTCTTGGAGGTCTTCTAACCCCTAGCTCAATCAGAAAACCCTATACCAGGGGTCTTCAAACTTGGCCCTTTTATGACTTGTGGACTTCAACTCCCAGAATTCCACAGTCAGGCATGCTCAAGCCCCTTGCTCAAGCAGGAGAACCTATACTATTTCAGACAAGTGACTGTCTAGTCTCTTCTTAAAAACCTGAAGTGCTGGAGCGCCCATGATTTCTGGAGGCAAACTGTTCCACTGGTTAATTGTCCTCATTATTAGGAACTTTCTCCTTAATTCCAGGTTGCTTCTCTCTTTGGTCAGTTTCCAACCATAGTTTCTCGTCCTGCCTTCTGGTGCTTTGGAGAATAATGTGACCCCTTCTTCTTTGTGGCAGCCCCTCAAATACTGGAACACTGCTATCATGTCACCCCTATTTCTTCTGTTCTTTAGACTAGCCCAGGGGTAGGCAACCTCGGGTCTTTTATGACTCATGGACTTCAACTCCCAGAATTCCTGAGTCAGCTGACTCAGGAATTCTGGGAATTGAAGTCCATGAGTCATAAAAGAGCCAAGGTTGCCTACCCCTGCTCTAGGCCTTGGATCACCTGATCCATGACTTAGCAGGAAAAGGCAATGCTAAACAATATTTCCAGGCCTTTTCTATTCCTTATTTTTATTTTTAAAGCTTCTCTGCATAATGTCCCTTTTTTCTTTTCTTAAGAAGATTACGTCCCTTATATGGGAGAGTGTTTCTCCTTGAAACAAAATAATATTTTTTATAGTTTCCCAATTTAAACTAAAAGGGCTCCAATCAAGGGATTAGGAATTACTTGTAGAAGTAGGAATGGGCTTAATGTTAAATTACTCCTACCTGTCAAGCTATTGTTGGAAAAAAAAATTGGAAGGAAACTGTTAATGAGGCTTCTTTTGACATTTTATAGCACAAATTGGATGCAAAACCTTTAGATAATAAAGAGGCATATAAAGGGGGGGAAAATCGTCTCTTGAAATCTGTGACTTCATTCATGTGGGCAGATAAGGGTAAAAATTGCTACTCCCTAAAATTATATTCAACATTAACCGTAGGAGAAAATAACTTTTTTTTCCTGTTTCCCCAATAAGTAGGAGGATCATCGTGAATAACTATTAAAACAAGAAGGAAAATTAAATTGAACCAAAAAACTAGTTTCCATGTGGCATCTATAAATTAAGCAAGCATACTTAGCTAGTTAGCATGAGTGAAAAAGATAATAATAATAATAATAATAATAATAATAATAATAATAATAATAATAATCAATTTGAGTGTTCAGTTGACTGAGTTTCATGTTTTAATGAATAAAAGTTATATAATAATAATAAAATTGGAAGGGACCTTAAGAGTTTATCTACCCCAACCCCCTGCTCAGGCAGGAAACCCTATGCCCATGGTGGCGAACCTATGATACGCGTGCCATGGGTGGCACGCAGAGCCCTCTCTGTGGGCATGCGCGCCCTCACCCCACTCCAAGCCCTTCAGCTGATTTTTATAAAACCTTTTCGATTTAGGCCTCCGCCACATTGTGCAAAAAAAAAAAAAAAAGGTTCAATCAATCAATCAATTTTAATTTCTCATGGGGAAAAAAAAAAGATCTTGCAAAGTTGGAATTGACTGATTGAACTTTTTAGTCCCACCCAGTCTGCCATTACCACCGCAGCCATGCCCACCCAATGCACCACACCCACCCAATTGGCCACGCCCACCCAATGAGCCACGTCCACCCGGCACCCAATGTTACATAAGTGGGTTTTGGGTTGTAGTTTGGGCACTCGGTCACTAAAAGGTTCACCATCACTGCCCTATACCACCACTTCATGGTGCAGAATGCGGCCACGCGAGTCGTGATGGGGGTTTCCCAATACTCCCATGTAACACCTCTACTCCGCGAGCTGCATTGGCTTCCAGTTGCCCTTCGGGTGAGATTCAAGGTGCTGGTGATGACCTATAAAGCCCTAAATGACTTGGGTCCGGGATATTTGAGGGAACACCTGCTGCCAGCATCAAGCTCCCTTCGTCCCGTGCGCTCCCACAGGGAGGGTCTACTCAGGGTGCCGCCGGTTAAAGATTGCCGGTGGGTAACACCCAGGGGGAGGGCCTTCTCAGTGGGCGCGCCTGCCCTTTGGAACCAGCTGCCCGCGGAGCTTAGGACTGCCCCCGACCTCCGTTCATTCCGCCGGGACCTGAAGACCTGGCTCTTCGAGCTCTCTGGCCCAGGCTGAGAATTTTTAAATTTTTAATTTTAACTGGGTTTTTATTTTTTCTCAGGGTTTCACTTAATCTTTTTTAATTTGTTTGAACTTTTGTATTGATTTTCTTTTAAATATCCTGTAAACCGCCCTGAGTCCTTCGGGAAAGGGCAGTATATAAATCTATATAAATAAATAAATAAATACAAATGGCTGTCCAGTCTCTTCTTAAAAACCTCCAGTGTTGGAGCATTCACAGCCTCTGGAGGCAGGTGGTTCCACTGGTTAAGTGTTCTAACTGTATTTGAACAAGAGTGTTATTGTTATGATTAAATGGCACATATGCTACACTATAAACCATGCATAATGAACCACAGTGGCCAAACTCACATGTTTGCCAGGAAGAAACAAGCCAGATCATGAGTTAATGCTAAATATAAACCAAGACTTAAAATATTAATGCATTCACACAATATGAGAAACCACAAAGTTTGTATCTAGGTCATGTTTCTCCCAAAGATGCTTTTTTTCCAAAAGGTAACTGGACTTCCTTGGTTTTGTTTTGTTTGGAAAACGTTTCCTTTCTCTTCTGGGTATCAATGAACCGAAGAAGCCTCTTGGATGAGAAGTGAACTATTTTCAAAGAAAAAAAACTAAGAAAGTCCAGTTTGCCTTTTGGAAAAAGCACCTGTGGGACACAAAGTTTGTATTTCAAAATTGTGGATATAGATCAACAAGTAAACTCAGTGTCCACATCCAGTTCGAGAATCCAAAAAACCCCAAAAACCTCCAAGTTCATTCTGTCTTTGAAAATCTTACTGTTTATTGAATACAATAAACTAATTTGGAGGTTCCAACCCCAATTCATAGACTTAAACAATAATTTTCCCAGCCAAACCCCCAACATCTTACGTAGTCCATGTCAACAAGTTCACTTTGCTATGGGAACTGTCTGTTTCAAATCCACACCTGGTCTGGTGTCCTTGAATATGTTTCAGGCACTCAAGGTCTTCAGCTGAATTGTAGAAGTTTCATTTCTCCATCTAACCCACTCAAAATCTGAAGGCAAGTTGAAATGCAGAGGGACATAGCTGCCAGAGTTTCATCCTTGACACTCAGCTACTACATGTTTATTCGGTTTATTCATAGCATAGCACAATACTTTTCTGCTATCCCGGGAATGTGTGATCCCCTTTTGTGACCTTCTGACAAACAAAGTACATAGGGAACCCAGATTCACTTAAAAGCCAGGTTACTAACTAAACAGCTGCAGTGATTCACTTCACAACTGTGGCAAGAAAGGTCTCAAAATGGGGCAAAACTCTCTTAACTGTCTCACTTAGCAACAGAAATGTTGGGCTTAATTGAGGTTGTAAACTGAGGACTACCTTTTTTTTTTTAAATTCCATTTATATCCCGCCCTTCTCCGAAGACTCAGGGCGGCTTACAAGCTTAGCAGTAGCCTTCATTCTATGTATATGCCTGCTTATTAGGGCTTTCACACACACCCCAAGCGGCATTATTACAAAGTCAGCTTAATTGCCCCCAACAATCTGGGTCCTCATTTTACCTACCTGGGAAGGAT
>JAKJMR010001032.1:184874-198889 GCA_024449315.1 Daboia siamensis
ATCTATCTATCTATCTATCTATCTATCTATCTATCTATCTATCTATCCAGTGCTTTTTTTGTAAAAGAAAAAGGTGCCGGAACTCACACATGTCATACAACCCACCTTGCCTACCTTGCCTACCCTACAAGGTTCCATCCAAAAAAGGTGCCGGAACTTCGTTCTGAGAAAAAAAGCCCTGACAACCGCAGTGAAAAAAGTGACCCTTTTTCACACTGTCCATCCACTGCTTCTTGTCCTGCCTTCAGGTGCTTTGACACCCCTCCCCCTCCTTTCTGTGGCAGCCCCTCAAATATTGGAAGACGCTATCATACCACCCCGTACTCCTTCTTTTCACTCAGCTAGACATGCCCAATCCCTGCAACCGTTCTTTGTATGTTTTACGCCATCTCACATTGGGATCCTGAGGTTATAAACGTTAACATCCTTTTGGGAAAAAAAAAAGGGGAAGAAATGAGCTTAACTTTGAAGATATAGGGGTGGGAAGTGTTTTTTGTCTGGCAGAAGCTGTTTTTCCAAAAACAGAACCGACACCGGAACCTCAGCTTCCTTCTTGCTTTGTCACACTTGCTTGTCTCCAGAGACAAAAACAAACAAAGAAACAAACCACAATTCTTTTATTAGACACAATCTAATACGCTCCTTTGTCCCTGCTAGATACGTTCGCGAATCCTTACCTAGTTTATAGCCTAATAGATTTGCAGTACAATTTCCATAATCCTGGGATGAATTCTATCCCGGGTTTTAAAAAAAAAAAAAAATATTCGGCAACCTAGGAATGATACTTGTTCCCTTTTTTGCAGATCGGGAAGCCAATTGCCAACATCCGTGTCATTTAACCGAGTGAATATAGTTTGAACAGGAAGCAAAATAAATAAATAAATAAAAATCCCCCACAGTGATAGTGCAGCAGCTTATTAGTTCTCCTGCAGCTTCGCCATATGTTTGCACGCTGCAAAACGACTTCTCTTTTGGCCTCTGAAATCCATACTGGTATCTCCTATTTTTCGATTTTAAAGCCTTGCTTCCTTGAACAGGCCTTTAACCCTATCCACGGTTCTCGAATTGATAAATGACAGTCGCCCCCTTGGCAAAAATGGGGGCGGCATCCAAGCTTAATAAATACTGGTAGTTCTCAACTTGCAAACCGTCCATTTGCTGACGGTTTGAACTTACAACAGCACTAGGAAAAAAGCGACTTAGGACTCAGACACTTGGCAACTGACTCATGTTTGCGACGATTGCAATGTCCCCGGGGTCAGCTGATCCCCCTTTTGTGACCTGCTGACAGGCAAAGTCAGTGGGAAAGCCGGCTTCACTTAACAGCCATGTGTCATGGTTCTAAAGCTTTCATACGGACAATACCCAGATGACCTTCATGCAGTGATTGTAAGACCCTGTCTCTTAGTGAGGTGGGGACTTTGACCCTGTTCCCCCATAGGATGCAACCCTTGTGAGCTGATAGCTCATGTCTTCTAGTAAAATAACTCTGAAATTAAAAAGAGCCTTGGTGGAGCAGTGGGCTAATGCCTCCTTAAGTAACACCAGCTGCCTGCAATTAGTGCAGGTTCGCATCCCACCAGGCTCAAGGTTGACTCAGCCTTCCATCCTTCCGAGGTAGGTAAAATGAGGACCCAGATTGTTGGGGGCAATAAGCTGACTTTGTAAAAATGCCGCTTGGGCGGGGGGGGCGAAAGCCCTAATAAGCAGGCATATACATAGAATGAAGGCTATTGCTGAGCACATTGGTTTGTGCTTAAATTGTAAGCCGCCCTGAGTCTTCGGAGAAGGGCGGGATATAAATGGGATTAAAATAAAATAAAATAAATTCAGGGCCTGGGCTTTTATCCAGCCACCCTGTGTGCACCAAGAAAGCACTCTACTTAGTGTCTTATCAGCTGCTGTTTCTGCAGCTATGTCCCCAGCATGGAGGGGAAACTCTGGCAAGTCCTGAATGGACAATATACGGGCCGCTGGGGCTGAATCTGGTTCGATTTGTGGCAGTGGAAGCCTACTCAGGCCGTCTGCATGGCCCATTTCTTTGCCGGGTTTGTGAATCAGCTTAAATGTGTACGCTGATAAAAAAAATAGACCATCATTCTAGGGGATAATATATGGGGTGTCTGTTTGTTTGTGGTGAATAACCCCAGTAGCGGTTTGTGGTCTTTGAAGACCGTGAAGTCCCTGCCATACAAGTAGTCGTGGAATTTTTTAACTCCAGCTACCATGGCCAATGCCTCTTTGTCAATTTGAGCGTAGTTACGCTCAGCAGAGGACAGTGTCCTCGAATAAAATGCAATGGGAACTTGGGTTCCATCTTTCTCTAAGTGACTCAAGACTGCACCCACCCCATATGGGGATGCGTCACATGCTAAACAGACTGGTTTAGACTCCCTGAAATGAATGATAGTGGAACTGACCGACAGAAGTGCCTTCAGGTCCTGAAAAACTTTTCGTGAATGCTGGTCCACTTCCAAGAAGCTTTTTTATCTAAGAGCCTGTGAAGCGGCTCTGCCACTGCGGCCTTGTTAGGAAGGAATGTGTGGTAGAAATTGAGGAGGCCCAAGAATGCTTGCAGCTCTCCTTTTGTTTTAGGGCTAGGTGCCATCTGAATGGCCTTCACTTTGGACTCAGCTGGGTGGATGCCATTAGCATCAATGCAAAACCCCAAAAGTTCAGTTGAGGGAACCCCAATACACATTTGCTCTTTTTCAGTTGGAGGCCTGCTTCACGCAGCCTCTGCAGGATGGCTCTGAGCCTCCTTGCTAGCACCTCTGTGGATTCTCCGACAATAAGCACGTCATCAAAATAGCGGCAAACCCCTGGAATGCCCTTGAGTGTGCGTTCCATGATTCCCTGAAAAATGCCCGGGGCTACACTGACTCCAAATTGCAAGTGCTTTACTCTGAAAGCCCCCCTGTGGGTCACAATTGTTTGTGCTGCGGCCGTGGCCTCATTTCACAAAAATGGAGCCACCCTGCAAAGATGCCAGGATGTAGCTCACCATGGGGACTGGGTATGTGTGCTGTTTAAGGGCCCGGTAAATTGTGCATTTATAATCTGCACATATTCTGACTTCCCCATTGGCTTTAAGTGGTGCTACAATAGGAGTTTCCCACTCCCCACCATCTACTAGTTGCAACACGCCCTGTTCCACAAGCTTGTCTAGTTCCATGTCTATTTTGTGCTTGAGGGCAAAGGGGACCTTGTGCGGCTTTATCCTGACGGGAACCACGTTTGGGTCTAGTTTGAATGCTATTGGCGGGCCTGTGTAAGTTCCTAGGACTGAATCAAATACGTCTGCGAAGTCCTCGCAAACTGATGCTAGACTCGCGACTTGTGTCCAGTTGATACCGGTTACTTGGATGCCTAGTACATCAAACCAATCGAGCCCAATTAGGCTCGTTCTCTGGTCCCCTACTATGACAACATCCAAGTGCCCTGAAACCCCTTAAATTTAACGGCCAAGGTGGCTTCACTCTTGACTGTGACTTTTGCATTCTGAAAATCTGTTAAAAGTATGTCAGAGGGCCTGAGCTTGGCCCATCTTCTACTGCGATTGCACACAAAATTAAATGTGTCCAGAGAAATAATGGAAATGGCAGAGCCTGTGTCCAGCTCCATCTTACAGGGGACCCCTTGCACCTTCACCTGAAGTCTATACTTGGGTTTAAGGGGGAATCGGGCCCCAGTATGGCAGACACTTCTACAGATTGAGCAAAACCCCACGCTGAACAGCCCCGGGGCCCCGGTACCTCTCCTGGTC
Source organism: Daboia siamensis (assembly GCA_024449315.1). NCBI lineage: Eukaryota > Metazoa > Chordata > Lepidosauria > Squamata > Viperidae > Daboia > Daboia siamensis. The sequence continues at coordinate 188,641 of JAKJMR010001032.1, forward strand.
AGATCTTCCGACTGGCGATTTGATGGCTGGTCCCTCTGGCAACCTCTGCAAACTGATGTGATGTGGCCGGTTTTTCTGCAGGCATGGCACATGGCTGCAGTCCAAGAATTGGTGGTGGCTGCCACAACCTGGACATCTATGCAAGAGATCTGCCTTGTAAGTGGTCTCTTGCTGCTTGCTGCTGCGGAGCTGCTGGTCGGGTTGTCTGTGCAACTTGTCGACTTTGGTGTCTTCTTCTGAGTCCTCGGTGAGTTCTGCGTCCTTGTGGTGGATGGCTTCTTCACGTTGCATTGTTTTGGCAGGCCGGATCGTTCAAACGGTTCCACTGGCAGCTTCGTTCACCATGACTTCATTCTGGGCATCTGCGAACAACAGGACCTCTCTGGCAAGGCAAAACAGTTTCATTGGACATGTGTAAAAAAGTTATTGAGGTATCTAAAACACACAAAAGACACGAAATTGTTGTTGGAACCAACACATACTGATTATGCAGAGTTATGTTGTTATGCAGATTCAGATTGGGCAAGTGATAAGAAGTCACGAAAAAGTACTTCAGGGTACATGATGTTCTTAAATGGATGTCCTGTTTACTGGCATGTGCGTAAACAGAATTTTGTTTCTTGTTCCTCTACAGAAGCTGAGTATGCTTGTGTGTCTGATGCATGCAATTCTTTAACCTGGTTTAATGCTTTAATCACAGATATCTGGACACCTCCGATTCGACCGATCACTGTGATGGAAGATAATGAATCTGTGGTTTATATTTCTGAAACACGTTTTACAGGTTCAAGGTCCAGACACATTGATATCCGATATCAAAACATAAGGCAACTGGTTAAACAAGGTTTTGTGTCATTACAGTATGTGCCTACATGTGATCAAATTGCTGATATGCTGAACAAACCACTTCCTACAGCCCAGCATGAGTATCTGCGTGAGAAGATGTGCCTTACTTGAGTCATCACTTTGCTGACGAAAGAAGGGGAATGTCACTGCACGTTGTTTTTTTTTGTTCGTCAGAAAAGTTCATTTCTAACTGTACAGTTCCCCTGCTCTCTGCACCTGTGGAGATACCACTTATCTGGTAACCATAGTGAATCCCATATGACTAAGTTATGTTATGGTTTCAGACTGTTTTGTGCGCATGTCTAGAAAAAGTTTCTCACAGTTATTTCTTTATTGTCTTTCACTTTGCTGTTAGTGTCTGTTACATTAGGATGTAGTCAGCTAGCTCTTTTTATAATATATTTTAGTTTTTATATTTTTGTAATTAAAAGGTATTTAGTAAGATTATGCATCATGTTTTATTTCCTTCCTTCATGCACATCATGTATTCTCTGAAGCACGGTCCTTCGCCCTCTACTAAGGTGATTTTTACCTTAACATTTCTCACTTAGTAAAAGAAATGTTCGGCTCAGTTGTGACCATAAGTTGAGGACTGGCTGTAAACAAACAAACAAACGAACAAACATTGTTGCATACATTTTAAGGAAGGCTTAGAGACGGGCTACCGGTGCAAAAGGGACACAATGGCTCAGTGGGTTAGGACGCTGAGCTTGTCAATCAGAAGGTTGGCAGTTTGGCGGGTTGAATCCTGAGTGCCGCGTAACAGAGTGAGCGCCTGTTACTCTTCCCAGCTTCTGCCAACCTAGCAGTTCGAAAGCAAGTAAAAAAAATGCAAGTAGAAAAATAGGGACCACTACGGTGGGAAGGGAACAGCGTTCCGTGCGCCTTTGGCGTCTAGTCATGCCGGCCACATGACCACGGAGATGTCCTCGGACAAGCGCTGGCTCTTCGGCTTTGAAACGGAGATGAGCACCGGCCCCTAGAGTTGGAAACGACTAGCACGCATGTGCGGGGGAACCTTTAACTTTACCTTTACCTTACCGGTGCAAAGAGAGCAAAACATGACTCGGTTTCTCCTTAGTTTTTTTCCCCCCAAGCCATTGAGAGTCAGGTAGCACACAAATTCAATAAATTATGGTCGGTCACACGGTCAGCCAGATGTTTAGACTGGGTTTGGGCCCTGTTTTAGCCACCGATCAAGTTCTTCCTAAGAACCAGGGATAGGCAAATGTGCCTTGAGTGATTTGTAAAAATAACAAAGGCAGGATATAAATATTAAAAGAATAAAAATAAATGTAGGATTAAATAAATAAATAAATAAATAACAAACCTTCTGAAGAGCGTAGGAGAGGTGAAGAAGCCTAGAGAGTAGAAGAATTTGTTAGTATCGTAATTCGTAAATAGAAACTTAATGGGGTTGCAAAAAAAAATGGGAAGAAAAGATTTAAAATATTCAATTGAATATTAATTGAACTCAGTTTATTAACTCAACTCAGCTGGACCCAGTTGAGAGCTGGAGGGGAAAAAAAAGTTTGTTTTTTACCCCTTGTCCTTGCATTAAAATGCAATACTGAAGTGGATGGTAACATTAATGGAACTGTCAAAGAAGAAGGAAAAAACGTACTATTTTGATGAAGGATAAAAGCATTTTTTTTTTAGCTTCGTTTCTACCTGAAGACCACGTTTTGGACTGCCTGCTTGAGAAAGATAAAAACGAAAAACTGATTTTAGGAGGCGACGGTTCGATCTGTTACGATTGTAGAACTGCAGTGTAATGTTGTTGTTATTGTTGGATGTGTATACTTTATATTTTTTATGTTTAGGCTTAAAATTTAGAATAAGGGGTTATTTTGTTATCTATTTAGGTATGCAAGCTGTCCCGCTGATTAATTTTTCTACTGCAGGGGTCTTCACACTTGGTCAGTTTAAGACTTGTGGACTTCAACTCCCCAAATTCCTCAGCCAGACACTCTGGCTGAGGAATTCTGGGAGTTGAAGTCCACAAGTCACCAAAGGGCCAAGTTTGAAGACCCCTGCTATAGACTTTAAGAGGAGTGGACTTCAACTCCCAGAATTCTTCAGCCAGGCACGTTGGCTGAGGAATTCTGGGAATTGAAGTCCACAAGTCACCAAAGGTCCAAGTTTGAAGACCCCTGCTATAGACTTTAAGAGGAGTGAAGTTCAACTCCCAGAATTCCTCAGCCAGGCATGTTGGCTGAGGAATTCTGGGAGTTGAAGTCCACAAGTCATAAAAGGACCAAGTTTGAAGACCCCTGTTCTACTGTCAAGAAATTCCCCCTTAGTTCTAGGTTTGATTTCCCTCTGATAAGCTTCCATCCACTGCTTCTTGTCCTGCTCTCAGATGCAATGGACAGTAAATAGACACCCTTTTCCTTGAGGCAGCCCTTCAAATATGGGAAGACTGTTGTCATGTCTGTTTTTCTTTTTGTTAGGCTAGGGTAGACAAACTTAATTCCCTTAAGCATTCTTGTATGATTTATCCTGCAGACCCCTGATTAAAAAGAGTGCTCTTCTCTACACTCTTTTTAAGGTTTAAGCATTTTTTTTAATTTTTTTTTTTTTTTGTATCATGGTGACTGGAGCTGGATGTCGTATTGCAAATGTGGCCTCAACCGTGAGGTATAAAACAGTATCATTTCCCCTAAATACTGCATCCAGTTTTGGTCACCACAATATAAAAAAGATGTTGAGACTCTGGAAAGTGTGCAAAGAAGAGGAACGAGGATGATTAGGGCAGGGATCTCCAACTTTGGCAACTTTAAGACTTGTGGACTTCAATTCCCAGAATTGTGGGAGTTGACGACCACAGGTCTTAAAGTTGCCAAGGTTGGGGAACTCTGGATTAGGGGATTGTCTGAAATGGTATAGGGCAGACATGTCAAACACAAGGCCCGGGGGCCGGATCCGGCCCGCAAAGTGGTTTCATGTGGCCCACGAAGCCATCCTGGAAACAGTGAGGGAACGGCCCCCACTGCCTTGGCCCTGGCCCAGAGACCCTCCTTTTGCCAGAGACCCTCAAATCTGTCCCACTCCTGCCCTGCCCAGGCCCCCATAGGCACCCTTGATGCGAACGATGTAGAGCTGGCCACGCCCACCCAGTAGGCCATACGCACTCTGGCCACGCCCACCCAGTAGGCCATACGCACTCTAGCCACGCCCACCCAGTAGGCCACGCCCACCCAGGCCACACCCACCTGGCCCCCTGAAGGCAACCGAAATGCTGATGCGGCCCTCAATGAAATTGAGTTTGACACCCCTGGTATAGGGTTTCCTGCCTGAGCAGGAGGTTGGACTAGAAGACCTCCAGGGTCCCTTCCAACTCTATTATTATTATTATTATTATTATTATTATTATTATTATTAAACTTTTATTCATAAAACATGAAACTCAGTCAACTGAACACTCAAATTGTCTGGCACTAATGGTTGACACGGGTTGCTGCCAGCATCCTAGGTATCAACCAGGTATCTCCTTAAAATGTAAGATGTTCCGAGTAGCGCAGTTTTTTTGTAGCTTTGCTGGAGTTATTGCAGGAAGCTGCAGATTCTTGATGTGTTTTACAAAGTTTTTGGACATAGTTCCCAGTGCCCCGATAACAATGGGCATCACTGTTACACGTTTCATCCATAATCGCGCCATTTCGATGGCCAGGTCGCGGCATTTTGTAATTTTTCCCAGTTCTTTTTCTTCGACTCTGGCATCTCCTGGTACAGCGATATCAATCAGCTTTACACTTCAGTTCTCTACGACTGCGATATCTGGCGTGTTGTGTTCCAAATGGCGGTCTGCCTGTATTCGGGAGTCCCACAAGATCTTCACCCGCTCATTCTCGACAACTTTTTCCACCCTATGTTCCCACAACTTTTCAGACACAGGCAAGTCGTATTTTTTACACAATGCCCAGTGGATTAGTTTAGCAACTCGGTCATGTCTATTATTATTATTATTATTATTATTATTATTATTATTATTATTATTATTATTATTATTATTATTATTACTATTATTGTTGTTGTTGTTGTTGTTGTTGTTGTTGTTGTTGTTGTTGTTGGCTAAAACATATGAAGAACGGTTGCAGGAATTGGGTATGTCTAAAAGAAGGACTGGGGAGATGTGACAGCAGTCTTCCAATATCTCAGGGACTGCCCCAAAAAAGAGGGAGTCAAGCTATTCTCCAAAGCACCCAAAGGCAGGACAAGAAGCAACGGATGGAAACTAATCAAGGAGAAAAGCAACCTAGAACTAAGGAGAAACTTCCTGATGGTTAGAACAATTAACCAGTGGAACTACCTGCCTCCAGAAGTTGTGAATGCTCCATCACTGGAGGCTTTTAAGAAGAGACTGGACAGCCATTTGTTTGGGATGGTATATGGTTTCCTGCTTTAGCAGGGGGGTGGACTAGATGACCTCCAAGGTTCCTTCCAACTCTGTTACTCTGTTATTCTGATCTCGTTGCTATCCCTCAGTTGATGCAACCTAGGATTGCATTGGCTTTTTGAGCAGTTTCAGCCTTCCCACCCTTTTTCATTCAAGAGAGAAAGGTAATTCTTTCCTCCGAGCATTATTTTTCAGTAGGAAAAAAAAATATATCCTTACTGCATCAATAACAGTAGATCACTACTACAAAAAGGGTCTGGGGAGCCCTGGCCTTACAAAATCGGTGCAGCCTTTCTCTTTACCCTGGAGAAATTCAGAGAATCTTTCTGTGCTGAAATGTGTTCGTCCCATTTCTTGGAAGGGAATTCGCGAGGGTCATTTGTGAGCGCTTCAGATGAAGAGTTAAGAAAAAGAAAAAAAAAGAAAAAAGAGATGAAAAAATGAGAGCCGTTTTTTTTTTTCACCCGCCAGATTCTGCCTGGTTGGTCTTTGAAATGTATTTATTTGTTCCCTTGTCAGTCCTTGCCGACTGTGAATGAGAAGTGAGCGCAAGTAGTCTGAAATGGTATAGGGTTTCCTTCCTGAGCAGGGGGTTGGACTAGATGACCTCCAAGGTCCCTTCCAACTTTATTATTAGTAATATTGGTCCTCAACTTACAACAGGGTTGTTTTTTTTCCATGGCCGTTCAAAGTTATAACGGCATCGGAAAAAAGTGACTGTTTTTTCGCACGTACGGCTGTTGCAGCCTCCCCACGGTCACGTGATCAAAATTCATGTGATCATAATTCAGGCACTAACTCATATCTATGACGTTCACAGAGTCCCCGGGGTCATGTGTTCCCCTTTTGCAACCTTCTGATGAGCAAAGTCAACGAGAAAGGCAGATTTACTTAACAACCGTATTAACAACTGCAGTGATTCACTTAACAACGGTGGCAAGAAAAGTCACAAAATAGGGCAAAACCCACCAGTGACAAAAATGTTGCCTAGTGACAAAAATGCTGGGCTCCATTCCGCTGGCTCAGTCACGGGCTACCTGTACGGCACTAGAAAAAGTGAATTCTTGAAATTTCCCTCTTTGACTCACAAGTAAGGTCAGATACCTAACTATAGTAGGTAGTCAATGCAAATGAAGCATTGTGGTTCTAGTGGGTTCCAGAAACTGTGCTTCCTATTTCAGTAAATTTTGGTGAGCACAGGCAACATATTCCCTCAGTGTGGTTTAATGCCCCAGAAAATAGCTCTCTTTCAACACAATTAGAATACACCCATTCACTTAGTATCATGCTGGGTGTGCAGATTGCTGTACAACCTTTAAAAGGGCTGGGAATTCTCTTCTGAGGCCACAGGCTTTGGGATGACTTCAAGCAGAATGGTTGTCTCAGGTGACCTAAAACCTTTTATCTACTCCCAGATCTGTTGGACGTTCTCCCTCCTCTGACCGACATAAAACCAGCATTGTTCTATCCTACAAGAGCCAGTGTAGAAGGGAGGGGAGCTGGGTAGTACTTCAAGTTGAATCTTCCAAAGATGCTTGGGCGGGTGCAGCAGCACAAAAGCAGCATCTATCTGCATCCTCGTAAAGCAGCTGTGGCTCTTCCCGGGATTGTACAATGTTCCCAACAAATTGAGGAGTAATGCAACATCAGTGATCATTGCACACTCCAAGGATCAATGAGATGATGGAATTCTAGACCAGGGGTAGGCAACCTTGGCTCTGTTGTGACTTGTGGACTTCAACTCCCAGAATTCCTGAGCCTCCTATGCTGAGGTGAAAGGGAAAGGTTTCCAAGCTGAGCCATGCTGGCTCAGGAATTCTGGGACTTGAAGTCCACAAGTCATGAAGGGGCCATAGTTCCCCCATGCTGGCTCAGGAATTCTGGGAGTTGAAGTCTACAAGTCATAAGGGGGCCACAGGTCCCTTTGCTAGCAAAGGAATTCTGGGAGTTGAAGTCCACAGGTCATAAAGGGGCCATAGTTCCCATGCTGGCTCAGGAATTCTGGGAGTTGAAGTCTATGAGTCATAAAAGAATCAAGGTTGCCTACCCCTGTACTAGACACTGGTCAGTGGTAGACTAGCCTTACTCCTCCACAAGTATGTTGTTTTGTCCCACTTATCAACAGAAATTTCGGATTCAGTTGTGGTTATAAACCAAGGACTCTCTCATACAATATTTTCTAGCCTCACCTCATAAAAATGGATTGCAACTGGCATGTTCTCCCTTAAGGATTATCTCAGAAGCATCACAGCCTTCTCCTGACAGCTGGGTCTCTGCATAAGGTGTCCAAAGAAGTATAAGTTGAGCCTTGAGTAAGTAATTTATGCCTTGAGTAAGAACTCTGTGTTGTTGTTGACGATGACAACAACAACAACAACAAGACCTGGCAATGGCTAAGAGCAGGAAAGTTGAAGAAAGAGACCGAGGGGCTAATTCTGGCTGCACAAGACCAAGCCTTAAGGACAAACGCATACAAAGTCAAAATTGAGAAGACAGCAACAGACAGTAAGTGCCACCTATGCAAAGAAGCTGAAGAAACAGTGGACCACCTGGTAAGCTGCTGCAAGAAGATCGCACAGACTGACTGCAAGCAGCGGCCTGACAAAGTAGCAACAATGGTGCATTGGGAGATCTGTAAGAAATATCATTTGCCTGTAAGCAAGAACTGGTGGGACCATAAAATAGAGAAAGTCATAAAAAATGATAAAGTTAAACTGCTCTGGGGCTTCAGAATTCAAACAGAGAATCACCTGCAACATAACACTCCGGACTTAACAATTGTCGATAAGAAAGACAAAAAAGTCTGGATAGTGGATGTGGCAGTGCCTGGAGAGAGCAGAATAGACGAGAAAGAAGTGGAGAAGATAACAAAGCACAAAGACCTACAAAGAGAAATAAAAAGACTGTGGCAAAAGCAAGCAAGGGTGGCACCGATAGTAATAGGTGCCTTGGGTGCAATCCCAAAACAACTGGAGCACCACTTGAACACCATCATCGGCATTGACAAATTCGCCATTAGTCAATTGCAAAAGGCGGCCTTACTAGGAACTGCTTCCATCCTGCGACGATATCTGTAATACCATCAAACATCCACATCTGCCTATCCCAGGTTCTTGGTAAGGACTCAATAGGAAGACAAAAATGCCAAATCCAGTCTGAACATCTGGCTGACTGTGCGATGATGATGATGATGATGATGATGATGATGATTAATAATGATAATGATATTGATAATGATAAAAATAAAAATTGGAAGGGACCTTGGAGGTCATCTAGTCCAACCCCCTGCTCAGGCAGGAAACCCTATACCATTTCAGACAAATGGCTGTCCAGTCTCTTCTTAAAAACTTCCAGAGTTGGAACATTCACAGCTTCTGGAGTCAGGTGGTTCCACTGAATAATTGTTCTAACTGTCAGGAAGTTTCTCCTTAGTTCTAGGTTGCTTCTCTCCTTGATTAGTTTCCATCCGTTGCTTCTTGTCCTGCTTTCAGGTGCTTTGGAGAATAGCTTGATTTGTCCAATGATCCATCTGTTTGTTTTCTTTGTGGTCCACAGTATTTTCAAAGGCCTTCTCCAACACCAGAGTTCAAAGGCATCAACACTGTTACCTTCTCACCGAAGTGGTACCTATTTATCTACTCGCATCTGCATGCTTTCAAACTGCTAGGCGGGCAGGAGCTGAAGCAAGGAGCAGGAGCTTGCCCCATTGCATGGTGCTCAGATCTCAAACCCGGGCTGTCAGCTTTCCAGCTGACAAGCTCTGCGTCTTTAACCGCTAAGCCACTCTGCCGCTTTCCATAGGATATCAGAAGGAATACCACCACTTGCCTGATTCTAACCTTTAGCCATTTTGTATTTGATGGAATTCATCCTAATGTTTCTTAGTGCTAATCTGAATTTAAACAAGTGATGTAAAAGGAAAATTGCTTCGGAGAGGCATTTATTAAGGACACTTAAGGGGGAAAAATCGTAATAGAATTCTCTGAGGTGAAAATGAGAGTGAATATTTGTAAAACATTGCAGGTTAAAAACAGATGGACACTTCATTCATTCGTACCTCCCAAATGGTTAGCCATCTCTTCTTTAAATCACAGAGGTAGAAAAAGGATCAACTCTATCAAGGATGATAGATGGCTAACAAAAAGGTGTTTCAAATATACCTGCATTTACTTCCAAAGATTCTGTAATCTAATCCCATTTTTTTCCTTGCAGTAAATTTAACTAATAAGACTATAAGAATGTAACTTTCATGGGTACTGCTAGAAGGTTGTTAAGTGCACTTGTTAAGAATTGGGGGGGGGGGGATGTTGCATATATCCTAAAACCAAATCCAAAATCTGTACAATGGCCCTTTTATATTTTGGATGTTTACACTTGATAAGTGACAACACTGAAGCAGAACTTCGCCACCAATGTAAAATATATTCTCGATTTAAGAAACCAAAAAAAAAAAAAAAAGTGATGCCTCTAAGGATTTGAATGATGACATTTGGGGTGAAACCATATGCTGCTCCTCCTTAGCTCACTCTGTTATTTTTATGCTGAATGAATCTATTCATTTGCTAATAGATCATTCAGCTTGAAATCTGGAATGGGTTTGCCCGAGACATATGCTCGGTTCATTTGACCGATGGAAGTGACAAACTCAAGGAAAACCTCAGATACTTCAGCGGTCCAGTCTGTCGAGCTATTCTGAGTTATTTTGGCTCATGCATTTAACTGCTATTAATAAAATGCTTAGCTGTGGACATGCAGATATGTTCTTCCCATTCGGGGCTATGTTTAACTCCTGGTTTCGTTTCGTTTTGTTTTTTTTTAAAAAAATAAGTCCATCACTTTGGACTTTTATAGGAATGTGGAATTAACTTACATATATGCACCCATTTATTAAAGAATGAAAGCAGACGGGGACTTATAAAAAAGAAAGAAAGAAAGAAAATGAAGAAGAGAACAGAAATATTATTATTATTATTATTATTATTATTATTATTATTATTATTATTA
>JAKJMR010001032.1:198899-209263 GCA_024449315.1 Daboia siamensis
TTATTATTATTATTATTATTATTATTATTATTATTATTATTATTATTGAATGACAAATGTTTTAATTAATTCGTAATGCTCCAAAGCTGCACGCATCAAAGAAATGAGGAAAAAGGAACAAGACTTTTCTTTGGGATTAAAATATTGTCCAGTTGGAATGGAGGCCAACTTTTTGGGGAGAAGGGAGGGGGGGCGGGTTGTGAGGACAAAGGTGGAAAAAGTTAATTCTTTGGAATCTTGGCTGAATGGATGAAAAATGTGGTCTCCCTTACATTGTTTTGCAGGATTCTTTCCATGAGCAATGGTGAACCTTTGTATGAAAAACGGAAGCTCAAATCAGAAAAAGAGGGGTGGGTGGGCTGACTTGTGCCAAATCATGCATCATTTCTCCACTAGTGATCATGGACAAATTCTAGAGTCATTAAACCACAATGGTGCCAAAAACTGTGACGAGAATGAATGAATGAATGAATGAATGAATGAATGAATGAATGAATGAATGATTGAATGACATTCCAGTTGTCTTTTGAAAGAAAGAAAAAAAGCAACTTTGAGACAACTATGACCTGGATTACTTAGAATCTCCACAGATACGTGATGAGAACAGATTTTAACAGGAGCAGATTAACAAAGGGATAAAATCAAGATCACATGAAGTGTTAGTACCACTTTGCAACGCCTTGGTAAGACCGCACTTGGAATACGGCATCCAGTTTTGGTCACCACGATATAAAAAAGATGTCGAGACTCTAGAAAGAGTGCAGGGAAGAGCAACAATGATGATAAGGGGACCTGAGGCTCAAATATAAGAAGAACGGTGACAGGAATCGGGTAGTTTAATGAAAAGAAGGACCAGGGGTGACATGATAGCAGTCTTCCAATACTTGAAGGGCTGTCCCAAAGAAGAGGGAGTCAAGCTATTCTCCAAAGCGCCTCAAGGCAGGACAAAAATCAACAGATGGAAACTATTCAAGGAGAGAAACAAACTAGGACTAAGGAGAAATTTGACAGCGAGAACAATTAATCAAAATACGATGCGTACCAAATTTGATGTGTTTCAAAGCAATTGAGTACCAAGGTGCCCCTTATTGATTCTCTACCCTAAGACTCTCAGAGTGGACTCTAATCCATAAAACAATATGATAAACAAAAATAAAAATGAGCATTTAAGGTGGGATGAACTTAGATCTCTTGTGGGCATGCAGGGACTCGTGACTGGTGATGCGTTTGATCCCTCCCTCAGACTCAGCCTGGTCATGTCCTACATCAGACATGTCAAATTCGCAACATCATGTGACGTTGCACAACATATCGGAGCCTTTTCTCCATTGCAGGCAGCTTGGCATTCCTGTCCTACATCATCTTTGACTTACGACCACAATGGAGCCTTGAATTTCAGTTGTAGATCATTGTGGTTGTTAAGCCAGGGCACCACAGATGTCAAATGACTCGTGTTACCGTCTCTGCCACCCCACCAGGAGATTCCCCCTTCTTAAAAAAAAAATGAGACAAGCAGCCAAGTTGTCTCCTCCAGTTTTGTCTATCGTTCATTTTAAGTTGGTGCTCCCAGATCCGCTTCTGCAGAAATGTGTGGTTGAATTCTTAAACATGCTTAGTATGGATGCAGTTCAAACTGCCGGCATTGCCAAGCTCTAATAACAATTTTGGATCCCATCCTAAAAAAGCCGAATTGAATCTCTTTTAGTCCTTTCATTACACCAAGTGAATGGGGTCAGCGCAGGACAGCGAAGGAGGGAGATTAAAACTTAATGTTTATCAAACTGAGCTGAATATTTAAGTTCTGTTTTGGAAGAGACCCCTTTGATGTAGCTGAAAAAATTTACTCCTTTATCCCTAAATAAAATAAGACATGCTGCAGAATAAATAAGATAAAGCCCGCCAAGGAATAAACAGCATAATGCATGCATCAGAATATTCATGACTCTTATCATCAGCACTACCAATAGGATTAAAATGAAATTGTAGGAAAATAAGAATCTGAGGACAAATACAAGGGTTGGCACAGAAAAATACATGCGTGACGATTAGCAGCAACAATAACATACATTCCAGATTCGTAGTAGTTTTTGACCCTTGCAAAAGTAACTATGAAACTAGCTAACCATGTACTCTCTGAAAATATTTCTCTGGATCTGGAAAAAGCCTTAGGACAGGAGTCTTCAAACGTGGCCCTTTTCTGACTTGTGGACTTCAACTCCCAGAATTCCTCAGCCAGGCACGCTATCAGGACCCACCCCAAACCACGTCTTAGGAAGACAAAAACTCTTGGAGTCAGTTGTAGTCCAAAAGGAATCTTTACTAGGACATGCTTGGTTGTGGGAATACAAGACAGGACTTAGTATTGTTTTACAAATTGAAATTTTATAAAGGGTACCCGGTTCAACTCCCCTTCCCTCAACCCCATTTGGTCAGCCCCCATCCTTCTACTTCATATCAACCCTTTCGTGGGGGAGGGAAGGAACTTCGAATCTTTATGGTTATTGCCTTCTTCCTCTCCCCCCCCACTTTTGATCCCCCTAGTTCAAAAGGTTTCCTTGGTCTTTGAAATAACCTAAGGCAAGCTGAATCCATATATGCTCCTCCTTCCTCTGGAGATGGTGGAATCCGTAGGGGGGGGGTTTAATGTTTTAAACATACATTTATGAATGTGATATAAATGGATTCTGACACACGCTGCCTGAGGAATTCTGGGAGTTGAAGTCCACAAGTCAGAAAAGGGCCAAGTTTGAAGACCCCTGTTTTAGATCTTGGCAAATGTTTAGCAATCGATTAAGTTGTTTAACTAGTCACAGGCATGGAGACCGTGTGCCTCAAAATGGCGCAGGTAAGAGTTGACAGATGTGGAGAACAGGTACAGAGGGAAGCATCACCCCTAAATAACTGTAGTTAAATTTTAATGGAGGATTTTGATTCTACAGCTAGTTTACCTCAATGTTTCTCAACTTTAAGATGGGTAGTCGTCAACTCCCAGAATTCCCCAGCCAGCCAATTCTGGGAGTTGAAGCCCACCCGTTTTAAAATGCCAAAGTTGAAAAACACGGGTTTACCTCATTACCGCTTATGACTGCGGCCTACTTTGGTGTGAAGAAACGTCTCTTTTCACCAGTCATTTTTTTTATGTAATTGACTGTATTTCTTATTAATCAAATGCATAGATGGCTGCCCATCGCACAGAAAGTGACCGTCTTCAACAATCCAAGGCGTGTCGACTCGCCTGGCGTCAGAAATGCAGGAACTTGAAATGGGGAAATCATGAATTTAATATTTTTAAAAAATTGAAAAGCTTTAATGAAATATAGATTTATATAGCTCTAGCCCAGTATCGGGCCACGTTAATGGCAGAGATGTTTCCGACCAGCCAATTGTTCTGTGTGTAAGTTGGTCCCAGAGGGCACTGTAAAAGAAGGATAGTTGTTTGAATAGTGCCACATCAGCAGTAAATTTCCTTGTCCTCAAGAAGAAACCTCTGTTTTCCCATGTAATCTTTGATTCTAGCTACGCCAGTACTCAGCCTGTTTAAACATCTCCAGACCATTCACTTCTCCTCCGCACCTTTGGGAAGCTCTATCTAATTCTGAAGACGTTTTACTTGAGATTTCCATCCTTTTAATCATTCCGTTTGAAGTGTAGTACCAATCTCCTCAGTACAGCCTAAAAAAACACACACCTTTTTTCGCTTTTTTCGTAGGGGGTATTTGGCCAAATAACAGGCATGCTAGATCACGTAACACAGACATGTCAAACACAAGGCCCGGGGGCCAGATCCAGCCTGTGAAGTGGTTTCATGCGGCCCGCAAAGCCATCCTGGAAACAGTGAGGGAATGGCCCCCACTGCCTTGGCCCTGGCCCAGAGACCCTCCTTCTGCCAGAGACCCTCAGATCTCTCCCACTCCTGCCCAGGCCCCCATAGGCACCCTTGATGCCAACGATGTAGAGCTGGCCACGCCCACCCAGTAGGCCTTACGCACTCTAGCCACGCCCACCCAGTAGGACGCGCCCACCCTGGCCATACCCACCCGGCCCCTGAGGGCAACTGCAATGCTGATGCGGCCCTCAATGAAATTGAGTTTGACACCCCTGACGTAACAGATTAACTGAATAAGAGAATTGAAAGGGACTTTGGAGGTTTTCTAGTCCAACCCCCTGATCAAGCAGGAGACCCTGTGTCATTTCAGACAAATGGCTGTCCAATCTCTTCTTAAACACCTCCAGTGTTGGAGCATCTACAACTTCTAGAGGCGAGTTGTTCCACTGATTAATTGTTCTCACTGTCAGGAAATTTCTCCTTAATTCTAGGTTGCTTCTCTCCTTGATTAGTTTCCATCCGTTGTTTTTTATCTTGTCTTCTGTTGCTTTGGAAAATAGACTGGCCCCTCTTTTTATGGCAGCCTCTCAAATATTGAAACACCACTGTCATGTCACCCCTAGTCCTTCTTTTCACTAGAGTAGACATACCCAATTCCTGCACATGTTCTTCATATGTTTTAGCCTCCAGCCCCCTAATCATCTTTGGTTGCTCTTTTCGGCACTCTTTCCAGAGTCTCTACATCTTTTTTTTTATAAATATGGTGAACCAAATCTGGATGTGATATTCTGAGCGTGGTCTTACTTATAAAGTAGTGGTAACATTTCACGTGGTCTTGATTCTATCCCTTTGTTGATGCAGCTTAGGATTGCATTGGGGTTTTTTTGGTTGCTGCCTGACATAACACCTTTCCATATTCCATGTATTGTGCCACACTCCTTCTGGCAAGGCTATTCCTGTTGAATAGATCCAAGGCTATTCCTGTTGAATGCCATACTGTAGCCCTTTAACCTTTCTTCCCAGATATTAAATTGCTCCCTTCTACATTGCGCTCTATAATTACAACAACGTTTCCTGCAATCAGAAGTTTATTAAAAGAGAACACAATTTCTCTATTTGCTTAGGTTGATCGACCAGTTCAAATAATCTGGAAGGCACCCTTGGATTTGGCCCATGCAGGATCAATGGGGGGGGAAAAAAAATCTGCCAATTTCAGATGGAGAAAGAAGACGCAAAGATGAAGGAAGGATAATAGCAAAAAGGTTGTAGTAGATGAAAATGTTATGCATCTCCTTATCTGCACCCAGATGGGTGAGTCTGCAGAACTATAGTAGCTTGGCATTTTATCTTGAATAGATCTTGTTAACCTTAAACATGTTATGTTTAAGGTTATAGCTTTTTTTTTAGCTTTAGCTCCCCCCCCCCACCCCCTCCCCATCAGTTCCTGGAAAGGATTGCCTGCATAATGTCAGAATAAACTTCCTTGTTTAATCATTGGATTACAGCTGAGGAAAATAAAGAGATTAATGCTGTTAAAGAAATTTGCCATCCGTAAAATCAGAGACTAGTCACACCAATCAACCCTAGAATTTGATTGGATTTTGAAAGCGCAGATTTAATTCAGTTTTCTTCTTTGAATCCAGTTACTTCATAATTTAGGACTGATCACTCAGAGGAAACGTCTATATATACTAGTGTTGTGTGAGAGGCCATTTAGAAAGTTGTGTTTGAACTGCTGTTGAAAGAAAAACCGTCAGGTCCAGTTCCAAGCTGGGAGTAAAATGGAGCCTGCTTTTGAAAGAAGGTCTGTTTATTGATGAGCAGAACCTGCAACAGCCTGCAGTTCTGGGACAGCTGACCAATTGGTTTGATGAGTACATGGATTTTTATACAGTTTTCACAGCAAAACTACAGGCTTGCTTTGTGTGTTTTGTCATTTGATTTTACTTATTTTGCGAAGGCTTGCAATGGGTCTTAATTGTTGGCTTCCTTGGTCCCAATGCTGTCAAACAAATGTAATTAATTTTATCCCTTTATCTTTAGTCTATTAAGGGACGCGGTGGCTCAGTGGATTAGGATGCTGAGCTTGTCGATCAGAAGGTCGGCAGTTTGGTGGGTCGAATCCCGAGTGCCGCGTAACAGACTGAGCGCCTGTTACTCGTCCCAGCTTCTGCCAACCTAGCAGTTCGAAAGCACATAAAAAATGCAAGTAGAAAAATAGGGACCACTCTGGTGGGAAGGTAACAGCGTTCTGTTCACCTTTGGCGTCTAGTCATGCCAGCCACATGACCACAGAGACGTCCTCGGACAAGCGCTGGTTCTTCGGCTTTGAAATGGAGATGAGCACTGGCCCCTAGAGTCGGAAACGACTAGCACGTGTGTGCGGGGGAACCTTTACCTTTACCTTAGTCTATTACCTTTAGCAAGCTCTCTTTATAAATCTACAGGTTTGTTTCAATATTTCTGCTTTTCGCAATATCCAGGGGCTTCATGAGTGAAAGATTGTTTCTGTATTTCTTAAAAGTGAGGAGACACTTTTAAGATATACCTGCGCAAAGGTTTAGGCAGCTAAAGCAATTGGTATATGATGTAGGAGTAAGTTTTTGGTCTTTTTGTTTGCAAATACCTCCACACCAGAAACATCCAGATTAACTCCAAGATTAACATCAGGCCAACAATCAAGAAGTAAACAATGCCCCAGTCAAGGAACTGCCAAACAAGTCAACAGTAAACAGTTCAGCCAAAGAACATCTAAAACAGAGTTCCCCAATCTTTCCGGGTTGGTGGCCCGGAGGGAAAGGGGGAAGCAGAGAAATGTGTGTGTGCACACATGCACACATGTGCAAACAGGCACACACACGATGGCGGCGCCAGCACCCTTGCACATGCACAAACGGACTGTACACACCCTCGGCGGTGCTGGCAGCAGCATTGGGGCCTGTGTGCACGTGCAAGTGCGATGCTAGCACCCGCTAACAGGCCACTAGCAACCATGCGCATGTGCAAACGGGCTGCTAGCAGCCGCATGAGATGGGCGGCACTAGCACTCCCGCACATGCGCAAATGGTATAAGGTTTCCTGCCTGAGCAGGGGGTTGGACTAGATGACCTCCAAGGTCCCTTCCAACTTTATTATTATTATTATTATTATTATTATTATAGTTTTTATTCAGAAATTCCCGCAGTAGTTTAACCTGCGCATTCTCAGCCACTTTTACAACGTTTCATTACTGGCACATGATAATTTTTGCAGATGTTCCAATAATCATTTTGGTGACTAAGTTATATCATTGTTTAGAATCAGATTGTGTGCTCTTCTTGCATGAACTGAATGTATGATTTATTGTTTCTTCTGCTTCTTTGCACAAATACACTTTGAATCATTTGCTGATTTCTCCATTCTGGCCTTGATTGCATTAGTTATTATAATTTAAAAAAAACAAATTATGAATATAGGTCATCAGACAATTCCCCAAGTGTTGCCTGCTAGCAATTTTGCCTTATTTAAAATATCTGTGGCAGAGAGTCAAGTACCTGGGTTTCAATGATAAGATGTGCTGCCAAAGCATTTCCAGGTATTATTGTTTACATGCTCAATTATGACATAATAATGAAGCTCCAGACCAAAATATTTTTAAAAAGGTATGCAATTGTCCCATAGCTTTAAGAATTTCTTGTGATGCCTCTTCTGATTTCTGGAAAGTTGGTTGGACCTGGATTGGCATAGACTTCTTTCTTTATAATTCTCTTAATATTTATTCAATATAATCCTTTCTTGTATTTCAGCCTAGCATGAGCCTATATCTAAATCTTAAAGAATCTAATACTCTTTGGCTCAGTGTGTCAAAAATTCCAAAAATGCTTAAGTGGACTCTGATGCCATGTGACACACACACACACACACACCCCAACAACAACAACAACAACAACAACAACAAAAGTGAAACAATGCTTTACATGTTCATTTATCTTTTTAAAAAATACAGTCCAGTGCTGAAGGAAAAATCTTCATCAGGGTCCAGTCCAAGCCAGGAATAAACAACATGGCAACTGCTTTAGAAAGAAGATTGCAGTTTATTGAGGTGGACAGCTAGATTGAAAGATAGCTCTGGAAGAAAAGAGAGACAGAGTGAGCACATGTATTAGAGAGTGAGTTTTTATACCCTCTGGGGCTCTTGAGGTTGTTTCCTGTTCCTGTTTGAGGCTTTGTATTTCCTGTATCATGTACTTTGACCTGAGTCTCATTGTGCCTTTCTGGCATTCTGGTGATGGTGGGTTAATCCTATTATGTTTCCTGTCATTAGAATTTGGGTGGAGTATGTAGATTTTAAGAGTCTTTGTCTTCCTAAGCTTCTATCTGGAGGGCTCCAACCTTCCTGAATGGATTATCACATCTGCATTTCTACAGAGCTGGTTTCTGCTTGGGGGAGGGAGACTTGGGGCTACTAAGAAAAACTGGGCATGTTTTTTTGCCTCTTCAAGATCCTTTGAGGAAATATAATATTTTTCCCTTTTAATATTTCCTTCTCTGGGGGGCGGGGGGGGGCTGTCTTCCCACAACAGTCTTGTGTGGTGCTGTGAAAGAAATATCAAATAATTATAAAAGTGAACTTGGAGTAAAACACATTCATTTTGAGCATCACGCTCCCAGGAATAGTTATTGAGTGTTGGTCAACACTGATGTGTCACGCGAAATGACTGACCTAATAGCTTCTGACGGATGACCAGATGGCAAAATGCTTGTATTGTTTGAAAAAAACAAAAAAAAAAAGCATTTTGAAGTCTTAAAATATTCATCTTTGGTTCAGTTCTGTTCAAGTTCCTGATGCTATCTTTTTTTGTCCACTGGTGCTAGGTAGTAACAGAATAACAGAGCTGAAAGTAATGAATTTCCCAGTAGCATTTTTTCCCTATTCCTGGGTCAATCATACAGCCCAGAAACTTGAGTTAATGGAAAAAGAAGGATAGCATCTTGATGATACATAACTAATCAGATCATTTTCTGCGTTGCCATCAGTTGAGGTTGAATAAAATCAACAGCACTTATAAAAGAGAATATTTGTAGCTCAAGGTTGAACTCTGGGATTCTGGAGGAGGAGGAGAAGGAGGAGGAGGAGAAGGAGGAGGAGGAGGAGGAGGAGGAGGAGGAGGAGGAGGAGGAGGAGGAGAAGAAGGAGGAGGAGGACTGTGAGGAACTTGGTGCTCTCTGAGTTTGGTTGTTTTGTTACAGACATTTCATTACCTGACTAGGTAACATCATCAGTGCTAAAGGGAGTAAGGTCTGTAGAGAGGAGGAGGAGGAGGAGGAGGAGGAGAACGGTGGGGTACTTAAAGCTGCCTGACCTTGGCTTTTTTTCTTGCAGACATTTCATTACCCAACTAGGTAACATCATTAGTGCCACATGAGAGTTGGGTTTGTTGTCTCTTTATATCCCGCTCTCTTCTAGCCCTGAAGATGTTACAGTACCTATTCAGGTAATGAAACATTTGCAAGAAAACAACCAAGTTCAGAGAACACCAAGGACCCAAAGTCAACAATGCTAGAGTGGGGGGGGGGGGAGAACATGACAGTGTAAATAAACTGGTATGACATTCTTCAAGGAGCAAAGGAAGATGTTGTTCTGACACTGAGTAGTTTTCCTCGAAACTCAGAATTAAATTTCTCAATTGAATCTTCTTTTGAATTATTGAGTTTTAATACAGGGAGGAAAATGGTGCCACCCAAATATTTTGGAGTTCCCCTCCCATAATCTCAGTAGGAAAAGATGGGAGAAGCTGTAGATCATATATCTGGATTGTCCTAGGCTACTTACTATTGAGATATGGTCATTCTACTTTGACACAGAACACGTTACTCTTGGCAAGAACTTTCTCGTCACATTATGTCCCCATTATCAAAATCCCACATTGTTGTTAAATTATGCTTTGTATCTACTGGAGCCTAAAGCTAAAAATGTTGAAATTAGTGCCACATTAAACATTTTGAACTTTCCCCCCCATTTGTTCTCCTTTAATGTTCAATTTAATGGCAAATAAATTGATTTTTGCCCTCAAGAACGAAGGAAAAACACTTGAGTGGCATTTTCAAAAAGAGAGTAATGGGTTTCTTACCCTTTTCTTAGTTATGAGGAGGAAACATCTTGATCGTGGAATCCTTTTTTCTCAGCAGTCTGTTTCCTGGATTTCAAATAAACCACAAACAAAAGGCATCAAGAGAGAATTTCTCCCACTGTGCTCTTTTCAGAGTAGGAAGTATGGATAGCCAGGGAAACTATAGAATAATGGACATGTGTGTGTGATAGAAATTCAAGCATCACAGTTGTACCTTCCATGAGCTTGCTACCATAAAGGAAGCTCATGAAATCATCAAAGATTTTTGACCTTGAATAAGTGAAAGAGAAGACAGTTTGGTCTAATGGTTAAGGCACCTGGTAGAAACTGACTTCTAGACCCACTTTAGACATGGGAGCCAGGTGGGTGACTTTGAGCCAATCACCAGGAGACAGTGAATTCTAGTCCAGCCTTAGGCATGAAAGCCA
>JAKJMR010001032.1:228199-239908 GCA_024449315.1 Daboia siamensis
AAGGAAAGGAAAGGAAAGGAAAGATCCTCTTCCATTTTCCCCAAAGTTTCCAATTAACAGGCTCGCCTGTGGTTTTCAAGGCTTGAATCCTAAAGGATAATTTGGAATCGTCCTTTGCAGGTCACATTCCGCAACAAAACTCTGCTTTTCTTCTGCAACCATCTGCACGGTCCCCTGTTTTTGATATTGGGAACTATAATGTTTATTTTGTTTATTATTAAGCCTCATTGCCACCCAGCTCACTGACACAACTCTAGGCAGCCTGCATTATAATGAATAATACAAAAAAGAAAGATGGTTCATATTTTTCAGTCCCTCTGAATTTCACTGCTCCTTCCTCCAAGTTGAGGAAATAGGTTAAAATAGACAAGGTGTTTTTTCAGACTCAAATCCTAATGCCACTCTCAACATTTTTATGTTATTTCTGATAATGGAAGGTCTCGTTGTCTTTTTTCCAGGCCTAGCATATAGGACACAGAATCTCCCCTCTAACTATTCACATTTAGTCGTTTCCCCAATTAGTAATTTGACTGGTGAAGGACCAGGCTGGAAATCAGGAGACAGGGAGTTCTAGCCTAGCCTTAGGCATGGAAACTGGCTGGGTGACTTTGGGCCAATCAGCAAGAGACTGTGAATTACAGTCTGACCTTAGGCACGAAAGTCAGCTGGGTGACTTTAGACCAATCACTAGGAGACTGGGAGTTCTAGTCCTGCCTTAGCCACAAAAGCCAGCTGGATGACTAAAGACCAATCACCAGGAGATTGGAAGTTCTAGTATGGCCTCAGGCCTGAAAGCTGACTGGATGTCTTGGGCCAATCACCAGGAGATGGTGAGTTCTAGTCCTGCCTTAGGCATGAAAATCAGCTGGGTGACTTTGGGCCAATCACTAGGAGAGTGGGAGTTCTAATCCTGCCTTGGCCATGAAAGCCAGCTGGATGACTAAAGGCCAATCACCAGGAGATAGTTAGCTCTAATCCTGCCTCAGGCATGAAAGCTGACTGGTCACTTTGGACCAGTCACATCCTCCTAGCCCAACCCACCTGACAGGGTTGTTGTGAAGAAAATCAGAGGAGGAAGGAGTATTAGGTATGTTTGCAACTTTGAGTTGTTTCTAAAAGTAATGAAGGTAGGACGAAAATAAATAAATATCTAAAAATAATACTAGAACTCTTACCTCCTTCGACAGATATGCACAAGAGAAAAACGGGTACAGCAGTATTTAAAAATAATGAAGAACAAAGATACTTAAATAAATCATAATAAAATACTATTATAAGAAATTCAAAATCTAATGGTGCTGTGTATCGTACAAATGGTAGCGCAAACCTGGGCAACATGAGAGGTTATTTTCAAGTCCTTGTTCAAAAGAAGTAACATTAAATAGAAATTACACTCCCTAGCTGGACATTTCTTCAAGACAGGATAGATAGGAGTCTGTCTAGAATCTTTATAAAGGGAACACTATATAGTACCATATAGCTTAGAGCAGGGATGTCAAACTCACCACGTCTCATGACGTGTTGTGACGTATGGTGACTTTTTTCCCATTGCTGGCGCTGGGTGAGCATGGTTTCAGCATGACACATCCAGCCCGCAGGCCAGCAGTTTGACACCCCTGGCTTACAGTTTCTAATGTCATTTGGCACAGCAACCAAACGGGATGGGCACAGACTTCAACAGAGATAGTTAGGACTGCAGAAAAAACAACTGCAACCAGCCTGCCTTCCATTGAGGATTTGTATATTGCACGGTCCAGAAAGAGGACTGAGAAAATACCTGTTCTGTCCCAGCCTACGTGAGTCCTTGTTATGCTCACAAGCAGAAACCCCTCTTCCAAGAAACAGGCAGGAACCGCAAGAAAAAAACAACCCCTTTTATTATCCACAGCCCTGAGTCAATGTCCAAGGCAAACAAACACAGCCCACAGAAACTCGATCCTCAACACAAACAGTTGCCTTCGGCAACTAACACCTCCCACACCTCCCCTTTTATAATTCAGCCCAGGCGTGGGTTCCTAATGCCTTCTCCTTTGCCTTTGGAGCCGCCCCATTGCATTCCTCTGTCCTACTCGCTTCTCTTGCCTGCACTTTCATGCATCCTGGATTTGTCCCAACTGTTCTTCATCACTGTCCAACTCAGGCTCCCAGCACAGCTGTGTCTCAGCCTGAGCACGAGTAGAGGGGCCAGGCACCTCCTCCGAGTCTTGGAGCTCCTCAGAGCCTTCCTCTGACTGTAACGTCACTCCAGGCCCCTACTCCTCATCTGATTCCTCAGACTCAGCTGCCGGATCCACTGGCTGGTGAGGAATCACAGCAATATCTACAGACCCCTCACATCCTGGACATAAACAGTTTCAACTCTTCTCCTCTGGACACAAGTATAGAACATTGCTTGCCAAAACAGCTAGATGCATGGACAGTTATTTTCCCCCGTGCCAGCACTCTGCTGAACACATAATCCTCACAGTATTGTTATATGTCTAAGTATATTTACCCATACAGTATGGCTGTATTACTATTACCCTTCTCCGTTTCTTTGGGCCAATCACCCTGAGACTGGGAGTTCTAGTCCTGCCTTAACCATGAAAGCTGGCTGGGTGAGTTTGGGCTGATCACCAGGAGACTGGGAGTTCTAGTCTCACCATCGACATGAAAGCTGGCTGGGTGACTTTGGTTCACTCTTTCTCTCTCAAGCTAATCCACCTCACAGAGCTGTTGTTGTGGGGAAAATAGGAGAAGGAAGGAACATTAGATAGATTTGCTGCCTTGAGTTATTTATAAAATAGTAAAGGGGAGATGAAATCTAATAATAATAAAGGGGAGAAAGTTGACAGAGGGTTAAGAAGTAATCAAAAAGGAAACATCAAGAATAACAAAATTTAAGTGGTGCAGAAATTAGCCGGTGCGTTTTTATTGTTGTTGTTTAAAATAAAGCAAGATAATGCCTCTGCATGGCACACATATCTGTATACAGTTTCCATGCCATAAATTTTATGACATCTTCAGTGAATTATGTTTTCTGCATTTATTGAAGTTGCCTCTGCTGCAGAATTGGCATCTACTAAATGTGGGAGGCCTTGGAAGGGAGCATTTTGTAAATAAGTCGCTGAGTTCTCTCCAGAAGCTTTTAAAAGTCAGGACTGGGGTGGAAAAATAATTGTCTAGCTTGGAACTGGATCCGCCCTTATTTGTTTTATTTCAGTTTGTTATTCTGATGGGATCCAATTGCCTCTTCCTCCTTCTACTTGAATCAGCGGCCCTGATTTGGCTCTGCAAATAATCTGAATTATTTTTGAGTTGAGATGGGAAATCAGCTGATTATTTACAAGGTTATTTACAAGCCTAGTTTAAAGAGGGGTGGAAGTACCTCATTGCTAAATTAATGCAGCTACGATTGGCTTCAAGAGACTGTCATTTAAATAAATCTGACTTGATAGGTTGCCAGTCTGGAAGTTTCCAGCCTGGAAGTATTACCAAATTCATAGAGGCACCGATTTCAATTTACATTAGGAGTTGGGTTAATTGTGCTTCACCAACAGTTGGGGCCTGTCATGGGAATACAGTATCATATCACAAAGTTTAATGAAAGCCTTCAGCTATATAGACATTTATAGTACATGCAGAAAGTATGCAGACTGTCGAAGGAAAAGTCTTCATTGGGGTCCAGTCCAAGCTGGGAATAAAGAACATGGTGACTGCTTTAGAAAGAAGGTTGCAGTTTATTGAAGAGGAGAGCCAGACTAAAAGATGGCTCTGAAAGAAAAAAAAGAGAGAGCATATGTAGGCAGTGGGTTTTTATACCCTCTGCAGCCTTTTGTTTGGAGTTGTTTCCTGTTCCTGTTTGAGGCTTTGTATTTCCTGTGGCATGAACTTTGACCTGAGTCTGAGTGTGCCCCTTTGACATCTGTGGGTTAATCCTGTTATGTCCTGTCTTAGAGTTTGGGTGGGGTATGTAGATTTTAGGTCTCTTTGTCCTCCTAAGCTTCTAGCTCAGGGGTGTCAAACTGCCGGCCCGT
This sequence comes from Daboia siamensis, assembly GCA_024449315.1. Lineage (NCBI taxonomy): Eukaryota > Metazoa > Chordata > Lepidosauria > Squamata > Viperidae > Daboia > Daboia siamensis. The sequence continues at coordinate 232,216 of JAKJMR010001032.1, forward strand.
AGGCCAGATGCGTCATGAAGAAACCATGCCCATCCCATTGCTGGCAACGGCAAAAAAGCTCTGATACGTTGTGTGACATCATGTGATGTCACAAGTTTGACATATCTGTTCTAGCTGGAGGGCTCCAACCTTTTTGAATGGATTATCACATCTCCATTTCTACAGAGCTGGTTTCTGCTTGGGGGAGGGAGACTTGGAGCTTTTAAGAAAAACTAGGCATGCTTTTCTGCCTCTTTAAGATCCTTTGAGGAAATATAATATTCTGCCTTTTTAATATTTCCTTCTCTGGAGGGGGGGGGCTGACTTCCCACAAGACATTTACAGTAATTTTTAAAATTTTGCTTTCACTTTGTCATTATGGGGTACTGAGTGTAGATCAATGAGGGAAAAATGAATTTTAACAATGATAGAATCAGACTGCAGCATAAGAAAATGGAGAAAAGTGAATACTTTCTGAATGCACTGTATTTCTTCAGCCTGTAGGATATTTGATAACTCTTACCCACGTAGGGTCCTGTAACTGGCACTAGGAAAAAAAAAACAAATTGTGTAGCCTAGCCTAACTATTGCTACCTCGCTTGTATAATCAGCGTTTACGTCAGGGACCAATTTCATGCAAGTGTGGGAAACGGATGGGATATACTGAAGGAGGGAATAGGGGAGTGTACAGGAATGATTGATGCCTTCCTTATATTGTAATAACTCTGTTGTTTGATTTTCATTGGCTTAGAAAGTTTATAAAGCAATGCTACTAACTTTCTAAGGCACTGCTGAATGCAACTGCTGCCAGTGTTCAGATTGCGTTCCCACCCAGGACTTATTTCGATCGAAAATAAAGTTCTGTCTCTACTTGAGTTTTCATGATTGGATTTTTATGATTTCTCAAGTTTTGCCAAGGGCCAGTGACCTTACACCCACATTAAACAGGACGCTGAGCTTGTTGATCAGAAGGTCGGAAGTTTGGCGGGTCGAATCCCGAGTGCCGCGTAACAGACTGAGCGCCTGTTACTCGTCCCAGCTTCTGCCAACCTAGCAGTTCGAAAGCACGTAAAAATGCAAGTAAAAAAATAGGGACCACTACGGTGGGAAGGTAACAGCGTTCTGTGAGCCTTTGGCATCTAGTCATGCCGGCCACATGACCATGGAGACGCCCTGAGACAAATGCTGGTTCTTTGGCTTTGAAACGGAAATAAGCACCGGCCTCTAGAGTCGGAAACAACTAGCATGCATGTGCGGGGAAACCTTTACCTTTATCTTTACCTTTTACTTTCATCCACTTACAACCATTCATTTTGCTACTGTGCAAAATTACAATTTATTTATGTACAGCATATCCCATCTTGGGGATTGATTTTGGGAGCTCTTTCCAGAATCAGTATTTTCATTTGTAGAGAGGAAAGTAGTCTCACCCAGATCAGCTGTTTTGCTTTCTGCTTATTTGTGTTTGTTGTCTCCGACGATCAGCAGCTTCTGGCTGGAACATGGGTGCGGTTAGCCTTCTTCCTGCCAGTCCTGAAGTCTTCTTTGGATCAAGCGAATCAGCTACTGCTGACCCATCATCTACAAAAAATCGCCCTTTGGCTAGTTGCCGCAGTGGGGCAACTGTCAGTCCTTTTGGACCCCCCCCCCCCCGGTGGGTAGAAATCGGGTGTGGGGAACGGAGCCTCACTCTCCTGCGTCCGTGTCACCACAACATTTCTGGTACACCTTTCTCTTTCTATTTTCCCCAGAACAGCAACCCTGTGAAGTGAGGTGGACTGAGAGAGAGGAATTGGCTGAAAGTTACCCAGCTGGTTTTCATGCCTAAGGTGGTACTAGAACTCACAGTCTCCTGGTATTTGGCACAAAGTCACCCAGTCAGCATTCACGCCTAAGGCGGGACTAGAACTCACCATCACCTGATGTATTGGGTCAAAGTCATCCACGGTCAAGAGATCAAAATTTGGACATTTGGCAACTGACTCGTATTTATGAGGTCTTGAGGTCATGTGATCCCTTTTTGCGACCTTCTGACAAGCAAAGCTAATGGGGGAAGCCAGATTCACTTAACAACCTTGCTACTAACTTAACTGCAGTGATTCCCTTAACCACTGTGGGAAGAAAGGTCGTAAAATGGGGCAAAATTCATTTAACAAATGTTTCCCTTGGCAACAGAAAATTTGGGCTCAATTGTGGTCGTACATCAAGGGCTACCTATATATTGACAGAGGGACAGAAGCTACGGTGGTTTGCAAAGATAGAAGGATATCGTGAATCATGTTGATGTAAACTAGAATGTGTTCCAGCTTCTTTAATAATAATAATGACTTAATTTTGTTTGTTTTTTTCCTGCCTTTAATATCTTACTCTTTTTTCTGCACTATGTTACTGATCGCCAGGGCTTTTTTTCTCATAGAACGCTCCGAACGGAGTTCCAGCACCTTTTTTGGATGGAACCTTGTAGGGTAGGCAAGGCGGGTTGTATGACATGTGTGAGTTCCGGCACCTTTTTCTTTTACAAAAAAAGCACTGCTGATTGCAAAAGGAAATCGTGTAAGGCAGTTGCACATAAGTATTCGGGCTAAAAATTTAATTTTAGCTGTCCACAGCTTGCCATTTGCCTTCCTCTCTGCTTCATGCTGTTATTTCTGTCAAGTCTTTTTTTTTCAACGTGTTTTGATGTTCTATTAACGGTAAACAAATAACTACAGGTGTTCTAATTGAGAGGAAATAAATCCCTAATAAACTCAGCGAACCTTGTTTTTTGCCCCTTCGTGTCAATTTGACAGAATGACAGGACAAAAAAAAAAAAGAAGTCTAAAGATTTCAAATATCTAATTTAATTACCAGTCAATTCCTCAACAGGGGGTGCTGTAAATATTGCTGGTGTCATTTGCCAGTTAAACTGGTTTTAATACTAGGCTTGGCTCGTATTTTCTTTTCTGGGGGTGGAGGAGGGAAGAGTAATGTGATATTTGCTAATTTAATGACACCATAAAGTTCCTGTTTTGCAGATGGTAGCATTCCTTCCTGTTAGTGGAAATTTTTTTTTTTTTAACCAAAATGGGCATCCATTTTAGGTATTTGCAATCACAACAGAGTATGAGTCCATCACCAGCCCAATTCTCTCAAAAGAAAGGAAGGAAGGAAGGAAGGAAGGAAGGAAGGAAGGAAGGAAGGAAGGAAGGAAGGAAGGAAGGAAGGAAGGAGGAAGGAAGGAAGGAAGGAAGGAAGGAAGGAAGGAAGGAAGGAAAGAAAGAATCCAAGTCAAAATGTTATTTTAAGAAAAGGTTGAAAGGTTCAGATCATGAGGTTCTTTGAGCTGCACCAAAAGGACCTTTATTCCTGTTCTAGTAATTGGTTTAACTTCTTTTGATATATTTGATGTAGGATAGGATATGAGAAACAGCTATTGCAGAGCTGAACAGTCAATAAAAGATATTTTGTTCAGAGTATCTGATGGATGTAATCTTTTTGTAAGCTTTTTTTGTCATAAAAATCCCAGAACGGAGTTCCGGCACCTTTTTTGGATGGAACCTTGTAGGGTTGGCAAGGAGGGTTGTATGACGTGTGTGAGTTCTGGCGTCTTTTTTTTTTTTTTTTTTTTCAAAAAAAGCACTGGATGTAATGAACAAATAAGGTTGAAAAGATGCAAGCTTCTGGCCCTCATTTTATTTTGGTTTGCTGGTGTTTTTCCAATTGATGTAGGAGAAGAACAGGGAGAGGCTGGGAGGAGGAGTCAAGAGAGCAATCAGCCTGGAATTGTTACCTTCTCATGAATAGTCCAGCCCCTCTTGAATGCCATTAATCTTTCTAGCATCAGTTAGTACTGATCATTAGTTGATTCTTGTGTCTAGGCATTAGCAATAATTTTTCCCCACATATCATATAGACAGGGCTTTTTTTCTCATAGAACGCTCAGAATGGCGTTCCGGCACCTTTTTTGGATGGAACCTTGTAGAGTAGGCAAGGTGGGTTGAATGACATGTGTGAGTTCCGGCACCTTTTTCTTTTACAAAAAAAGCACTGCATATAGAACATATAGAATAACAGAGTTGGAAGGGACCATGGAGGTCTTCTAGTCCAACCCCTGCTCAAGTAGGAGATCCTATACCATTCCAGACAAACGGCTGTCCAGTCTCTTCTTAAAAGCTTCCAGCAGTGGGGCACCCATAACTTCTAAAGGAATTCTGAAGGCAAAGCAAGGTTAATTACTACTGCAACGCTCTCTACATGGGGCTTCCCTTGAAGACCACTCGGAGGCTCCAACTGGTCACAGAATGCAGCTGCGAGAGTTGTCTTGGGAGTTTCCCGGTACTCCCATGTTACACCTTTGCTCCGCGAACTGCATTGGCTACCAGTTGTCTTCCGGGTGCGATTCAAGATTCTGATGATGGTTTACAAGGCCCTACATGGCATGGGTCCGGAGTACCTCGGGGATCACCTGCTGCCGGCGTCTACTTCCCTCCGCCCTGTGCGTTCCCACAGAGAGGGCCTCCTCAGGGTGCCGCCGGTCAGGGAATGTCGGCTGGTGGCCCCCAGGGAGAGGGCCTTCTCTGTGGGCGCCCCGGATTTATGGAATCAGTTGCCGGTTGAGCTCCAGATGGCACCTGACCTTCGCTCCTTCCGACGCGATCTAAAGACCTATCTATTTGAACAAGCCGGCCTGGCCTGATGGGGGATGGGTTGGGGCTTTTATTGTGGGTTCTATTTTATTCTACTGTTTTAATAATAATAATAATAATAATAATAAAGTTGGAAGGGACCTTGGAGGTCATCTAGTCCAACCCCCTGCTCAGGCAGGAAACCTTATACCATTTCAGACAAATGGCTGTCCAGTCTCTTCTTAAAAGCTTCCAGTGTTGGAGCATTCACCACCTCTGGAGGCAGGTTGTTCCACTGGTTAATTGTTCTAACTGTCAGGAAGTTTCTCCTTAGTTCTAGGTTGCTTCTCTCCTTGACTAGTTTCCATCCGTTGCTTCTTGTCCTGCTTTCAGGTGCTTTGGAGAATAGCTTGACTCCCTCTTCTTTGTGGCAGCCCCTGAGATATTGGAACACTGCTATCATGTCACCCCTCACTCTTCTCTTCGTTAAACTACACATACCCAATTCCAGCAACCGTTCCCTATATGTTTTGGCCTCCAGCCCCCTAATCATCTTTGTTGCTCTTCTCTGTACCCTTTCTAGAGTCTCAACATCTTTTTTACATCGTGGTGACCAAAACTGGATGCAGTATTCCAAATGTGGCCTTACCAAAGCATTGTAAAGTGGTATTAGTATATCACTTGATCTTGATTCTATCCCTCTGTTAATGCAGCCTAGCACTGTGTTGGCTTTTTTGGCAGCTGCAGCACACTGCTGGCTCATATTGAAGTGATTGTCTACTAAGACTCCGAGATCCCTCTCACAGTTACTGCTATTGAGCAAGGTACCACCTATACTATACCTGTGCATTTGATTTTTCCTCCCTAAATGTAGAACCTTACTTTTTTCACCATTGAATTTCATTTTGTTAGATAGTGCCCAGTGTTTGAGTCTGTCCAGATCCTTCTGTATCTTAAGCCTATCTTCTGGAGTATTGGCTATTCCTGCCAGCTTGGTGTCATCTGCAAATTTGATGAGTTCCCCATCTATCTCCTCATCCAAATCATTAATGAAGATATTGAAGAGCACTGGGCCCAGAACAGAGCCCTGGGGCACCCCACTACACACTTCCTTCCATGTAGATGCGGTTCCATTGAGGACCACACGCTGAGTACGGCCTGTCAGCCAGCTACGAATCCATCTGGTGGTAATGCTATCTAACCCACATTTTTCTATCTTGTCAAGTAGTAGGTTGTGATCTACCTTATCAAATGCCTTACTGAAGTCCAAGTAAATTATATCTACAGCATTCCTCTGGTCCACTAGTTTTGTCACATGGTCAAAGAATGTAATAAGCTTCGTCTGGCACGATCTGTTTTTGACAAACCCGTGTTGACTTTTAGTGATGACTTTGTTTGCATCAAGATGTTCGTTGATTTGTTGTTTGATTATCTTTTCCAGAATCTTCCCAGGTATTGAGGTCAGGCTGATAGGTCTGTAGTTTCCTGGATCTACTTTTTTCCCTTTTTTGAAGATGGGAACTACATCAGCTCTCTTCCAGTCCTCTGGTAGTTCCCCAGTGCTCCAGGATCTTTGAAAAATATAGTTCAGTGGTTCTGAGATCACGTCTGCCAGTTCCTTGAGAACCTTGGGGTGTAATCCATCTGGTCCTGGTGATTTGAACTCGTCTAGGCTGGACAGGTGCTCACTTACCATTTTCTTGCCTATCTTAACTTGCGTTTCTATTCTGTTTTTTATGGCACTGGTTTGGGTAGGTTGGACTGTTTTTTCCCTTTGTGTAAAGACAGATGCAAAAAATGAATTAAATAGTTCTGCTTTCTCCCTATTGCTTGTCACCTTCTTGCCACTTTCCCCCACTAATGGACCAATCATTTCCTTAACTTTTTTCTTGTTTTTTATATGTTGAAAGAAGCATTTTTTGTTATTTTTGACTTTGGTTGCAAGCCTTAGTTCATTTTGAGCCTTAGCTTTCCTTACTTCATCTTTGCAGGCACGGGCTATTTGCTGATATTCTGACTTAGTTATGTGCCCCTCTTTCCAATTCTTATACTTGTCCTTTTTATCTTTCAATTTATCAGAGAGTTCTTTATGCAGCCATGCTGGTTTCTTTTGAGAGCTGTTATTTTTCTTCTTTGTTGGTATTATACTAGACTGGGCCTTTATTATCTCACTTTTCAAAATTTCCCAAGCTTCTTGAGTTGTTTTCCCCTTTAGGATTCTCATCCATGGAATTCTTCCCATGGTCTCTCTAAGTTTATTGAAATTAGCTCTTTTAAAGTCCAAGACTCTAGTTTGGCTGTGTTCTATTGCTTGTGCCTCCAGAATATTGAATTCCAATATTGCATGATCACTTCCCCCCAAGGTTCCTGTGGCTTCGACACCTTCTATCATTTCATCTCTGTTTGTGAGAATTAAATCCAATATGGCTAATCCCCTAGTTCCCTTCTCTACTTTTTGGGAGAGAAAGTTGTCTGCTAGGTTTGTCAGGAATCTGTTTGATCTTCCACTTGGTGCAGAGTTTGTCTCCCAGTTGATATCGGGGTAATTAAAGTCCCCCATTACTATTGTGATGTGCTTCTTACATACCTTAGTTAGCTGACTAGCAAAAAGTTCATCTATTTCCTCTGCTTGGTTGGGCGGCCTATAGTATACACCTATGGCAATGTCATTTTTTTCCCCTTTTATATTGACCCAAATGCTTTCAAGTTTACAGTTTTCGTCATTGTTGTGCTCTATTTCTGTAGAGATAAAGTTATTTCTTATATAGAGAGCAACTCCTCCTCCTCTTTTGTTTAGTCTGTTTCTTTTAAATAGTTTAAATCCCTCTAGCTGTATGTTCCATTTGAAGGTTTCGTCCCACCATGTTTCCGTAATGGCAACAATGTCATATCTGCCCTCATTTACCTGAATTTCTAGTTCAATCTTGTTTAATTTCTTGTTTAATCTCTTTTAATTTTAATTTCTTGTTTAATCTCTTTTAATTTTTGTATTATTGTTTTTTAACATGTATTGCCCTGTTCACCGCCCTGAGTCCTTCGGGAGAAGGGCAGTATATAAATAAAATTATTATTATTATTATTATTATTATTATTATTATTATTATTATTAT
>JAKJMR010001032.1:242493-254886 GCA_024449315.1 Daboia siamensis
GAATAGAATAGAATAGAATAGAATAGAATAGAATAGAATAGAATAGAATAGAATAGAATAAATATTGGACAATAGAATAGAATAGAATAGAATAGAATAGAATAGAATAGAATAGAATAGAATAGAAGCTGGAAGGGACCCTGGGGGTCTTCTAGTCCAACCCCCTGCTCAAGCAGGAGAACCTAAACTGTCTCAGACAGGTAGATGTCTAGTCTCTTTTTAAAAATCTCCAGTGATGGAGCGCCCACAATTTCTAGTGGCAAGTTGTTCCACTGGTTGATTGTCCTCACTTTCAAGAAGTTTCTCCTTAATTCCAGGTTGCTTCTCTCTTTGACAAATTTCCAACCATTGTTTCTCGTCCTTCCCTCTGGTGCTCTGGTGAACAGATACTGGAAGACTGCTATCATGTCTCCCCTATTTCTTCTTTTCTTCAAACTAGCCAAACCGAAGTCCTACAGCCATTCTTTGTATGTTTTAGCCTCCAGGCCTTTGAACATCTTAGTTGTCCTTCTCTGATTTTTTTTTCCAAACTCTCAACATCATTTTTGTGACATGGTGACCAAAACTGGCTGCAGTATTCCAGGTGTGGTCTTACTAAGGCTTTGTAAAGCAGTACTAGTACTTCATGTGATCTTGATTCTATGCCTCTGTTTATACAACTCAGGATTGTATTAGCTTTTTTGGCTGCTGCTGCACACGGCTGGCTCATAGTCAAGTGATCCTCCACTAGGACGCCAAGGCCCCTCTCACAGTTACTCTTTTTAAGCCAGGTTTTCAAAATTCTATTATGTTACCTTATTAGCAGTAACAAGATTAGCAATGATCAGATAGCATTCCAGAACTGCTAGTGGCTGTCATTTTCTCGAGCTTGCCAAGAATTTTGAGCTTATCTTGAAAACCTCTCGAAGCTATTGTCCACTACTTATACCTGGCATAGTTAAGGCAGATTTACTGTGTCTGTTACTGCGCTGCCCTGCTCCCATCCCACGTACACAGACATACAGCAAGAATCCTGTAGGAGTTTATTCAATCCCCAAAAAAATGTTCCTTGGGAAGCATCCCCCTGTTGTGCAGTTCCAGATTCCAAGTCACTGGGTAACTGAGTCCATTGGGTGAACACAGAGTCCAGGAAAGCAGTCCACAAGTCAAACAGACCAGGATACGCAACACAAGGTGCTCCAGGGATGTTCAACTCCTCAGGGCAGGATTAAGTAGGCGATGCCAGTGCAGCCCTTCGTGAGAGTTGAGGTTGCCTCCTCATGAAGGTTGCCTCCTCATGGCTCAGTGGGTTAGGACACTGAGCTTGTCGATCAGAAGGTCGGCAGTTTGGCGGGTCGAATCCCGAGTGCCGCGTAACAGAGTGAGCACTGTTACTCGTCCCAACTTCTGCCAACCTAGCAGTTCGAAAGCACATAAAAATGCAAGTAGAAAAATAGGGACCACTACGGTGGGAAGGTAACAGCGTTCCGTGTGCCTTTGGTGTCTAGTCATGCCGGCCACATGACCACGGAGACATCCTCGGACAAGCGCTGGCTCTTCGGCTTTGAAACAGAGATGAGCACCGGCCCCTAGAGTCGGAAACGACTAGCACACATGTGCGAGGGAACCTTTACCTTTACCTTTACCTCATGAATAGTCTAGCTGACAAATGTTGTGGACTGTCTCCTCTCTGCTCTACATGCCCTTGGATCAGGAGGAAGTGTGGACTCCACCTCCTTCAGCTGCTCCCAGTCCTTGCCTCATGGCCAACTTGCTACAGCTGTGGCTTGCCTGTCCCAGCCTTAGATTAGTTCAAAGGGACCTAGTCCTACTCCCTGCTCAGGCAGGAAACCCTGTAGAATTCCAGACAAACGGTTGTCCAGTCTCTTCCTAAAAACGTCCAGTGTTGGAGCACCCACAACTTCTGGAGGCAAGTTGTTCCACTGGTTAATTGTTCTGTCAGGAAATTTCTCCTTAGTTCTGGATTGATTAGTTTCCATCTGTTGCTTCTTGTCCTGCCTTCAGGTGCTTTGGAGAATAGCTTGACACCGCCTTCTTTGTGGCAGCCCCTGAGATATTGGAGGACTGCTATCATGTCACCCCTAGTCCTTCTTTTCATTAAACTACTAGACATACCCAATTTGTATTGTATTGATTTGTATTGATTTTCTTGTAAATATCCTGTAAACCGCCCTGAGTCCTTCGGGAAAGGGCGGTATATAAATCTAAATAATAATAATAATAATAATAATAATAATAATAATAATAATAATAATAATAATAATAATAATAATAATAATAATTCCTGCAACCGTTCTTTGTATCTTTCATCCCCCCTAATCATCTTTGTTGCTCTTTTTTTCACTCTTCCTAGACCAGGGGTAGGCAACCTCGGCTCTTTTATGACTCATTGTTAAGGTAAAAATCACCTTAGTAGAGGGCGAAGGATCGTGCCTCAGAGAATGCATGATGTGCATGAAGGAAGGAAATAAAACACGACGCATCATCCTACTAAATACCTTTTAATTACAAAAATATACAAACTAAATATATGTGATAAAGAGAGCTAGCTGACTACATCCTAACGTAACAGAGAGTAACAGCAAAAGTGGAAAAAAAAACAATAAGGAGTAACTGTGAGAAACTTTTTCTAGACATGCGCACATAGCAGTTTAAAACCAAAACACATGAGGTTCACTATGGTTACCAGATAGGTTATCATAACAGGTGCAGAGAGCAGGGAAAAATACAGTTAGAAATGAACTTTTCTGACGAACAAAAAAAAACGTGCAGTGACATTCCCCTTCTTTCGTCAGCAAAGTGAAGACTCAAGTAAGGCACATCTTCTCACGCAGATACTCATGCTGGGCTGTAGAAAGTGGTTTGTTCAGCATATCAGCAATTTGATCACGTGTAGGCACATACTGTAATGACACAAAACCTTGTTTAACCAGTTGCCTTATGTTTTGATATCGGATGTCAATGTGTCTGGATCTTGAACCTGTAAAATGTGTTTCAGAAATATAAACCACAGATTCGTTATCTTCCAACACAGTGATCGGTCGAATCGGATGTGTCCAGATATCTGTGATTAAAGCATCAAACCAGGTTAAAGAATTGCATGCATCAGACACACAAGCATACTCAGCTTCTGTAGAGGAACAAGAAACAAAATTCTGTTTACGCACATGCCAGTAAACAGGACATCCATTTAAGAACATCATGTAACCTGAAGTACTTTTTCGTGACTTCTTATCACTTGCCCAATCTGAATCTGCATAACAACACAACTCTGCATAGTCAGTATGTGTTGGTTCCAACAACAACTTCATGTCTTTGGTGTGTTTTAGATACCTCAATAACCTTTTAACACATGTCCAATGAAACTGTTTTGCCTTGCCTACATGTCGTGATAAAAGATTAACACTAAGTGCAATGTCGGGTCTAGTCCAACTACTGATATATAACAGCGACCCAATGACTGAGCGATAAAGTGTTTGGTCTTCGAACTCAGGACTTGGTTCATGTGCCAAATTGTGAAAATCGGTTTGCATGGGTATACTCACAGGCTTAGCATCCTCCATGTTGCAGTGATGTAACAGTTGTTCAATCTTCTCTTCTTGTGTGAGACTAAACCCCTTCTGAGTTTTGACAATTTGAACACCTAAATAAGTGTTGATACATCCTAAAGATTTCAATGTGAAAAACTTTTGTAAAGCTCTAGCAAAAACCTCACTCATCTGCTTATTTGGACCAATATAAACAATATCATCGACATAAACAAGAATTATCTCATACCTATTACCGGATCTTTTAGTAAACACGCATTCATCTGTTTCGGACTTAATAAAGCCCATTGAATTTAGTTTGTCAGAAAGACATAAGTACCACATTAAACCAGACTGTTTCAGACCATAAAGACTTTTGTGTAGAAACCAGGTATCCCCTTCTTGCTGTCGAAAACCTGGAGGACCTTTCACGTAGATGTCCTCGTCAAGATCAGCGTGTAGATAAGCCGTTTCAACGTCGAACTGAAAAACCTCTAGGCCAAGGATAGTTGCAGTGGCTAATGCAATTTTCACACTCTCAGTCCGCACTGTGGGTGAGTATGTATTTGTATAGTCCTCAGGATAACGTTGAGCGAAACCCTGGGCTACGAGTCTGGCCTTGTACAACGACTCACCATTCGGCTTCTTTTTGATCCTGTAGACCCATCGAGTGCCAATAACTTTCTTATTTGCTGGAGGGCTTGCAGGTGTAAACACTTGGAGTTTCTTTAGACTGTCCATTTCAGCCTGCATTGCCTCAAACCATTTATCTTGTTCTGCCTCTGGAAGATGTTTGATCTGTGTGAACTTCTCAGGTGGAAGTGTAACATTACAAATCAAAGGTACAGGGGTTTTCGTTACTTGCCACGAATAACGTTTTGGAGGGATTCCCTTTGTGGTCCTCTTGGAACGTCTCGGACCAACCGTCCATTCTTCTTCCATGTCGTCCTCGTCTTCATCATCGTCGCCGGCAGCAACATCGGCGGCTTGCGAAGACGGAACAGTAGGTTGAGAAGAACTCGTGGAAGGGACAACCTCCTGTGAATCTTGACCATCAGGTTGTGTGGCATCAGCAACATCATCTCTAGGAAAATAAACTCCAGGATCATTAGAATGAATCCTGGACCAGTCAGCATCTTCCTCAAAAGTAGCAGATTGTGAAACCACAATAACATGATGAGAGTCAATGTATTTGCTCCATTTTGAATTATCGTCAATACCCATAAATCTCATCTTTTTTGCTGCAGGACCCCCTTTCTTTCTTTGGGCTAAAGGTATATTGACCATAGCATAGGAACCAAAAATATGGAGATGTGAGAGATCAGGCTTGTGTCCATACAACATGAAATAAGGGGTCTGATTTATCACACTACTCCAAGTACGGTTGATGATATGGTTAGCATATTTGATAGCTTCACCCCAGTATGGAAGACCAAGGTTGGCGTCTTCAAGAAGGCAACGCATCATGGTTTGCAAAACCCCATTTCTGCGTTCTGCCACTCCATTCTCAGCTGGAGTATAAGGAGCAGATGTCTGATGTACTATCCCATTCTTACGCATCCAGTCCTGGAAACACTGAGACATGAATTCAGCACCGCGATCACTCTGGATTCTGGCAATGTTGACCTCGAATTGGGTATAGATAAGACTAGCAAAGTCTTTAAAGATCTGAAAGGTCTCAGATTTCTCTTTCATAGGATATACATATCCATATCTAGAATAATTATCAACGATTGTCAAGAAATATCTTTTACCACCAAGTGTTGGTGCAAAAGGACCAACTATGTCAGTGTGTACCAAATCAAAAATGCGTGTTGACAGGCGTGTAGCGTGCTTTGGAATTGCTACTGCCTTGGATTTGGCTTTCTTGCAGACAGCACAGTCCAAGAACACCTTACACCCCTTTAGATCCAAACCTCTTGCGAACTCTGGCATCTTCTTCAGAACACGGAAGCTGGCATGACCCAATCTTCTATGCCACTTATGGATACACCTGGAATGCAAAGGTTTACCTGTTAGTGAATTCTCAACATAAGCATTTTTATTAGGAGCCCCAGGCTTGCGGTGAGCAACCTGTGTCTTTTTTGTATTTTTATTATCTTTAGGAACCTTTGGAGTAGCAACAGGATCTCTCTCTGAGACGTCTCTCTCTGGGCCTGTGCTTTTTGGAACGTGTATACTTGCCTGCTTTTGCTGCTTAGACTTTGGTTTTATGTAATAAACACCACCAATCAACACAGTTTCAGCAACAATATCTCCATCTTTGACTATATAACTTGCTTTTTCAAGATGGTGGACCTGAAAATGAGAAAACCTAGACAAATGACTCTGACTAAGCAAATTACTACTAGCAGACGGAACGTAGTAAACATCTGGAATGAGAGCACCGAGCTCTTCAATATAAACAGTTCCTTTTCCCATGACCTGAACAGGATGATTTGAAAAAGAGTAAAGTTCACGAAGTTCAGGTTCAGGCTCGTGCAGCTCTGTGTAAAGCTCTTTTCTGTAGGTAACATGTAATGCTGCTCCACTGTCCAAAGTCCAAAGAAGTCGTCTGTCATACTCTGGTTGAGGCTGTGGATCGTTGGACACAACCAATGTGACAAGTGGAGCTTGTGGATCACGCCTGGAACCACGACCACGACCTTGTCGTCCGCCTCTACCTCTGCCTCCTCTGGAATCTGTTCCTCTGGGCTGGTATGTGACGGGCGCTGGAACTCGTTGGGGACAATCCCGGGTGGCATGTCCCACACGATTGCAGATGTAGCATCTTGGCATCCTTGGAACGTAGGCCCTTCCACGGAAGGCACGCCTCACTGGAGCTCTTGATGTAAGTGGTTCCCTTAAATGTGGCGCAGCTTGCATAAGTGCCTCCTCTTCAGTTAAAATTCTGCATACGTGGTCCACTGTGCGTTGAGCAATAGGCACTTGATTAATCTTGGAAATGGCATCTTTCCACTCATAATTCAAAGAATTGATGATAATGCTGATCATTTGAAAATCATCAATAGGATAGCCTTTTTCACCCAGTTCTTTTCTAATACCTTTCATTTTAGTCAAATGTGCTCCAATATGTTCACCAGGTTTCAATCTGGAACCATGGAACTCAGACAAAAGTAAACATGTAGACTCAATGGATGTAGGCCGGTAACATGCTTCTAATTGAGCCCAAATTTGTTGGGCAGTTGCATCATGTGAAAACGTGAGCTGCAATTCAGTGTCCATTGACATCAATAATGTTGTGCATGCTCTATTATCCAAGTCCCATATGTCAGGAGTCCATGGCTGGGCAGGAGGATTAAACACCATCATGTGAGTACCTTCTCTGCGTAGCAAAAGTCCAACCTCACTGACCCATGCCTTATAATTCTGTCCTGACTTCTTTAATTTTGAGTCACCAGCCAGTGGTACAATCGAAGGTATTTGATGAGGGACATACAATTGAGGTACTGGCTGTGCAGGTCTTTGAACTGGTATTCCACTCTGGCCAGCAGGAGGCGCTGGCGCTGGGGCAGGTGCAGTAGCATAACCTGCAGATGGCACTGGCCTTCGCATATAAGAACCTGGTGGCAATTGCATGTGGGCTGAATATAGCTGTGCTCTGCCAGGTAGAGGGGCTTGCATAGAAGCAATATTAACAGGAGAAGCAATAGTAACAGGAATCCTAGCACCATCAGGGGCTGGAGCCTCAGATAACGGCAGAAATCTTGTATCTCTGAGCAAAGATTCCTCCATGGCCAGTTGAGAAAGTGAGAGCTCCAATTCACGTCTTAATGCAGCTTCAGCAGTAGATGGTGCTATAACACCAGTTTCAGGCATCCCTGTGGCTCTGTACGTCCTTTGGGACAGCCCATAGTCATGTGACATAGGAGCCTCCGGTTCCCATTCGTCTGGCATGACACTCAATGGTGGGCGTGACTTTGGCTTTGGGGAAGAAGGAGGCAATATGGCTTCTTCTTGTGGGTGTGGCAATATGGCCGGTTCTTGCTCATAACACTTCTCATATTGCTGAACCATTGACACATATTCCTTTGCCTGCTGCAAACGCTTTTTGTGCAGTGCAGTGACACTCATGGACTTCAACTCCCAGAATTCCTCAGTCAGCATAGCTGACTCAGCATAGCTGACTCAGGAATTCTGGGAGTTGAAGTCCATGAGTCATAAAAGAGCCGAGGTTGCCTACCCGTGTCCTAGACTCTTAGCATTTTTTTTTATAGTGTGGCGATAGTAGATAACATTAGGTATGCTACAGCCTAAATATCTGGAATGTTTCTTGTTCTTTAGATGAGAGTGAAGATAACTAAGATGAATTTAATGTCTAAATAGCTTAGGTATATTTACCAAATGTATATTTTCTCCGGGAGGTTTCCAAGTCTACAGTCTATCTTCTGGAGATGTTTTCCTAGTCACCACTTGAGTGACAGCTACTAATGCCCAAGAGATCTCCACCTGTGCTTCATTTCTGATATAAAAAACCAAAAAGAAAGAAAGGTTTTGTGTCCTGAGCTGTCAACTGGAAGGCAGAGGAAATACAAGACTCAAATAATAATAATAATTTGGTTTCTATTCTGCACTCCTTCCTTTGAGAAAGCACAGGCGGGTTGCTACAGGGGGACCTAAGTTGGAGGGGCCAAAACAAAATTAATATAACAAACACAACATTCAGTGAAACCCCCTCCCCCCCCTTTTTTAACATGTATCTCATGAATAACAGATGTAAAAAAAAAAGCGAGATTTGAATAAAGGCAATTTTGACCATCATCTTGGCCTTTTAAATCCTGCTTATTCTTAAAGCCTTGAAATGCAAAGAATATGTCCAAAGCAAATATTGGAATGCAAAGGAAGTAGAAAGTAGGGCGGGGAGAAATAAGATGATTAAAAATAATAATAATTATACTGTAAACCATCCAGAGTCACTTCGCAGAATGAGATAGATAGCATATACATGTAATAAATAAATAAAATGATACTAAAGGAAATTTCCAGTACATTACAGTTCAAAAAAGGAAAAAAAAACATTTAAACCAAACTTAAAATGCATTCTTCTTTTCTCTTTCATTGATAGCCACAGCCACTGGCCATTGTTTACATATTTAGTTTAGTTTAGCTATCAGTGTCCATTAAGCCTTCTCTTTCCAAGGTTCAAACAATGGCAACTGATGTTAGTTGCTATTTAAATCGTAAAAACCGTACTCCAGATATCTAAATAAAAGATCTGAAGACTAAATAAGAGGATAAACAGTTGAGGGAACTTGGTATGTTTAGCCTAATGAAGAGAAGGATTAGAGATGATATGACAGCTGTCTTCTAGTACTTGAGGTAATAATAATCATCATCATCATCATCATCATCATCCATGTCAACCATTAGTGCCAGTCAATTTGAGTGTTCAGTTGACTGAGTTTCATGTATTATGAATAAAAGTATAATAATAATAATAATAATAAAAATAAAAATAAAAATAAAAATAATAATAATAATACATTTCAGACAAATGTCTGTCCTTTCTCTTCTTAAAAACTTCCAGTGTTGAAGCATTCACAGCTTATGGAGGCAAGTTGGTCCACTGGGGAATTGGTCTCACTGTCAGGAAATTTCTCCTTAGTTCTAGGTTGCTTCTCTCTTTGGTTGGTTTCCAAAGAGGTGCTTTGGAGAATATCTTGACTCCCTCTTCTTTGTGGCTGCCCCTGAGATACTGGAAGATTGCTATCATGTCAGCCCTCATCCTTCTCTTCATTAAACTAGACATTCCCAATTCTAGCAACCGTTCTTTATATGTTTTAGCCTCCAGTCCCCTGATCATCTTTGTTGCTCTTCTCTGCACTCTTTCTAGAGTCTCAACATCTTTTTTTACATCGTGTTGATCAAAACTGGATCCGGTATTCCAAGTGTGGCCTTACCAAGGCCTTGTAAAGTGGTATTAACACTTCACGTGATCTTGATTCTATCCCTTGATGAATGTAAAGGTTTCATAGCATACATTAAAAGCAGCTGTGTAAATCCACAATTCCGACATCAGCTTAAACAAATTAATTCTATCTCTACCAACATACGCTAATCACAAAGCCAGTGTATGCTTCCATTATGGGCAGTCTGGGCCACTCAGTTTCAAACCCCATATTGAAATGCATACAACTTATTGAGCGGAAACATACAGTAATAAATGTAAAATAAATAAATATTTACTTCAATAATAAATAAAATACCTGCAGATTTTACTCGACTAGTCATAGCCAGCTCTAGGGGACAGTGCTCATCTCCATTTCAAGGCCATTGAGCCAGCACTGACTGAAGACATTTCCGTGGCCAGCATGATGTCACAGAGTGCTGTTACCTTCCCACCAAAGTGGTACCTATTTATTTACTTGCATTTGCATGCTTTCAAACTGTTAGGTTGGCAGGAGCTGAGGCGAGAAACGGGAGCTCACCCGTCGCACAAATATGGGTCTCAAACCTGGGCTGTTGGCTTTCCAATTGACAAACCAAGCATCTTAACCACTGATGCATCACTCTGAATATGATATATGATATGATATGATGCGTAATATAATATAATATAATATAATATAATATAATATAATATAATATAATATAATATAATATAATACCCAAAATGATAATTTGTTCTGCTTCTGCAGGTTAATAGGCTAATGATTTGAAGGTAATTAATTATATATTATTTAATCAAATTAACCATGCTAAATAATTATATATTTTTGTCTCGCATGAATAAAATATAGTGAGAATTGTATATTTTGTCATAATATAATTATAGTTATTATCTTATTTTAATCATGAGCTTTGTTCTAGGTATGTTATGCCATCATGATACAGGTACTTTGGAAAAAGAGCTTCCTAGCTCAAAGTTATTACAGTCTGAAAGGATTAAATGAGATTAAAAAGAGCGGCATTAATTGCAGTAATAAAGAGTTATGTGCACTATTATATTTTTCTGGTCTGCTTAATACATTTAGCAATAACCAAACGGGCAAGGTCCATGGAACACATTACCACAGAAAATATCTAGCCAGGGCTAACTCTAAGCCAGTTGTCTATGGCGATTCTCAATCATGGTTATCCCCATAGTGCTTTTCCTAAAAGACATCTGGGTTTTTATTTTCCTTGAAAACATTTCGCTTCTCATCCAAGAAGCAATCCAAGTGCTAACAATCAAATAACTGCAAAGAATATAATTCCTTCCATTCTCCTTCAGTCAGTTGGAACCGAAGAAGCTTCTTGGATGAGAAGTGAAATGTTTTCAAAGAAAAAACAAATGAGAAAGTCCAGTTACCTTTTGAAAAAAAAGCACCGTTAGGACAAGTCTAAGCCACCTTACTATGTTATGCTAGGTCTTCAGCAAACCAAGTCTGGGTCAAACTGTTACCTTGACTTGTACGGAAATTGCTAAATAGACTGAATGCCGGGCTAAGGAAGATCAAAGAATAATCTAAGAAAATGGGGTTTCCTACAGAAGATACTTTGTGTGAATGTGGAGAAGAACAATCTATCTCATGTATGAAGATACTACTACTACTACTACTACTACTACTACTAATAATAATAATAATAATAATAATAATAATAATAATAATAATAAGAAGAAGAAGAAGAAGAGGAGGAGGAGGAGGAGGAGGAGGAGGAGGAGACCTTGGAGGTCATCTAGTCCAACCCCTTGCTCAGGCAGGAAACCCTGCACCATTTCAGGCAAATGGCTGTCCAGTCTCTTCTTAAAAACTTCCAGTGTTGGAACATTCACCACTTCTGGAGGCAGGTCGTTCCACTGATTAATTGTTCTAACAGTCAGGAAATTCCTCCTTAGTTCCAGGTTGCTTCTCTCCTTGACTAGTTTCCATCCATTGCTTCTTGTCCTGCCTTCAGGTGCTTTGGAGAAGAGCTTGACTCCCTCTTCTTTGGGGCAGCCCCTGAGATATTGGAAGACTGCTATCATGTCCCCCCTCACCCTTCTCTTCGTTAAACTACACATACCCAATTCCAGCAACCGTTCCCGATATGTTTTAGCCTCCAGTCCCCTAATTATCTTTATTGCTCTTCTCTGTACTCTTTCTAGAGTCTCATTTCTGACTCAGTAAAGAAATCCTACCCAGCTCAAGTGTCCGTCTCTCCGTTCAACCACGCGACTTTGCATGCGCGTTTTTGGAAAAAGTCAAAACAGCAGCTGCTAAGGCCTAAAATGGAGTTGGTGTTTTAACCATAAGGTCCTAAGCCACTAATGTGGCTTCTTTGACTCCCTTCCCAGCAGATATACCTGTTAAACTTTCTGCCTACAAGGGCTGCACTGGGATAACACTAATCTTATAAATGCACGTGTCTTTTTACAGCAGTCTCTCAGTGAGTTATCCTTTTAACCACGTTCAACATGTCAGCTTATCTTCACATCCCGTTTCCAGCTCTCGCTTAATCTCTTCTCCCTCCCCAAATGAAATGTTTCCCTCAGGATAGTTCTCTATCTTCTCTCTTTCATTCTGTATTTATTTTTATTTTTTCTGAGTTTGCATTTTTCATTGACTACAATAAATATCTCTTAATAATGTACTTCAGCGCTAATCTCACACAGCTGCCCCCAATCGCGATGATATTTCACATGCTGCCCAGCAATTTGGAATTCCTTCACTATAGATTGGATCTGTTATACGGTATATTTGGGAAATTTATTAGTGGCTGACAATGCAGATCTTCCAATAATTTCTTGCCATGACTCATATATTAAAGATTTCGCTGGAAACATAGTGATTTTATTTAGGGCAATTTCTTTTCAGTTTAACATAGCCGCAGCATAATTTTGAGTTAAATGTTATGGAATAGATAGATAGATAGATAGATAGATAGATAGATAGATAGATAGATA
>JAKJMR010001032.1:282775-297580 GCA_024449315.1 Daboia siamensis
TATATATATATATATATATATATATATATATATATATATATATATAAAGACAGACAGACAGACAAACAGACAGCGAGAGACAGAGAGATACAGTACCTACATGGTCTTCATGACTGAGGTTTTGAATACATCCAGTAACTTTTGGCTTCTTCCTAAGGGGTGCTGGTAATTCTATTCATCCAGGACATTAGGCAGGTCTAGCAACATTGATATTATGCGTTATGTCTTGGCAAGACAACCTGCAATCCTCTCTAAATCATTAATGACTGAATGGAAATACCAATCTAGTCTATTTTTTTTCTGTTTTTTTAAAATACGTCCACGCTTATGAATTAATTGCATGCTTATAAAGCCGTTCCATTTGGAAAATTGAATGATTTATATGAGGATAACCTTCTAGTCAAATATGACAATAGCAGTTTGCAGAAAATTAGTTAGACAGTTTTTAGGGTATTGAAATGCATCAGACGAAGGTAAATAGGTGGAACAGTTCAAAATAACAATGCTCTGTGAAATACACAAATCACTTGGCTTTCAAATGTCAAGTGAGTAATTAAATTCAATTAAAAAAAGAAATTAATTCATACATGAATATTTAATTCAAGCAATCGCTGACGTTTTCCTGCTAAACGTAACTGAGGTGCATTACGCCGTTTTAACTCTGCTAATAATATCATAAGAATAAAAGTACTTTCAGGAATGATTAAATTAGATGGTTACTTTGAAATGTGCCAAAATCAGAATGTGAAAAAGCAAAAAAAAAAAAAAAAAATTCAGAGGTTTGGCAGCTGACTCCTATTTATGACGGTCGCAGTGTCCTGGGGTCAATTTTTGCAACCTTCTGCCAAGCAAAGTCTATGGGGAATCCAGATCCACTTAGTGACCATGTTATTAACAAAGGCAATGATTCATTTAACCACCATGGCCAGAAAGGTCGTAAAATGGGGCAAACCTCACTTAAGAAATGTCTTGCTTAGCAACATAAATGTCAGGCTCAATTGTGGTCCTACGGTAAGGACTACCTGTATTAACTATGACAGTGAGAACAATTAACCAGTGGAACGGCTTGCCACCAGAAATCGTGGGCGCACCATCACTGGAGGTTTTTAAGAAGAGACTGGAGAGTCATTTGTCCTGCTTGAGTAGGGGGTTGGTCTTGAAGACCTCCAAGGTCCCTTCCAACTCATCTTTTTTTTTCCCCCTCATCCCCCATTCCTACATAGTAAAAAGGTAAAAAGGTAAAGGTTCCCCCGCACATGCGTGCTAGTCGTTTCCGACTCTAGGGGCCGGTGCTCATCTCCGTTTCAAAGCCGAAGAGCCAGCGCTTGTCCGAGGACGTCTCCGTGGTCGTGTGGCCGGCATGACTAGACGCCAAAGGCGCATGGAACGCTGTTACCTTCCCACCAGAGTGGTCCCTATTTTTCTACTTGCATTTTTCTGTGCTTTCGAACTGCTAGGTTGGCAGAAGCTGGGACAAGTAACAGGCGCTCACTCTGCTACGTGGCACTCGGGATTCGACCCGCCAAACTGCCGACCTTCTGATCGACAAGCTCAGCGTCTTAACCCACTGAGCCACCGCGTCCCTTTCCTACATAGTGGGTACTGCCAATTGTTTCCATGGAGAGTGGCCTTTTTTCGTGTCCATACAGTTGAGGAATATAAAAAAAAGAAACAGGGGAGACACGATAGCAGTGTTCCAGTATCTGTGGAACAAAGGAGAGGGGTTCAAATTTTTCTCCAAAGCCCCTGAAGGCGGGACGAGAAACAATGGTTGGAAACCGATCAGAGAGAGAAGCAACTTGGAATTAAGGAGAAACTTCCTGACAGCGAGGACAATTAAACAAGTGGAACAGAAGTTGCCAGCAGAAATCGTGGGCGCTCCACCGCTGGAGGTTTTAAAGAAGAGACAGAAGAGACTACAGTCACTTGTTTGAGATGCTGTAAGTTCTGCTGCTTGAGCAAGTGGATGGACTAGAAGACCTCCAAGGTCCCTTCCAGCTTTACTCTGTTCAACTCTGTCATTCTTTATTCGGTATGCAGGCAGTCTGTGCATTTCGTACTGCAGAGGAGTTTTATAGGTGCCTCCATTCCCTCTTAATACTCATATTGATTCCTCGGTCGGAATACAAGACTTATTCTTATCCTTTCAATGTATGCTCTTTCTCTTCTTTCCACTTCTCCAATCCACATTAATGGAGCCTTTAGGTTTAGCGTATATTCAGTGATTCTCTCTGGACTTAGCTGTGTCCTCTGGTTTATTAAATATCCCTTAGGCTTGTTCTTTTTTTTTTTTCTTTTCCTTTCCTTTCTTCCTTTTCTCTTTGATGTAACCTTCCACCTTCATCTACGTTCAGATCAATTCTGGAAGAAAGGAGAGAACTCTGGAAAAGTTTTCTCCAGACCAATTTTGTCCTTGAATTATGATGGGGAAATTCAGATTATTCCATCTCTAACCATGGGGGGGTGAGATATTACCCCCCGTAGACAGGGCGCGCAACTTGGGGGTCCTCCTAGACTCACAGCTCTCTTTGGAAGATCATGTAGGAGCTGTGACTAGTGGGGGGCCTTCGCCCAGGTTCGCCTGGTGCGCCAGTTGCGGCCCTGTCTGAAACCGGGATGCCTTGCGCACAGTCACTTATGCGCTCGTGACCTCCCGTTTGGACTACTGCAATGCTCTCTGCATGGGGCTGCCCTTGAGGACCACTCGAAGGCTTCAGCTGGTGCAGAGTGCAGCCGCGCGAGTGGTGGTGGGGGTTTCCCGATACTCCCATGTAACACCTCTACTCCACGAGCTGCATTGGCTTCCAGTTGCCCTCCGGGTAAGATGGCCTATAAAGCCCTAAATGGCATGGGTCCGGATTACCTACAGGAGCACCTGCTGCCGGCATCGACTTCCCTCCGTCCAGTGCGCTCCCACAGAGAGGGCCTCCTCAGGGTGCCGTCGGTCAAAGAATGTCGACTGGCGGCCCCCAGAGGGAGGGCTTTCTCTGGGGGTGCGCCAGACCTTTGGAACCGTTTACCGGTGGAGCTCCGGACGGCTCCCGACCTTTGCTCCTTCTGACGTGACCTAAAAACATACTTATTTGAACAAGCCGGCCTGGTCTGACAGGTTTGGGGTTTTTAATATTAACTGTATTAATTTTATTGGAATTGGGCTGTATTATTTAATTCTTTTTTAACTTTTGTACGTTGTATTTTTACTGTATTTGCCCTGTGCACCGCCCTGAGTCCTTCGGGAGAAGGGCGGTATAGAAATTAAATTATTATTATTATTATTATTATTATTATTATTATTATTATTATTATTATTATTATTATTATTATTATTATTATTGGCAGTGGCGGGATTCAAATAGGTGAAGAACCCGTTCTCTGCATGGATGCCACTTCTGGATGTCCGTTCTGGGCCTGGGCAACAAAAAAATTAGGTACCGGTTCTGCCAAAGTGGTGCAAACCGGCTGAATCCCACCACCAATTTGTGGGAAGTCAGCCCCCCACCAGAGAAGGAAATATTAAAAGGGCAGAATATTATATTTCCTCAAAGGATCTTAGAGAGGCAGAAAAAAGCATGGCCAGTTTTTCTTAATATCCCCAAGTCTCCCTCCCCTCCAAGCAGAAACCAGCTCTGTAGAAATGCCGATGTAATAATTCATTCAGGAAGGTTGAAGCTAGAAAGATTAAGAAGACAAGGACACCTAAAATCTACATACCCCACCCAAACTTTAAGACAGGACATAATAGGATTAACTCACAGATGCCAAAGGGCACGCCCAGACTCAGGTCAAAGTTCATGCCACAGGAACAACTCCGACTCTCCTCTTCAATAAACTGCAACCTTCTATGGGCAATTACAAGCCAGGTGGAAAGAGGATCAGAAAATTGGTTTTCTAATGGATGATGAAAATTTGGTAAAGCAAATTAGAAATCAGGGCCCAGCACATATCAAACGGATATATCTTGCATTGATAGAGATTGACTCAGAAACAGAAATTGTTAAGGATTGTATGATAAAATGGGCACAGAATATTCAGGAAGTTATCACAATGGACACTTGGGAAAAGATCTGGGTGAGAAATGTGAAATTTACGCAAGCTCAAAACTTAAGAGAGAATTTTTATAAAATGTTTTATAGGTGGCATTTAGATCCTAAAAAGTTAGCAAGTATGTATCCGAATTATCAGCCTAAATGTTGGAGATGTGGCGGTGAAGATGCAACGTACTTTCATATATGGTGGACTTGTAAAAAGATCAAAGCATTTTGGATTAAAATCTGGTGGAATATGCAGAAGATATTTAAGAAAAGGATAAAGTTTTGTCCGCAATTGTTCTTACTGGGCATTATTACCGATACTACCGTGGTGGACACTAATTTGATGCTGAACTTAATTACGGCAGCGAGACTTTTAATAGGGCAATACTGGAAGAAGGAAGAACTGCCGACTATAGAGGAATGGACTTTAAAAGTTTCCAACCTGGCGGAAATGGCGAAGATTTCAGCATATTTGAAGGACCATTCGCAACAACGATATGTTGTGGAGTGGAAAAAATGGATTGATTACATCCAGAATAAATATGGGACTAAAAATTTTCATTTAGCATTTGAATAAGTATATTGCTTGTAGTCAACTTATAAGAGCTAAAGCGCGAGAGACTTAATAGTTTATTGTTATTAGTATATAGGAGTTTATGATTGTTTTTTTTTTACTTTTATACCTTGTATTCAGCTCTGGGAAATCGGGGAGGGGGGAGGGAGGAAGGGGAGGGTGAGAGGGTGGGATAGGGTTGGGAAGGGAGGGAGGGGCTGGGGGATGGGATGTTAAAGATAAAATGTATTGAAAAACTTTTCAATAAAAAAAAATAAAAAAAAATAAACTGCAACCTTCTTTCTAAAGCAGTCGCCATGTTGTTTATTCCCGGCTTGGACTCAACCCTGATGAAGACTTTTCCTTCAACAGATTATATGCACCTTTTAGTAGCCACAACAGGGCAAAATTGTTTTCCCATACAACGTGCTCTGAAGGCTGGATTTATAGAACCCATACAGATTGTCCTTGACTTGTGACTGCAGCTGAGCCCAAAATTTCTGTGGCTAAGTGAGACAGTCGTTAAGTGAGTTTTTGTCCCATTTTGTGACCTTCCTTGATACAGCTGTTAAGTCAGTTAGCGCAATTATTGTTAGTAACACAGTTGTTAAGTGAGTCTGGCTTCTCCCCATTGACTTTGCTTGTCAGAAGGTCGCAAAAGGGGATCACGTGATCCTGGGACTCTGCAGTCGTCATAAATATGAGTCAGTTGCCAAGCGTCTGAATTTTGATCACATGATCACGGGGATGCTGCAATGGCAATAAGTGTGGAAAATGGGCATAAATCACTTTTCCCAATGCTGTTGTAACTTCGGTCGCTACAAAAATTGTTGTAAGTCAACGACTATTTGTAGTTTCATAGGATCTTCAGTGTCACCTTCCATATTTTCCCCAAGGTATTTGTTTGATGGAGCTTCATACCACAACTCCTTTGTCCTTGAATATTATCCATCCAACCATACCCCTTACAGTCATGCCACACTTCCAGAACATTCCCAGAATGATGTGGAAAGGCCAGTATGGAATCCTTGGTGCTCTCCGAGCTTGCTTGTTTTCTTGCAGACGTTTCATTACCAAATGAAGTAAAATTACCAATGCTCAAACCTTACTCCTTTATTAGCACTGATGATGTTACCTAGTTTAGTAATGAAACATCTGCAAGAAAGCCACCAAGCTCAGAGAGCACCAAGGACTGCACAGGTGTTGTTATTGTTGTTGTTGTTGTTGTTGTTGTTGTTGTTGTTGTTCTTCTTCTTCTTCTTCTTCTTCTTCTTCTTCTTCTTCTTCTCCTCCTCCTCCTCCTCCTCCTCCTCCTCCTCCTCCCCCTTCTTCTAGCACTGATGATGTTACCTAACTTGGTAATGAAATGTCTGCAAGAAAACAAACAAGCTCAGAGAGCACCAAAGACCCCACAGTCGTCGTCGTCGTCCTCCTCCTCCTCCTCCTCCTCCTCCTCCTCCTCCTCCTCCTCCTCCTCCTCTTCTAGCACTGAATGATGTTACCTAGTTTGGCAATGAAATGTCTGCAAGAAAACCACCACGTTCACAGAGGTCCTACATTTTAACCCTCAACTACAAATATTTTCTTTCAAAAGCCCACTTTAAATACATACAGGTAGTCCCTTGACTGACAACAGTTCATTTAGTGACCATCTAAAGTTACAACATCACTGGAAAAAGTGACTTAGGATCATTTTTCGCACTTACCAGTTACAACCATCGCAGCATCCCCACCGTCGCACGGTTAAAATTCATACCCTTGGCAACTGCTCATATTTATGGAGGTCGCAGTGTCCTGGGGTCATGTGATCACCTTCCATGACCTTCTGGCAAGCAAAGCCAATGGGGAAGCTGCGTTTACTTAATAACTGTGTTACTAACACAACAGCTGGAGTGATTCACTTAACAGCTGTGGCGAGAAAGGTCTTAAATTGGGGCATAATTCACTTAAGAACTCTAACTTGGAAAGAAAAATTTGGGCTCCGTTGTGGTCATAAGTTGAGGACTCTCTGTATGGACCCTGCCATATTTTATTAGCTATGTGTTAACACATCTATATAGTGGACTGGAGAGACCACGCTCGGAATATTGCATCCAGTTCTGGTCATCACAATAGAAAATAGATGCTGAGACTCTAGAAAGAAGGCAGAGACAAGCAACAAAGATTATAAGGCAGAGATTCCCCAACTCCCGGTCCATGGACTGGTACTGGGCCGCGGCACGCCAGCAACCGTTCTGCAGAAGCAAGCAAAGTCCCATCTGCGGGATGCGGGCAGCATACAAAACCATGCACCCTCTGGTCTGCAGAAAAACCTCTCTCCATGGAACGGCTCCATTGTGCCCAAAAGGTTGGGGGCCTCTGTTATAAGGGATCTGGAGTTTAAGCCATAGGATGAATGACTGAGAGATCTAGGTATGTCTACTCTTAACATAGGGAAGGCCTAGGGGTGACAGGATCTTCCTTTTACTTCAGGAGGGTCAACCTATTCTCCAAAATTTACGGAGATTCTCAGTCATCCAGGTGATAGTTGTCCCAAAGATGCTTTTCCACAAGACAACTAGACTTTCTTGTTTGAAGATGTTTGAAAGATGGGTCAGAGAGGCCATCTAGGTTCAAAACTGAACAGCCCTCTCTCAGCAGAGGGGGAGGATACGACATCATCTATCTCCAGTCTACAACGCTGTCCTTTCAGCAGTTCCAAGAAGGCTCCACACCCATTTGCACCACTCAGGTGACCCTGAGGGCACAGACAAATCTCCAAGTGGCCTCAATGACTCTCTAAAAGGATGCAAATGACTGGCTCTCTGCAAGGAGTATAAATCTTTCCATTCCCCACCATCCGGTCAGAGCTGAAGAAGCTTCTTGGATGGGAAGTGAAACATCTTCAAAGAAAAACAAGAAACTCCAGTTGCCTCATGAAAAAAAAGCATCTTTGGGACAACTATTCTCCAAAGCAATGCAAGGGCAGGACAAGAAGTAGTGGGCAGAAGATCATGAAAAAGATATCCATCCTAGAACTAGAGGGAAATTAGCGACAGTGAGAACAATTTATCTGCGGAATGGCTTGGCTCCAGAAGCAGCAGCTGTTCCATCACTGGAGGTTTTCAAAAAGAGACTGAGTAGCCATTTGTTTGGAATGGTATACGCTCTCCTGACTGAGCAGGGGGCTGGACTAGAAGACCTCCCTGATCCCTTGCATCCCTTTGTCATTTTATGAGCTATGTTCTATATTTAAAAAAAACAACAACTATAAATTGGAGTGTGATTATGCGTGCTGTTGGTAGGCTGATTTCCTGGTGAACCAACTGTGGGTTTTAATTATTGCTTGTCCTTGTTCTTTGTCAACTTCCTCCTGAAGAATTATAGGTTTTATGAAAGGCTAACAAGTTGAAGACGCCACATAGTTCAGGAATTTGACTCTAGAGTCCATCAGCTCCTATTATGGATTTACAATTGAGGGATAATAATTTGTCCTTGAATTTGTTTCCCCAGGCTCATATAAAGGGAGGTTGAGAAATAAAGAGAGAAAGTAAAATTATGTTACATTTTAAAAATATGACTTAATTTTTCCTGACCTTTTTCATTCTTAGTGTTATATATATATATATATATATATATATATATATATATATATATATGTGTGTGTGTGTGTGTGTGTATGTATGTATATTCCTTGGTGAGACTAAAAATACGAATCCCAGGCATATTAAAATTAACAAACCAAACAAACACTGTGATAGAATAAGAAAACTAAAACAATTTTTTATTATTAAAGCATCAAGCTTTCGTTGGCTAACTGCCAACATCATCAGGATGAAAACATCATCAGGATGAAAGGGGAGATCACATTTATACTGTCAGCGTTTCCGCGCTCCGCTCATAGAACGTGTTACCAGTGTGTTCGTTGCGGTTGGCCGTATTCCTTTGAACCGCTTCGCATCCGTTTTTGGGGAATGTGGTTGTCCCTGGGTGTCTGTTGTCAAAAGTGGATTGTTATCCATTCCATGTGTCATAGCCATAGCTCTGGTCATTGCCCGTGTTCTTATACCAGAGGCTCTAGGTGGTTGTTTTCAAACAGAGAGAGAGAGAGAGAGAGAGAGGGAGGGAGGGAGAGAGAGAGAGGGATCTTACATTGGATCTACTGTGTTAGGAAATTGTTGTGCAGAGGTCTCCTTGTGCTACCAAGGAGTTGCACAGACAAGGAAGGGTACTGAGAGCAGTAAGAGTCACACAGTAACCACAAGAGTACACTGAGTTGTGAAAGCAAAAAATACTTTACTTTTTGAGGTGGTGTAAAAACAAAAATGCTCGGTCAAAAATTAACAGTCCAGGTCATACACAATAGTAACAGTCCAAGGAGTATTCCAAATACAAAGTCTTCTTACCGGTCCAGAGGTTAATACACAGTTCAGGTTTATCACAGTAGTAAACCAACAGTACAGCAAAACAGTAATAGTAGAGAGAGCAGTGAATTCAGAGAGAGAGAAGCTACATTCCTAGTTCCCTTATATGGCCATGAGAACACTTACACACCCATTGGCCAATTAACATCTTAAAATCACAACATCATGGTTTATATATTTTCAACCCAACTATGTAGGCTATCACCATATGCCTAACATACTGTACCAATTTTGGAATACCAAAAAAAAATTGGTTGCAAATAATGGCTGTCTTTGTGCAATAAATTTTTGGGTGTGCGAACGAACGTTCAGAAAGAGTCCGATAGCATCTTTTTAGAGTAACAATTTCATTTAAGGCATAAGCTTTTATCAGCTGCACCTCACATCATCAGAATGTTAACTATAAAAGTTATTTATATATCACAGTGTATTATATCCCCAACTGGGGTAATACACACTGGAGATAAGTAAAACAAACTGATTGAAGAATGGAACGTTCTGGAAAAATGTTTTCCTCATCTGGACCACGCTGTTCTGAGAGGTTTTTTTCTTCTTCTAATGTTCTCTATCAAATGGCTGCTTTGATTCTGACACAAGGGGAAAAAAACATGGAGAGCTATTGTAACTGACTGAATTAATCCAAGGTATGCTCTACTTAAATGAAATGTAATATTTTATCCTGGATCTATGTATTTGTGGGATTTCTGCCTCCAGTATGTTACTCAAGACCTAGCATGTCCGTTGGCTTAAAATAATGCCACACTCCAAGTGCTGCAAAGTTGTCTGAACTAGGACTAAGAATACTTCTTATTTGACTATGATATCTAGTAGCTGGAGAATGTATGTATTTTATTTGTTTGTTTCCTGCCTTTATTATTTTTACAAATAACTCCTGGTGGCAAACATACTCAACATACTTTCTTCCTCCTATTTCCCCCAATAACAACAACAACAACCTTTTGAGGTAGGTTGGGCTGAGAGAGAGAGGGATTGTCCCAAAATCATCCAACTAGCTTTCATGCCTAAGGCAGCACTAGAATTCACAATCTCCTGATGATTAGCACCAAAGTCACCCAGCTGGCTTTCATGTCTAAGGTGGGACTAGAACTCACTGTCTCCTGCTGACTGGCCCAAAGTCACCCAGCTGGATTTCATGCCTAAGGCAGGACTAGAACTCACTGTCTCTTGGTGATTGGCCCAACATCACCCAGCCAGCTTTCATGCCTAAGGTGGGACTAGAACTCACTGTCTCCTGGTGATTGGCCCAGTCACGCTACTGATTTTCCTGCTCAAGGTGGGACTAGAATTCACAGTCTCTTGGTGATTGGCCCAAAGTCACCCAGCCAGCTTTCATGCCTAAGGTGGGACTAGAACTCACTGTCTCCTGGTGATTGGCCCAGTCACCCTACTGATTTTCCTGCCCAAGGTGGGACTAGAACTCACCGTTTCCTGGTAATTGGCCCAAAGTCACCCAGCTGGCTTTCATGCTAAGGCAGGACTAGAACTCACCATCTCCTGGTGATGCTCACACAGACACATTCTGTACCAGGTGAAGCTTCTGGATATTCTTCAAGGGTAGCCCCATGTAGAGGGCATTACAGTAGTCAGAAGGGGAGGGAGGGAGAGGTGTATGAGTTAGTTACTAAGCATCTGAATTTTCATTATGTGACCATGGGGATACTACCACAGTCATGAGTGTGAAAAACGGTCATAGTCACTTCTTTCAGTGCCGTTGTAACTTAGAACAGTCACTAAACGAATGGTTGTAAGTCAGGTACTAGGGAAATAGACATTTCATAAACTAAGGGGCAGGATCTGAACCCCACCAATCCTTCAGGATTGCTTCTAGCACTCCAAAAATAACACACACACACCCATTTTAGCGCTTCTTTCTCCTTTAATCTGAAACAAAGAAATGCACGACTGTGCAACCAAATTTAAAATGGCATTTACCCAAAAGGAAGCTTAGCCAGCCAGGTGTGAAAAGTAGGATTTATCCAAACAATATTACCTGCAAATATATGGCTGATTAAGTCACTGTCTCTCTCCTGGCTGTTCAAATGAATCGTGGATGGAGTTTCACACTTCAATAATTGATTGGTGTCAAGTCGAAGGAAATAAAAAGCAAAGGAAAAAATTCAAGACAGACCCCTGTGCCTCGGTTTGCTCAAAGAATGACTTTGCAAGGAAAGGAGAAACTTTGACTGTACAAGTAGTCCTCAACGTACGACCACAGTGGAGCCCCAAATTCCAGTTGCTATGACCTCTCTTGCCAGATTTGCTGAGTGAATCCCTGCAGTTCCTGCCTGAGCAGGGGGTTGGACTAGATGACCTTCCAACTTTATTATTATTCTTATAAGTTGTTAAGTAAGTAACATGGTCGTTAAGTGAAATCTGGCTTCGCCACCATCGTTGTTTGTCAGAAGTTCGCAAAAAGGGACCACGTGACCCCAGGACATGGAAACCCTCACGCGGTCATAGGGATGTGGCAACGGCCGTTAAGTGTGAAAACTGGTCATGAGTCACTTTCTTCCATGCTGTTGTATCTTTGAACAGTCCCTAAATAAACAGTTGTAAGTTGAGGTCATACCAGGAGTGGGCCTTTGGGTGCTCACAACTGCAAAATGAAACCAGCTACGATATTTTCATAATGTTATGTGCTCCTGGCTACTTTCCTTCTTGACCAGAAGCAAGCTCGTCTGACCAATAACCAGCCAAGACACAGTGAAGGCTTTTTGTTTCATTTATTGCAATAAACAGGGAGAGAAGCTATCAAAACTTGGTTCTCTCCAAAGTTTCAACCCAAAATATTCCCTTCTTTATACAGCCCTTTCCCTGCCGCCACATCCCTCCTCTTTCTCCATTGGCTGAGTTACTATGAAGTTACGCTCTTTCCGACTGCCTACTACATATTTCCTGCTACGTACTCAATCATACATCACATGTACACTAACAATATAAAATATTAGACATATTCAATTGTTGGTTTTGAATTCTGGGCCCCTTAGAACAATAGATTCTTTCCTGTTTTTCAGTTTAATTAAGTTTTCCTGGCTAGCCATCTCCTCTTACAGATATTTTTATAGTTTGTCTTCTTCCGTTCCCATTCTAAGACCCAGCTAATTTTTGCCTATGTATTTATCTTACATCCTGCTTTTATCTTTTCCTGTTTCCCAGCCATTATAGTTTTTGGTAAGCTTGTTTGTCCAGGCAGTAAATTTCCACTGCAGCAAATTCAATTTTAAATTTCTCTTTCAATATTAAATTTTAAAGGCCTTTCCTTTACTTCTCTCAATAATGTCTATGATGATGTCACGTTATATGTGCTGATACTTACCCTCCCCTTCCGAGGCCAATAATATTTTCATTTATTACTTATAAAACAATGACTGCTTAATAAATTGAGACTAAGTGGTTTAAATATGCATCTGGAGTTCAAAAAGGCATTATAAAAGCGATATGGAAACCAACGTTACGGATCAGCAGATGGATTTTAAAATGTCAGAATGTAAGAGTGATATGGAAAAAGATGCCAGAATGGATTAAACAGATGAAACCAGCTGATGTCTTAATCATTAAAGGAGACTTACAAATAATAAATCAGAAGAGGGACTTGGAAAGCCTTCTTATCTAGAATTTACAAAAGGAATGTGTAAAATCAAGGAAACTTTTTTCTGAAGGAGACAAAAAACAGAATGACTAAGCCTGTTTCTGAAAAAGAGACGAATCAAGTTATGATTTGAGGGGAATTGAAGATCAAGCCATTTAAAAATTGACAGAAGTTTTACAAAGTGAATTTGTTTGATCAGCGTTTAAATGCGTATGTTGTGGTTTTTAGTAGATTTTTAATGGGATTTCCTTTTGACCAGGATTGAATGACGAGGTTTGAAAGATCTGTTTATAAATGCGGGTTTGTTTTGGGGGGGTGGGGGGTGGCTTTAGTTCTTGAGAAAGAGATTTCTTCTGATTACAAAATGAAAAAAATAATAATATTCTTTTCAGTATATTTATTTTGCTTGATCATAAAAGGTATAATACAAAACAGAAAAACAAACAGAACAAAAGCATACATCCAGCACTAACAACAAGAAAAAGATATATATATATATATATATATATATATATATATATATATATATATATATATATATATATAAAAGAGAGAGAGAAAGAAAGGTTGATCCAAATACCAAAACAATTTAACATTTAACATATAGAATCCACTCTGGCTGGACGCTGAACACACAGTATCTCCCCTTTTACATATATATCCGGGATGAGATATGGGAAGTAGAGAACTTTTGAAATATTAAAGAAAATATTAAAGCTATTCAAATTGATTATGCTTGTCTGGAAGAAAGGGAGAGTCATCTTTAATACGTATTTTGCTTTTTTATATATATCACTTTTTCCTTTCCTATGTCTTATTTTGACTTTTTCTATTTTCCTTAGTTTGCATTAGGTTTTGATCTCTGTATTTCTAAATTTTAATAAAATTATTGGGTTGTTTTTTTGTTTTTTGTTTAAAAAGAAACTCTCAGTTCCCAGCCAGAAGGTAATTGTGATAACATTATCCCTCAAAAAGTCTTCAGAAGCTGACTTGTGGACTTCAACTCCCAGAATTCTTGAGCCAGCAAGTCCTAAAGGGGCCATAGTTCCCCAGGCTGGCTCAGGAATTCTGGGAGTTGAAGTCCACGAGTCGTAAAGGGGCCATAGTTCCCCAGGCTGGCTCAGGAATTCTGGGAGTTGAAGTCCACGAGTCGTAAAGGGGCCATAGTTCCCCATGTTGGCTCAAGAATTCTGGGAGTTGAAGTCCACAAGTCGTAAAGGGGCCATAGTTCCCCACTCCTGTTTTACCTGATAGAACGTAATAGATCTAGCAAAACTTTGACATGGAAATAAAAGAAAATAATCAGTTTACAAACCTTCAGCAAGTAAAGTCATTTGCGCATTGGGAAGTTGCCCATTTTGTATGGATTTTAAGACCTCGGAGAAATAAGCTTTGCTAAGCTTTCTGGCATAAGCTGATGCACAAACTCACCGGGCAGTTTCATGTTTTAATCCACATCATGTTCTCCTTTCGTGCTTGTCTAATTATACCAGAGGAGTGAAGATGTTTAATAAAGCATGTTTGAGTTGGGATGATTCAATTAGGCTAACTTTCTTTAATCTGTGTGAGCTTTGGATAGAAATTTTAGTCACTGTTCATTAAACATATTAGTTAAACAAGAAAAGCAGAGGTGTCTGCTTTGAAAACAGTGTAGAGGCTTTAATATACGTTGTGAAATTGCTCTCCGCTCTCCTTGTCATCTGTAAGGTACCAAATTAAAGGTCTTAGAAACTCTTATTACTTTCGCTTGAGTTAAGTTTTGTGAAAGATGAGATCATGTCCTTGCTATTCTCTGAGCTTGGTTGTTTTCTTGCAGACGTTTTATTACCCAATTAGGTAACATCATCAGTGCTGGAAGGAAATAGTGTTCCCTCTCATTTTGTGTACTAGCTGCTTGTCCTGACAGTATTGGTGGGAGCAATCTTAGTAGTTCCTTGATCAGGCTATTGTTTAGACTTTGTTCGTCTGAACTGGTAGTTCCTCGACTGGGTTATTGTTTATTTTTTATTGTTGGTCTACTATTAATCTTGGTGTTAATCTTTGCTTATCTGGGTGTTGATTGATGGTAAGGAGATGTGGTGTAATTGGCGTTCTTTGAACTTGGTTGTTTCATTGCCCAACTAGGGAACATCATCAGTGCTAGAAGGGAGTGGGTATTGAGAAGGAGGAGGAGGAGGAGGAGGAGGAGGAGGAGAAGGAGGAGGAGGA
>JAKJMR010001032.1:347201-362711 GCA_024449315.1 Daboia siamensis
TCCAGCTGGCATTTGTCAGAAGTTAAATTTCTTTTGTTGGGGGGGGGGAAAGCAAATAGCGTTGGCCTCATGGAAAGGTAGTTACTGGAAAACAGCAACAAATTCAAGAAGCTTGTTAGGGCCACAAGGTGAGCCCTCCCTTCTCCGCGTCTTCCATTTCTGACATTGTTACACGGGAGGAAAGAATGAAAGAACAGCGACATTTTATTTAGCTTTGCAGGGTTGGTCAGAGGCTCCCTCTATCAGGACTGTAAATTTCACGTCAGAGGAGTCTGAATATTTCATGGAAGTTTTATGATATCTAACTCCGATATAAAAAAAGCTTCATGCTGCATAATTTCTATCTCGTTGGATCCGGCTGTTCCAGACACAATTAAAAGACAGCAAGCTTTGCAGGGAATTATAAAGGGATATAAGTTGACACAGGCAATTAAACAAGTTGACACAGGCCATTAAACAAGCATACCTTCCATAGTAAAAAAAAAACCAAAAAAAAAAACAAAAAAAACAGAGACCTCAAAAATGCTCCAAACCTGGCCAGTTAGGACCCTGGTTTTTAATCTCTATAAATATTAGCACATTAAGGTTATTATCCCAAAGGTGCTTTTTTTTTTTCTTTTCAAAAGGCAAAAACGGACTTTGTTTTTCTTGAAGACGTTTTGCTTCTCATCCAAGAAGCTTTTTCTTTTTGTTCTGACTTATATTTATATTCCTTGCAGACAGCTGGCCATTTGCAATTTTTTGTAGAAAGTCGTTGATGCCACCTGGAGGTTCATCTGTGTCCTCAGGGTCACCTGAGTGGCGCAAATGGGTGTGGAGCCTTCTTGGGACTGCTGAAAGGACGGTGTTGTAAACAGGAGACAGGTGGTGTCATGTCCCTCCCCCTTCTGTTGAGAGAGGGCTGTTCAGTCTTAATGTAGATGGCCCCTTTGACCCCTCTTTCAAACCAGCGGTCCTCTCCGTGCAGAACGTGGACTTTGCTGTCTTCAAAAGGGTGGCCTTTGCCTTTCAAACGCCGATGGACTGCTGAATCCCGTCCTGATGGCTTGGTTCTCCTATGTCGTGCCGTGCATTTGTGCCTTGGTGGAGCAGTGGGTTAATGCCTCCTTAAGTAACACCAGCTGCCTGCAATTAGTGCAGGTTCGAGTCCCACCAGGCTCAAGGTTGACTCAGCCTTCCATCCTTCCCAGGTAGGTAAAATGAGGACCCAGATTGTTGGGGGCAATAAGCTGACTTTGTAATAATGCCGCTTGGGGCGTGTGTGAAAGCCCTAACAAGCAGGCATATACATAGAATGAAGGCTACTACTAAGCTTGTAAGCCGCCCTGAGTCTTCGGAAAAGGGCGGGATATAAATGTAATAATAATAATAATAATAATAATAATAATAATAATAATAATAATAATAATAATAATAATAATAATAATAATAATAATTTGTGAAGTGGTTGTTTTATTTCCCCAATGTGCAGATCTGCACGTGGCTCACTGCATGGTACCGCATATATTACACTGCTCCATTTGCGTCTGGGTGGTTTATCTCGCAGTGGACAAGGGTAAATTGCAGTAGCACTTATATACCGCTTCCACAATGCTTTACAGAGGGGCTTTTCAACCTTTGCACCCATTGTACCACTTTTAGGATATGGCCACATCCGAGTACCACCGGTCGCCAAGCAAGGGGTCAAAAACTTGATGACCAAAAGAAAAAAGAAAAAAAGTGATGAAGTACAGGTAGTCTTCGACTTACAACAGTTCGCTTAGTGACTGTTCGAAAGTTACAATGGACTGAAAAAAGGGCCCCCCAAGCCACAGCCGAGCAAGACACCTGCCTGCCCGCCCAGCTGCGCTCTTCCTCCTGTCCGAGGTTTTCATGGTTGTGAGCATTTCTGTTGAGGATTGGCAGCAGGGGGTGGGGGGTTAGTTTTTATTTCCCCCCCCCTCTGCTGGGTGGTTGCAGCAGGTTTTGGTCATTTCACATGACCCTGGGACACTGTGACCGTCATAAATATGAATCGGTTGCCAAGCATCTGAATGTAAATCACAAGGCCCTGGAGATGCTGCAACATTCCAGCTGATCGGCATTTCTTCTGGGCTCAGCAGAAGCGCCAGGATCAACGCTGAGCTCCAGCTGGATCCTGGCGCTGATCCTGGCGCTTCCGCTGAGCCCTGACAGCCCTGCAGCTCCAGCCATCTCTCGCTCAGGCTTGTGCGGTGCTGCCACCAGTTCAGCTCATTCCCCTCCCCCGCTACCACTTTTCTAGGATGGTCGCGTGCCACCTGCCAGGTTCCAATGGACCACAAGTGGTACCCGTACCACTGGTTGAAAAGCCCTGCTTTAAGCCACTGAATGACTTTTGCTCCGTCTGGCAGCTAAGTCATTTCCAAGTCTGGACTTTCCACCTTTCACATATATATATATATATATATATATAAGGCAGAAAATATAATGCACATACACACACACACACACACACACACACACACACCTACACATATACAATATATATATATATGTGTGTATATGTGTATGTGTGTGTGTGTATGTGTATTATATTATATTTTCTGCCTTATATTGCTTCCATTTCCCCTAACATTGACAGAATCCAATCTCCACTAGACAATTGACGCTCAAGCTGAAACTAAGTTAATCAAGTAAAAATAGCAAACGGGGAAATCTTTTACTGAAATTTCCTTGAACCCCCAAATAGGCTATCCAGACTTAATCCACACATCGTGTGCTTGAAATAAACTGACTCCTTTCCATGCAGCTGTCTGGTGTCTTTCTTGCAAAGCCCTAGCTTGGATCAGGACCCTCAAATTTCTTGCACAAATTAAAATCAATCAGAATAGAGCTGGAAGGGACCTTGGAGGTCTTCTAGTCCAACCCCCTGCTCAAGCAGGGGACCCTATACCATTCTGCAGAAATGGGTCTCCAGTCTCTTCTTAAAAACCGCCAGTGATGAAGCACCCACAACTTCTGGAGGCAAGCTGTTCCACTGGTTACTTGTTCTCGTTGTTAGGAAGTTTCCCCCTTAATTCCAGGTTGCTTCTCTCCTTGATTAGTTTCCATCCGTTGTTTTTCATCTTGCCTTCTGGTGCACAATTCCTTGCGCACAAGGAAACAAAGGATTCAACCTCATGCCACTCAGCAATTACCTAGTGGATTCTAAAATGTGCCTTTGTCTAGAAGTGCCAGTAATTAATTGTCCTTAATCAATTCCTGCTTTTAATTATGTCATCAATCCATCTAATTCTGCGCCGAGGAAGCGTCTCTTGAGAGAGCTTTTGAAACAAGGGTTGACAGAAGAAGGGAAAATAACGTCTCCTTTCCTGAAATCCAGGATAGCCTTTTTTTGGGATCCATTTCCAAGCTATAGTTAGCGTGAACAACACTGGGCCAAAAAGAAAAGAAATGAGATCTGCAGTGCTGCAGAGGGAAAGCATGTTGGGAAGAGAAATACGTGGTTGAGATCTGGAGCGTTTTGTGATCAGGAAATCAGACCATCGTTGGGTGGAGCTTCTTTACTTAAAGGCAACTGGGTTTCCTGATTTTTCTTGAAGACATCTGGCTTCTCATCCCAGAAGCTTCTTCAGTTCAAACCTTGTTGTTGCTGTTGTTTACATGCTAAGTCATGTCCAACTCTTTGCGACCCCATGGACCACAGCATGCCAGGTTCTCCCCGTCCTGCGCTGTCTCCCAGAGTTTGTCCAAATTCACGTTCATTGCGTCGATGACTCTATCTAACCATCTCCGTCCCTTTTCTCCTTTCTCCTTCCGTCCTTCCCGACATCGGGGTCTTTCCCGAGGAGTCTTCTCTCCTCTCATTAGGTGGCCAAAGCATTTAAGCTTCAGTTTTAGTTATCTGTCAGGGTTATTTCCTTTAGGATTGACTGATTGGATCTCCTTGCAATTCAAAGGACCCTCCAGAGTCTTCTCCAGCACCACAAGTCGAAAGCATCAATTCTTCGGTACTCAGCTTCCCTTATGGCCCAACTCCCACAGCCGTGCATTAGGTCAGGGATAGGCAACCTTGGCTCTT
The DNA here is from genome assembly GCA_024449315.1 of Daboia siamensis. Taxonomy (NCBI): domain Eukaryota; kingdom Metazoa; phylum Chordata; class Lepidosauria; order Squamata; family Viperidae; genus Daboia; species Daboia siamensis. Next base: position 351,244 of record JAKJMR010001032.1, read on the forward strand.
GTATGACTCGTGGACTTCAACTCCCAGAATTCCTGAACCAGCCACGCTGAGGGGAAAGGGAGAGGTTTCCATGCTGAGCCATGCTGGCTGGCTCAGGAATTCTGGGAGTTGAAGTCCACGAGTCATAAATGAGCCAAGGTGGCCTACCACTGGACTAGACCTACCCAGTTCCTTCTTTTCATTAGACTAGACTGGGGGTAGGCCACCTAGGCCCCTTCATGACTCGTGGACTTCAACTCCCAGAATTCCTGAGCCAACCACGCTGAGGGGAAAGGGAGAGGTTTCCATACTGAGCCATGCCGGCTCAGGAATTCTGGGAGTTGAAGTCCACGAGTCATAAAAGAGCCAAGGTTGCCTACCCCTGGGTTAGATAAAGGTGAAGCTTCCCCCTTTCCAGGCATGTTTGGCTCTAGGGGGCTGTGCTCATCTCTGTTTCTTAGTCCAGGGAGCCAGTCTTGTCCAAACATGCTTCCGTGTTCATGTGGCCAACATGACTATACCCGGAGGTGCATGGAACGCTGTTCCCTTCCCACCAAAGCGGTACCTATTTACCTACTCCCATTTGTTTGCTTTCAGACTGCCAGAAGGGCAGCAGCTGGGGTGAGGAACGGGCGGACAGTTGTGCGGCGGTTGACTCTCGCACCTGGCCTGTCAGCTTTCTAGCGGACAAGTTCAGCATCTTTAATCACTCGGCCACACTACTGGGAAAGCCACAGCTCTGGGAAAGCCATAGCTCTGACGACATGGACCTTTGTTGGCAACTGGGCGGCTAACAACAAAAATCTATCATATAATAAAACCACTAAAAAAATTCACGGCAGCAACGATATAACCAGATGAGCCATCTCCAGGTGTGGTCCCCAAGCAAGCATGGGGGCCAACCCTACCTCAGGGATATTGATGTTCCATTAAGAAGGGGCCCTTTCTCATGGTTCCACCAGATGACAATCCCTAATCGAGGGGACCTTGACTTAAAAAAAAAAAAGCCATGTAATTAATTCACCCCAAGAATTGGAGGAAAAGTGTTCTTCTCGTTGGGGGGAAGAAAGAGATGACATGGATTGGTTCAGAACAGACCCATCCATTCAACCGCTCTGAAATTCTGCTGCTTGTCAGGAGCACTGCATGTTAAATCTGCCAGCTGCCAGCAGTTCGATCCTCGAGGCTCAAGGTTGGCTCAGCTGTCCATCCTTCCAACGTCGGTACAATGAAAACCCAGATTCTTGGGGGCAATAGGCTGTCTCTGTAAACCGCTTAGAGAGGGCCGTAAAGCTCTGTGAAGCGGTATATAAGTCTAAGTACTATTGCTATTACAGTAAATGGTTGCCCTCTATAACTCAGAACAGGTCTATGGTCTATATCAGGGCTTTTCAACCTTTGCACCCATTGTACCACTTTTAGGATACGGAAACATCTGAGTACCACCAGTCACCTAGCAAGGTGTCAAAAACATGATAACCAAAAAAAAAAAAAAAGGAAAAAAGTGATGAAATACAGGTAGTCCTCGACTTAAAACAGTTCGCTTGGTGACTGTTCGAAGTTAAAATGGCACTGAAAAAAAAGTGCCCCCCAAGCCACAGCCGAGCAAGACACCTGCCTGCCCGCCCGGTAGCACTCTTCCTCCTGTCCGAGGTTTTCATTGTTATGAGCATTTCAGTTGAGGATTGGCAGCGGGGGTGGGGGGGTGTTTGGTTTTTATTCCCCCCCCCTCTGCTGGGTGGTTGCAGCAGGTTTTGGTCACTTCACAGGACTCTGGGACACTGTGACCGTCATAAATATAAACCAGTTGCCAAGCATCTGAATGTAAATCACAAGACCTTGGAGATGCTGCAACATTCCAGCTGATCGGTGCTTCTTCTGGGCTCAGCAGAAGCGCCGGGATCAGCGCTGAGCTCCAGCTGGATCCCGGTGCTGATCCTGGCACTTCCACTGAGCCCCGACAGCCCTGCAGCTCCAGCCGTATCTCGCTCAGGCTTGTGAGGTGCTGCCACCGGTTCAGCTCATTCCCCTCCCCCGCTACCACTTTTCTAAGATGGTTGTGTACCACCTGCCAGATGCCAACGTACTACAGGTGGTACCCGTACCACTGGTTGAAAAGCCCTGGTCTATATAGCTTGAAGTGTACAAAATTTATAATTCAGGGCAATAGAAATTTCATCTTAGGAAAAGGATGAAGGGATGATCAGGAGATCCTGAGGGAGGGGACAAATAGTCATAAGTCTTGAGTCCCTTTGCACCCGTAAATCATCTAAGTCCAGCCCACCTTGAATTCCGTTGACTCTTATCTACCACCAATTTGCTCTGTTAGTAGTTCAGATCATTAGCATGCAATAAACCTGTATTCATTTGAACGGCCTGGACTCCTGATTTCCTGTATTTGATAGAATGCAAAGGACTTTGGGGCTTCTAGATGGGCCAGTCTTCTTCTTTAAAATAGGAACAGCACCTTCTGAATTTAAGAGCTTAATGCTGAGGCTGACCCCCCCATTAGTTAAGTCTTCCTGAATTGTTAACTTACAGCTGTATGACACCCATCCAAATTCGGGTATGTTTAGTGTAATGAAAAGAAGGACCAGGGGTGACACGATAGCAATCTTCCAATATCTCAGGGGTTGCCTCAAAGAATAGGAGGTGAAGCTATTCTCCAAAGCACCTGAAAGCAGGACAAGAAGCAACGGATGGAAACTAGTCAAGGAGAGAAGCAACCTAGAACGAAGGAGAAACTTCCTGACAGTGAGAACAATTAACCAGCGGAACAACCTGCCTCCAGAGGTGGTGAATGCTCCAACACTGGAAGTTTTTAAGAAGAGACTGGACAGCCATTTGTCTGAATGGTTATTCTATATTCCATATTCCACCCATTCTCCAAAGCGCCTGAAGGCAGGACAAGGAGCAATGAATGGGAACTCATCAAGGAGAGAAGCAACCTAGAACTACGGAGGAATTTCATGATAGGAAGAATAATTCATCAATGGGACAGCTGGGCTTTCAGAAGCTGTGGGTACTCCAACACTGGAGGCTTTGAAGAAGAGGTTGGACAACCATTTTTTCTGAAAGGGTCTGCTGCTTGAGCAGGAGGTTGGTCCGGAAGACCTCTGAGGTCCCTTCCAACTCTATTATTCTATAAAGTCTTAAACGCATCACTTTCAATTTCAATCTACCTATAAAAAGCTTGAGGGGAACAAACGACACCGTTCTACACAAGGTAGCTTTTTCACATGAGAGCTGTAACTGCAACTCCGGGATTTCTGCAGGAGATAAAACTGGGCCGTTTATCTCAGTGGCACACAAGATCCACAGCATATCCTGGGCTATCAGGTCAAGAAACATGCCTTGGTGGAATCAAAGCCACTCAAGGCTTCCTTCGAGCATCGGCGGTGTAAAGCCGGTGACATCTTACGTCTTGATCCTCTCTGAATCAATCTCCGAGCCATTTGTCAACAGGGCCACATCTAATCGGATTTTCACTCCAAATCTATCTCAGCTAACAGTTGGGCCTGATAGGGAATCTTGCCGTAAGGATAGATTTTTCTTCGTTTCATTTCTTTGCTTCGACGCTGCTCTTTTGTTCTTAAGTCTGTCTCCTCCAGATAAAGCTCAGAGCCAAAGAGTCAACCAAAACTAAACTGATAAGAGATTCAGACATGCAGGAAGTCTTTGACATACGACCACAATGGAGCTTGCCGGTTATCACTCTACGTCATAAAGGTTGTAAAATGGGTCTGTCAGTGATCTGATTTTACAATCTTTTTGTGGTGGTTGTAAAGCAAACACTGCGATTATTAAGTGGACCAATGATTTGCTACAGGCATGGTTTTAGCAAAAAATGGAAGTAAGTGCCAGCTTTCAGCAAAACTGTCATAAAAGGCAGACACTGGGCTAGAGAGCAGGAGACCGTGAGTTCTAGTTCTGCCGTAGACATGAAAGCAGACTGAGGGACTTTGGGCCAATCACCAGGAGACGGTGAGTTCTAGTCTCATCTGAGGCAGAAAAGCCGGCTGGGTGACTTTGGGTCAGTCACCAGAAGACGGTGAGTTCTAGTCTGATCTTAGACAGAAAAGCCGGCTGGGTGACTTTGGGTCAGTCACCAGGAGACGGTGAGTTCTAGTCTGATCTTAGGCAGAAAAACTGGCTGGGTGACTTTGGGTCAATCACCAGGAAATGGTGAGTTCTAGTCTCTTAGGCAGAAATGTTGTGATTAAGGGTCAGCCTGTGGGTTCGGCAGTTGGGTCGGACGATTCAGAAGAGGAGGAGGGGGGTGTTGGAGAGCCTCCAGTGGATAGCCCTGAGGCTCCGCAGAGCCCTCAGCCAGGCCCCTCCCATCTGGTTACGACACAGACCCAGCTGTGTGAGCCTGACAGCGTGGATGAAGATGACCCGCAGCTGGCCCTGTTCAAGGACGCCCGACGCAGGAGGCAGTCAAGCAGGAGTAAACAGAGGAAGGCAATGGGGCACCTCGGAAGGAGGCAGAGAGAAGCCACACCTTGAACTGTATAAAAGGGGAATGCGTGGGAGAACTGGTTTGCTGAAGGCAACTGTTTGAATAGCTCCTGTTTCATGATTCGTGTTTCTGTTTGTTCTGTTTGCTCTGTTTTATGTTAATAAATTTGGCAGGCTTAGTTCCAGCCTCTTACCGTTTTGTAAAGGAGTTGTCCCTGCCTTTTCTGCAGGGCTGGTACAGAACAAGAAAAGCTGGCTGGGTGACTTTGGGTCAATCACCAGGAGATGGTGAGTTCTAGTCTGATCTTAGGCAGAAAAGCCGGCTGGGTGACTTTTGGGTTAATCACCAGGAGACGGTGAGTTCTAGTCTCATCTGAGGCAAAAAAGCTGGCTGGGTGACTTTGGGCCAGGCACCAGGAAACTGTGAGTCCTAGTCTTACCTTAGCATGAACGTTGATTGGGTGACTTTGTAGCAGTCACTCTTCACCAGTTTGTGGTTAAAATAGGAGGAGGAAGGTGTGTGCGATACCTTATCTGCCTGGAGTTATTTGTAACAATAATAAAGGCGTGGAATAAAATAAATAAATAAATAAATAAATAAATAAATAAATAAATAAAAAAAAAAAAAATAGCTAGCGTTCACAAGACCACGGGATGCAGCAAATGGCCGTCCATGTAGCTGTGTTGCCAAAGGCTTGACATTTTAGTCACGGGAGTGTGGAGGAGACCTAACAATCGAAAATTTGAATCTCAATCATACGTCCTCCTTTTAGGTCGGTCGTAACTTTGGATGACGGTCATACGTCAAGGATTGCCTGTATCTGAAAACCATGCTCCTTGTCCTCCATTCAGTTTCTATGCTTTCGTTCACGAGCGACCTGTTGATTAGCTTATTCCCATTTGTTGTTGTTGTTAACTGCGAAGTCGTGTCCAACCCATCGCGACCCCATGGACAACATTCCTCCAGGCCTTCCTGTCCTCTACCATCTTCTGGAGTCCATCTAAGCTCACGCCTCCTGCTTCAGTGACTCCATCCAGCCACCTCATTCTCTGTCGTCCCCTTCTTCTCTTGCCCTCAACCTTTCCCAGCATTAGGCTCTTCTCCAGTGAGTCCTTCCTTCTCATTAGGTGGCATTTGAGTTTTAGCTTCAGGATCTGGCCTTCTAAAGAGCAGTCAGGGTTGATCTCCTCTAGGACTGACCGGTTGGATCGCCTTGCAGTCCAAGGGACTTGCAGGAGTCTTCTCCAGCACCAGAGTTCAAAGGCCTCCATTCTTTGGCGCTCAGCCTTTTTTATGGTCCAGCTTTCACTGCCATACATTGCAACTGGGAAGCCCATAGCCTTGACTATACGCACTTTTGTTGACAGGGTGAGGTCTCCCATTTAAGCAGGAACAAAAACCATATTTTCCGGGATGTTCAAATCCTCCTGAAAAGTTCAATTGGGAGGGATAAATGGCGAAAACACCTTTAAACTAAAAGTAGGCTGGCTAATGTCCTTTTGCTTTACATTAGATCAGGGGGTGTCCTGTCTTGGCGACCACACAACCCATGGACTTCAACTCCCAGAATTCCCCAGCCGGAATTCTGGGAATTGAAGTCCATAGGTCTTAAAAGTTGCCAAAGTTGGACCCTCTTCCGTGTTTTTGTATTCACTGCATGTTTGATGCACCTGTTGAATTAATTATGATATAGAATGGTAGCTCTTTTACCAATTTCCAGAATGTTCTAAGATCCAGGGCTTCCGTTCAGAGATGGGGCCATTCCCTATTTGTTTGTTCTTTCAATAGGCAGTAAAAAATTTAACTTCCAGAGCAGGTTCCACGCAAATATCTTATAACCTGAAAGTTTGTCTTTCCGTCTTTCTGTTCTGTTGACTCTACGGCATTTCCGGCTGTTAACCTAAAGCGTGTTTTGACCTTCAAAATGCACGGCTCGGCTATTTCTTTCTTCAGAAAGACACTCTGAGCTGTATTCCATGGGAATTCTGTGGCTGAATTAAAACCTTTTGGCTTTTGTGCTTCTTTAGATTGTAATTAGGGGACTGCTGAACAATGACACACACACAGCCACACAACGGCTTTTCAGAAGGATACGCTGGATAGTACAGTTGCTAGGCTGGATGCATTCTCAAGCGGGCATTCGGCAAATTAATAAATCATCCATTAGGTTAATGCGCTGGTCCGCCCTGCAGGGTTCGGCTGCTTACAAAAGGGCTCGTGCTACCAAGAATGTGGGAATGAATAGCTAAATCATACGAACGCACACAGTTAGCACTTTATGGGTGTGTTTTGCATGCAGCGATTCCAGATTTATCTGGTCTTCCAATGTATTATTCACGAAAGGTATCTTCTCAGTAATTTCTGACCTCCAGCAGGTCGCAATCTTCTCCAGCGATCAAATGAGAGGCTTTCATTTCGTGAATTAGTGTACGATTTGAATTTTGAGGCCACCTGAATCTACAGCGGCTCTGGACAGCTTGCAATTAGGAAAAAAATTTTTAAAAAAAATCAAACGAAGACTAAAACGTACGAAGAACGGCCGCGGGACTTGGGTTTGGCTAGTCTAAAGAAAAGAAGAAATAGGGGAGACGCGATGGCAGTATTCCAGTATTTGAGGGGCTGCCATCAAGAAAAGGGGGGTCACGTTATTCTCCGAAGCACCAGAGGGCAGGACAAGAAACGATGGATGGAAACTGACCAAAGAGAGAAGCAATGAAGGAATTAAGAAGAAACTTCCCAACAGTGAGGACAATCAACCAGTGATAGATGATAGATAGATGAGAAAGAGAGAGAGAGAGAAAATTAGTTATTAACTGACCAACCATGAGCAAGGCAACCTTTCCTGCTAGAATGCATAAGATGCATTTACAAAAATAGATGTTGAGATTCTGGGAAAAGTGCAGAGAAGAGCAACTAGGATGATTAAAGGCCTGGAGACTAAAACCTATGAAGAGCAGTTGCAGGAATTGGGTATGGCTAGTCTAGAGGGAAAAAAGGCCCAGGAGTGACACGATAGCAGTGTTCCAATACCTAAGGAGTTGGCACAAGGAGGAAGGGGTCACGTTATTCTCCAAAGCACCAGAAGGCAACACGAGAAACAATGGATGGAAACTAATCAAGGAGAGAAGCAACCTGGAGTTAAGGAGAAACTTCCTAAAGCGAGGACAATTAACCAGAGGAACGAGTTGCTTCCAGAAATTGTGGGTGCTTCATCACTGGAGGTTTTTAAGAAGAGACCGGACAGACACTTGTCTCAAATTGCATAGGGTCTCCTGCTTGAGCAGGGGGTTGGACTAGAAGACCTCCAAGGCACCTTCCAACTTTGTTATTCTCTTATGGGTAGCCCTGATGATGTTACCTAGTTGGGTAATGAAATGTCTGCAAGAAAACAAGCAACCTCACAGAGCATCCAGGAGCCCCAAACTGAAGAGGGGTTAATCATATGGAACAACAAATATCTAGAAGACCTCCAAGGTCCCTTCCGGATCTATTCTGATTGAAATATAAAGAAATTTAGTGGGGCAAAGCCAGGTCCACCTGAGCTGCCTCTTGTAATTCAAATAATTTCACCAGTATGTAATTTGCCTCATATGTAATTACAGGGATAACATCCCGTAGTTGTTAAGGGTGTCACGGTTTCACTTGGGCTCAATAACAGGGCACAATTTAGCCTCACAGAAATGCACAAATATAGAAGTTTAGGCCTTTTTGGTCTGAAGCAATCACCCAGGGCCAGGAGTTATTCTTTTAAAAGAAGAGCCATAATGAGACCATGGTGCTTGAAGAAGATAGCTACGCTTAGCAATTATTAGAGGCATTAAAGCTGATGCTGCCCCCCACCCCAATATAAATGTATATATATATAGAGAGAGATAATATAGATATAGATATATAGATATACATGAACTCAGAGGTAGCTGAAAGCAGCACAAAGTACAAGAGGGGATTTCATTAATTTATAGCTAGTGGACAGAAATCACAAACGTCCCAGTAAACATAAAAAGGCAATAAAAGATTCGGGGCGGGAGGGGGGGAATGTAATATATAGGCCAAAAGAGAGCACATTTTTAAAGAGACACGCAGATAAAATTATCTTACTCCAGTTGACCTCTGTAAGGTTCATTCCAGGAAATTTCCAGGCTAATGGTGTATTTATTTATTTAGTTTATATTCTGCCCTGTATCGGCCGAGGTCTACCGAGCAATTTCCCAACAGAAAATTGACTTACCGCCGCAATTGAGTCCTCCATTTCTGTTGTTAAGTGAGACGTTTCTTAAATGAGTTTTGCCCCGCGGTATGATCTTGCTCCACTGTGTAAGTTAGTAATGGGGCTGTTAAGTGAATCTGGATGCCCCCATTTTGCTTTGCGTGTCAGAAGGCTGCAAAAGGAGATCACGTGACCCCCGGGACGCTGCAAACCGTCATAAATATGAGTTAGTCAGTTGCCAAGCTTCCGACTTTTGGGGTGGGGGGAATGCTGGAGCAGTCAAAAATGTGAAAAATTGTCCCAAGTCACTTTTTCCAGTGCCCTTCTAAGTTAGAACAGTCACTGAATGAATAGTTTTAAGTCCTCTACTAGGCGTGCTGTATTCCTAGCTTTGAGGAATGGCAGAACAATGCGGGGGGAAAAGGAATTTCCCCTACTTTAATTCTTTGTTAATTAATTCTATGTTCTTTGGGGAATTTTTTTCCCCCTCCTTTGTCCCACCTTCACCGACATAAAGAGTGTAAATCTTTTTTTAATGGACTTTTGTTTTAATATTTCTATGTGTGGACCTCATATATCTTATGCTTTAGGCTTAAGGGTAAATAACTGCTGAGCTATTTATCCTAGGTCTGACAAGAAAGCAAGCATATTAGCCAGAACTTCTTGTCTGGAATCAGGAAGAGGATAAAGAGAAGAATGATTGATTTTTCATGGAGACGTGCATCCTAGTATATGGGTCCATCTAAAACTACCGTATTTTCTGGCGTATAAGACGGCTGGGCATATAAGACGACCCCCTACATTTCCTGTTAAATTATAGGGTTTGGGCTATACTCGCCGTATAAGACTACCCCTCTTCCAACGCACACCAAATAAAAATTGAAAAAACATCAGATTTGATTTTAATATGGTAATTTTAATTCAAATGCTTATGACATGCAGGTACTTAGTAGGAAAACTGTCACTTATAAACATAAGGCTGTTTGTCATCAAACATGTAAACATAAAACAGTGCAAGTGGATTAAACTTTTCCTAATTCACTCTAAAGCTTTCCCAAATGGGAGATGCGCTCCAGGTTTTCCAGCCAGCCCGCCCAGTTCCTGAGTCAAATGTGTCCTTATTGCTAAGCAGCTGCTCTGACTGCTGCATTCCCCACCTGCCTTTCAAGTTGGGATAGACTGCAGCTGCTCTTCAACTTTAGAAGGAAAGACGCCCAGACCCCAGCCTGTAAAAAATCACAGACTGCAGCTTCTCCAATTGGTCCTGCTTTCCCTGCGCAGATCAAATGGGAGATCTGCTCCAGGTTTTCCAGCCAGCCCTGTCCCTAAAGTTTCAGTACCCGGCATATAAGACGACCCCTGACTTTTGAGAAGATTTTCATGGGTTAAAAAGTCATCTTATACGCCAGAAAATACGGTACTAGAATTCAGCTTGTTTGAAGTAGGAATAACTGAATAATTGTTTGGTCAAGTTCGTCTTGTGCAAATTGACAAAATTACTTACTTGAATTCAAAAGGGTGTAAATTGGGCTTCTCAAAGGCAAAAAAACATCAATCAGAGTTCAGATCCTATCACAGTTTGGTGTGAAATGGTCAGATCTGGCAGTGGGGGGGGGACAGGGGGAAAGAAGACATGGTTTTGCAGGAGGGGCAGGTACAGGAGCACCTGTTGCTCACGTGAGCAAGGCCGAGAGCACCTGTGACGGTCGTACGAATGAGGCCCAAAATGCTCACTCGAATGGGACCGCGAGCGGCAAGGGTGCTCTCGGTCTCCCTCACGCGAGCAACGGGTGCTTGTGCACCTGCCCCTCCCACAAAGCCATCCCCTCTTCCCCCCCCCCAGCACCTGCGATGCTTGCACAAGTGGGGCTGCAAGTGCCTGTGACACTCGTGTGATTGGGGCCCTGCAGGCGGATGCGCATGCACCGGCCAGCCACTCACATGTCCCAGTTGCAAATAGGCCACAGACCGGTGGTGGGCTGCGGCCCACAGACTGGGGACCCCTGCACTGGATCTCTCTCACAGTTGCTACTATTGAGCCAGGTACCATCCATTCCAGGGGTCCCCAACCCCCGGTCTGTGGACCGGCACCGGGCCCGCATCATGTCAGAAACCGGTCCATACAAACAAGCAAAGCCCCATCCGCAGGATGCAGGAAGTACATGAAAACAGTCCCCCTCTGGTCCGCAGAAAAACCTCTCTCCACAGAACCGGTCCCTGGTGCCCCAAAGGTTGGGGACCTCTGATCTACTCTACCACCTGTACCTTCGGTTTTTCTGGCCTTCTCACCACTGAACTGCCTCTTGAACGTCATCTGAGTATCAGGAGGAAATGTCCTTGACTGAGGCTGATGTGGTTCCCGTGCTGAAGGTAACTTCGTGATGGTGCAGAATATGCCTACAGGCAGTCCTCAACTTACAATAGTTCGTTTGGTGACCGCTCAAAGTTGCAACGGCACTGAAAAGTGCTTTATGGCCAGTGGTGGGATTCAAATACCTGAACATCCAGTTCTCTGAATGGATGCAGGCCTGGGCCTCTGAGGCCTAGAATGGACTTCCGGAAGTGACATCCGTGCACTTCCTGTGGGCTGGTCTAGGCCTGAGAGGCCTCCTCCAGGCCTCCCAGTTCTAGAACGGACTTTCAGAAGTGACATCAATGCACTTCAGGCGGGCCGTTTTAGGCCTGAGAGGCCTCTACCAGGCCTAGAATGGACTTCCGGAAGTGACATCCATGCACTTCTGGTGGGCCAGTCTAGGCCTAGTTGACCTCCTCTAGGCCTCTGAGGCCTAGAACAGACTTCTGGAAGTGACATCAATGCAC
>JAKJMR010001032.1:362721-389615 GCA_024449315.1 Daboia siamensis
AGGCCTCTGAGGCCTAGAACAGACTTCTGGAAGTGACATCAATGCACTTCTGGTGGGCCGGTCTAGGCCTGGTAGACCTCCTCCAGGCCTCTGAGGCCTAGAACAGACTTCCGGAAGTGACATCAATGCACTTCTGGTGGGCCGTTCTAGGCCTGGTAGACCTCTGAGGCCTAGAACGGACTTCCAGAAGCCACATGGGTTCAGAGGGTTCTCCAAACTCAACAAAATTTAGCTACCGGTTCTACTGAACCGGGTGTGAACTGGCTGAAGCCCACCACTGCTTATGACCCTTTTTCACACTTACAACTGTTGCAGCATCCCCAGGGTCATGCGATCAAAATTCAGATGCTTGGCAACTGGTTCATATTTATGACAGATGCTGTGTCCTAAAGTCACGCGGTCCCCTTGTGCGACCTGCTGACAAGCAAAGTCAATGGGGAAGCCAGATTTGCTTAACCACCGGATTACTAATTTATCAACTGCAGTGATTCACTTAACAACTGAGGCACGAAAGGTCATAAAACAAGGCAAGACTCCCTCGGCAAATGTTAACAACAGAAATGTTGGGCTCAGTTGTCGAGTAAGTCGAGGACTATAAGCAACCTTGGTACACCCATAAAATTTATTTTCCTCACAATTTGGACAGGACCCTTCCTGATTACATAGCTCGTCATTTTCCAGAATAATCTGTCTTCAATCTGCTGCATCGGGTCTTCGTCTAATCCCAGCCACTTGAAATATGCTTCTATTGCCACTGATTAACTTAACGGGCTTTTTCAACCCACCGAGCAAATATTAAAGCAAGCAAACATTGTAAATTATAGAAATGTCAGTTCATCTAAGTGTATAGTTTTATGTGTGGCTACGCATCTTGATCTATCGGCTTAGAATACTAGACAGAGTTATACTTAGTGGGTTTTATGTTTCGCATTTACTCCTAAGAGCAGAGTGGGAGTAGATCTAAACATTAATGTTCCCCCCCCCCACCCCCACAATGGAAAACTCAGCCTATAGATAACGTCAAGAAGGGGAAACTTGGAGCTGCTTCGGAAGAAAGGAAAATGATGTTTACTGGCACGGCTCTCTTTAATGTAATTTTATTTTTCTTTTATGGGGGAAGAAGAACATTTCCTGTTTTGGAGGAGGCCGGGAGGAAGGGGGAAAAAAAAAACCAACAACTTCCAATTAAAACTGATAGCAGCAGGTCACAATTTAATTTCCTGCCCACTACTGAATTTCATAGGTGGCTACAGAAATGGACTGGGATGAATACTAGAGTAGGCCAGGCCTATTTCCTTCAAGGCAGACGGACCCAACGGTTCACATGGCAAGTATTATCCCCACTTCTAATCTAGTGTGGTAGTGGCCAACAGGCCCAAAGGCGAATCAGATGGCCGCAACTTTAAGTATTTGTGGACATGAACTCTGTTATAACGATAATAATAAAGTTGGAAGGGACCTTGGAGGTCATCTAGTCCAACCCCCTGCTCGGGCAGGAAACCCTATACCATTTCAGACAAATGGCTGTCCAGTCTCTTCTTAAAAACTTCCAGTGTTGGAGCATTCACAAGTTGTGGGCAAGCTGTTCCTCTGGTTAATTGTTCTAAGTGTCAGGAAGTTTCTCCTTAGTTCTAGGTTGCTTCTCTCCTTGGTTAGTTTCCACCCGTTGCTTCTTGTCCTGCCTTCAGGTGCTTTGGAGAATAGCTTGACCCTTCTTCTTTGTGGCAGCCCCCCCAAATATTGGAACACTGCAATCATCCTTCTCTTCATTAATTCATCCTTCTCTTCATTAAAGTGGACATACCCAATTCCTTCATATGTTTCAGCCTCCAGTCCCCTGATCATCTCTGTACTCTTTCTAGAGTCTCAACATCTTTTTTACATCGTGGTGACCAAAACTGAATGCCGTATTCCAAGTGTGGCCTTACCAAGGCCTTGTAAAGTGGTATTAACGCTTCACGTGATCTTGATTCTGTCCCTCTGTTAATGTAGCCTAGCACTGTGTTGGCTTTTTTGGCAGCTGCAGCACACGGCTGGCTCCTATTTAATTAAGTGATTATCCACTAGGACTCCGAGATCCCTCTCACAGTTGCTACCATTGTAGCAACTGTATGCCAAGACATAAGAAGTGTCCTTAAAAAGACAGGTAGTCCTCAATTTACAACCACCTGAGCCCATAATTTCTGCTGCTACACGAGACAGTTGCTAAAAGTGACTTTGGCCCCATTTTAAAACCTTCATTGACGTGATCACTGCAGTTGTTAAATTAGTAAAACTGTTGCAAAGTGAATGGGGCTTCCCAGAAGGTCGTGAAAACTGGTCCCATGACCCGGGGATATTGCTACTGCCGTCGTAAATGTGAGTCAGTTGCCTAGTGCCTGAATTTTGACCACTTGACCGTGAGGTATGCTGCCATGGTTGTAAGTGTGAAAAATGGCCATTAGTCACTTTTTTTCCATTGCCTCTGTGACTTTGAATGGCCACTAAATGAATGGTTGTAACTCGAGGACGACCTGTACCTCAATATGTAGGTGGGCTGAGACCGCCCTCACTTGTTTCCATCCACGTGATACGGTGTGACTGAAGCACAAATAGCTCCAGGGATACAATCTACATCAACACAACCAATCTTACAGTGCAGAGAAGAGCGACAAAGATGAGTAGGGGGTCTGGAGGCTAAATCATACAATGATTTAAGGCAGGGGTCCCCAACCCCCGATCCGTGGACCAGTACCAGTCCGTGGCATGTCAGCTACTGGTCCGCACAAACAAGCAAAGCCCCATCCGTGGGATGCAGGCAGCACACAAAACCACGCACTGTCCGGTCCGTGGAAATACCTTTCTCCATGGAATCGGTCCCTGGTGCCCAAAAGGTTGGGGATCTCTGATTTAAGGGAACTAAATATATTTAGCTTAATGAAAAGAAGGTGTATGGCAGGGGTCCCCAACTCCAGGTCCATGGACCGGTACCGGGCTACGGCATGCCAGCAACCGGTCCGCATAAACAAGCAAAGCCCCATCCGTGGGATGATGCAGGCAACACACAAAACCACGCACTCTCCGGTCCGTGGAAAAACCTTTCCCCATGAAACGGCTCCACGGTGCCTGAAAGGTTGGGGACTTCTGGCATAGGGGAGACATGATAGCAAATTTCCAGTACAGAGAGTCCTCAACTTACCACGGTTTGTTTGGGGTGACTGTTTGAAGTTACAGCAGCAATGAAAAATGTGACTGGTGACCGTTTCCACAGTTACGACCTTTGCAGCATCCCCACGATCATTATGGTCAAAATTCAGACGCTTGGCAACTGATTCCCATTTATGACGGTCGCAGGGTCCCACGGTCACGTGATTCCCCTTTTGCGAGCATCTGACAAGCCAAGCCAATGGTGGTGGTGGTGGGGGAGCTGGATTCAATTAACAGCCGGGTTGCTAACTGATCAACTGCGGTGGTTCCCTCAACAGTTGTGGCAAGAAAGGTCATAAAATGGGCTTAACAAATGTCTCATTTAACTGTGGGAAGGCAAGCCCCCCCCCCCCCCCCCCCCCCCCCCCCCCCCGCAAGAGAAGGAAATATTAAAAGGGCAGAAAAATATATTTCCTCAAAGGATCTTGAAGAGGCAGAAAAGCATGCCCAGTTTTTCTTAATAGCCCCAAGTCTCCCTCCCCCAAGCAGAAACCAGCTCTGTAGAAATAGAGATGTGATAATCCATTCAGGAAGGTTGGAGCCCTCCAGCTAGAAGCTTAAGAAGACACCTAAAATCTACATATCCCACCCAAACTCTAAGACAGGACATAATAGGATTAACCCACAGATGCCAAAGGGGCACTCTCAGACTCAGGTCAGAATACATGACACAGGAAATAGCCTCAAACAGGAACAGGAACCAACTCCAAACAAAAGGCTCCAGAGGGTATAAAAACCCACTCCCTACATGTGCTCAGCCCTTTTTCCTCTTTTCTGCCAGAGCCATCTTCCTGACTGGCTCTCCTCTGCAATAAACTGCAACCTTCTTCCTAAAGCAGTCTCCATTTGTTTATTCCCGGCTTGGACTGAACCATGATGAAGACTTTTCCTTCAACAATTTTAATATTTTTAATATTTCCTTCTCGGGGGAGGGGGGGGGCTGACTTCCCACATAACAACAGGAATTTTGGGCTCAATTTTGGGTCGTACGTCAAGTGGGGCTGTCACAGGGAAGCCGGGGTCAACCTGTTCCCCAAAGCATCTGAGGGCAGGACAAGAAGCAACGGGTGGAAGCTCATTAAAGAGAGATTCAACCTAGACATAAGGAGGAATTTCCTGACAGTGGGAACGATTAATCAATGGAACAGTTTAGTTTGCTTCTCGGAGTTGTGGGTGCTCCATCATTGGAAGTTTTCAAGAAAAGACTGGACAACCAATTGTCTGGGATGGACTAGAAGACCTCCAGGGGTCCCTTCCAGCCTTATGATTCTGTTTTAGATCCTCTTCATCTCTGCTTCCTTGTTGTTACTGTGATATAAAAGAACACTGCGAAAACACTGCCTTGATTTAAGGCTGTCATTACCTTATCTTTTTTTTCTCCCGCTGTTTGAAGATGCCCACTCTCCCTTCTTCCTTCGAAACAAAGAGCAGGCAAGGAGGGAAATAACACAACCACACAAATTTTGTGTGTGTTTTATTCCAAAGCATTCTTGCAAAAGGATGGTCTAATGTTTATGTTTTGGAGGTGGCTGATGAATGGACATCTACACTGGGTCTTTTTCACTTTTACCAAAAAAAACCCCAACAACCCACCAATTGAATAAGAGGTTGGTATTTACCAGGAAGCTGTTATCGACCTTATTATAATGCAAATTTTATGAGAGAGGGTAATAAGCATGCTAGGTAACAGCGGCAGATGTGCTTCATTTATGCTTACGCTGCACTTTTTTTTTTTTTAATCTTTGAGAATTAGTTTTCTAAAAAAAAAAAAAAAGCAAATTGGCCAACAAATTGCACTAATGCTAGCCTTCTTGGGTATGTTAAGAACTGCTAATTTTAACTTAACACTAAATCCATACGGACGCTTAAGAACTTGCGTACAAATAGTTGCCTTTTAGAACAAAGATTTTAATGGAATTGCAGGAAGTAAGTTTTGGCTGACACCCAACCTGAGATGGCTTGCTCGCTCGCTTGCTCGCTCGCTCATTTATTTATTTATCTATCTATTTTTTTTTTTTTTTATTAAAAAGTTTTTCAGTACATTTTAATTATTACATCCCATCCCCCAACCCTTCCCAACCCTATCCCACCCTCTCACCCTCCCCTTCCTCCCTCCCCCCCCCAGACTTCCCAGAGCTAGATACAAGGTATAAAAATAAAATAACCAATCATAAACTCCCATATACTAACAACAATAAACTATTAAATCTCTCGCACTTTAGCTCTTATAAATTGACTACAAGCAATATACTTATTCAAATGCTAGATGAAACTTTTTAGTCCCATATTTATTCTGGATGTAATCAATCCATTTCTTCCACTCCACAATATATCGTTGTTGTGAATAGTCCTTCAAATATGCTGAAATCTTCGCCATTTCCGCCAGGTTGGAAACTTTTAAAGTCCATTCCTCTATGGTCGGCAGTTCTTCCTTCTTCCAATATTGCCCTATTAAAAGTCTCGCTGCCGTAATTAAGTTCAACATCAAATTAATGTCCAGCACAATAGTGTCAGTAATAATGCCCAATAAAAACAACTGCGGACAAAACTTTATGCTTCTCTTGAATATCTTCTGCATATTCCACCAAATCTTAATCCAAAATGCTTTGATCTTTTTACAAGTCCACCATATATGAAAATACGTTGCATCTTGATCACCACATCTCCAACATTTAGGCTGATAATTCGGATACATACTTGCTAGCTTTCTAGGATCTAAATGCCACCTATAAAACATTTTATAAAAATTCTCTCTTAAGTTTTGAGCTTGCGTAAATTTCACATTTCTAATCCAAATCTTTTCCCAAGTGTCCATTGTAATAACTTCCTGAATATTCTGTGCCCATTTTATCATGCAATCCTTAACAATTTCTGTTTCTGAATCAATCTCTATCAATGCAAGATATATCCGTTTGATGTGCGCTGGTCCCTGATTTCTAATTTGTTTTACCAAATTTTCATCATCCGTTAAAAAACCAATCTTCTGATCCTCTTTCCACCTAGCTTGTAATTGTCCATATTGAAACCAAGTTTGTACTATCTTTTTTTCTCGTAAGAGATTATATGACTTCAGACTCCACACATTCCTCTCCAAACTCAAAATTTCCTTATATGTAATCACATCATGTTTAAATCCAACATTTATATTCTCTATTGCGTGTTTGGGTATTGCCCATAACGGTATCTTATAATTTAACTTTTGTCTATGCTTTTTCCAAACTCGCAACAAAGCATACCTCAAAATATGCATTTTAAACACGTTGTCTACCTTTTTATCGTACAATAAGTATGCATGCCAACCAAATAACAAATCATGGCCTTCAAGATTTAACAATCTCCCTTGTGTCAAATTAATCCAATCACTTATAGCTGATAATGCAGCAGCTTCATAATATAATTTAAAATTGGGCATTCTTAAACCACCTCTTTCACGCGTATCCTGCATAATTTTAAATTTAACCCGTGGCCTTTTCCCTGCCCAGACAAATTTATTAATACCCTTCTGCCATTCCTCCAAATTTGAGTCCTTTTTAAGAATGGGTATCATTTGAAACAAAAATAAGAATTTTGGCAGAACATTCATTTTTACTGCTGCAATTCTTCCCAATAATGACAATTGTAATTTTTTCCAACTATCCAATTCTTTTTGCACTTTATTCCATAACTTTTCATAATTATTTTTGTATAGTTTAACATTTGAGGGTGTTAAATATACCCCCAAATATTTAACCCTTTCAACAATTTCAAATCCAGTTAAGCTTTCTAAAGCTATCTTTTGTAATGCTGTCATATTTTTAGATAAGATTTTAGTTTTTTGTATGTTAATCTTGAATCCAGAAACTTTCCCATATTGCGATATTAACTCCATCAATTCCATAACAGAATTTTCTGGATTTGTCAACGTAATAACCAGATCATCCGCAAACGCTCTCAATTTATAATCCTGATCTCTTATTTGAATTCCCTTAATTGTTTCCAAATTTCGTATTTTAATCAGTAATATCTCCAACGTTAAGACAAATAATAAAGGTGATAACGGGCAACCCTGCCTCGTACCCTTTTCAATATTACACATTTCAGTCAAACTATTATTAACAATTATTCGAGCTGTTTGCTTCTGATATATTGCCCTAATTGGTTGTAAAAATTCATCCCCAAAATTCATTTTGTCTAATACTTTCAGCAAAAATTTCCAATCCAATTGATCAAAGGCTTTTTCGGCATCCAAAAAGATCAATGCTGCAGAGATCTGGTTATTCCTTTCCAAAAATTCCAACAAATCAACTATATGTCTCACATTATTTTTCATTTGTCTACCACTTATAAACCCTGTTTGATCACCATGAATTACCTGTTGCAATACCCTCATCAGTCTACTAGCTAAAACCTTAGCAAATATCTTGTAGTCCGTATTCAAAAGTGATATTGGCCTATAATTTCTTGCTTGAGTAACATCCTGATCTTCTTTCGGAATTAAAGAAATAAAAGCAGTTTTCCAAGACGGAGGCACTCCTCCCCCTTTTTGAATTGTCTGGAATAGTTCCTTTAATGGCTTTATCATCTCAAACTGTAAATTTTTATAATACGCAGCAGTCAAACCATCGGTGCCTGGCGCTTTACCTACTTTTAACTGTTTAATTGCCAAATATATTTCTTCCTCAGTTATCAACTGATTCATTTCTTCTTTTTGCTCTTGCGTAAGAACCGGGATGCTAAAGTCTTTTAAATATAAGTCAATGTCCATTTCATTAATCTTGTCACTAGCATATAGTTTAGAAAAAAAATCAACAAAAGTTTCCTTGATAAGATTCTGTTGATACACAATCTTTCCCTTATGTTCTATTTTGTCTATATTAGAAGCCCTTTGCTTCTTTCTTAACATATAAGCTAACCATCTACCTGGTTTATTGGCATTGCAAAAAGTATTATGCCTTGCAAACCGTAAATTAGTTGCCACCTGGTCAGCCATTAACTTGTCAAATTGTCCTCTTAATAACTTAATAGTCTCTTTGATCTTCACATCCGATGGATTCAAAATTAAAGCCTTTTCTTTCTCCTTAATCTCTGTTTCTAGTTCTTTCCTCCTAAATTCCAAATTACGTCTATATTTATTGTTAAGATATATCAGCACACCTCTCATATACGCCTTACTAGCATCCCACACCATTTCCATAGAAGTACCCTTGTGCATATTTGTTTCAAAAAAAATCTTCATCTGTTTTTTACACTCTTCCACATTTTTCTGATTTCTGAACAAATTCTCATTTAAACGCCAGGAACGTCATTCTCTACTATCTTTTCCAATCTCTAACCAGACTGGGCTGTGATCAGACATAGTCTTTGAACAAATCTTTATCCTCTTAGTTCTAAAAAAAAGATCATTAGACAATAATATAAAATCAATCCTAGAAAAAGATTGATGTCTATCAGAAAAAAAAGTGTAGTCCCTCTCTTGTGAATTCCTTTCCCTCCAAACATCACGTAAATCCATATCATCCATCATCTCAAAAAAAGATTTAGGCAATTTAGCATGACTTGGGGTACTTCTGTAAGATCCACTCTTATCCATTTGTACGTTCAAGACACCATTCCAGTCTCCCATAAAAATAAAAGATTTGTAATCCAATTGAGTAATCCTGCTGTGTAATAAGCTATAAAAATCAGCTTGCTGTTGATTGGGCGCATATAATCCAACCAAAAGAGTTTTTTTACCTTCTAGTAACAAGTCCACAATAACATATCTTCCTTGTTGGTCTGCTTCAATTAACTCTGCTGTAATTGTATTCTTAACGTAAATAACCACTCCATTTTTCTTGTTAACTGCAGAAGCAATAAATTGTGTACCTAATCTTGAATTTGATAAATACTTTTGGTCCATAGCTCTAATATGTGTTTCTTGTAAGCAAATAACATCAGTCTTAAATTGCTTTAAATATTGAAAAATTTTCTTTCTCTTCTGTGGTGAATTTAATCCATTGACATTCCAAGTTAAGAACTTAGTCGCCATTTCTGGCAACCCGAAGCTTTTGAAGCGCGTCTTCCAGAATCCCTTTTACATTTTTAGGCCGCGCTCCTCCCACCGCTTGGCTGTAGGTACACTTTGAAGGTTCCACAACATTCTGCTGGTCCTGGTCTTGTTCACGTCTGATACGTCTCGAAGCAGCACGCGTAATCCTCTGATCTTTTACTTCTTCTGATACTGTGGAAATTTGGGTCGCTCCTGCTGCAGTCTCATCTATCTGTGTTGCTTCGGCATCATAAGACTTTCCCTCCTTTGTTGATTCCAGAAGTGGTATGGGGGTTGCTTTTAAAACATTATTATAAAAATCACGTGCTTGCAGCACTGTAGCAAAACGGTATCTTGTATCTTCAAACATTACCACCATACCCACTGGGATCTCCCATCTGAACCTGATATCACGTCGCTTAAGCTCCTGTGCCAGAAATGCAAATTCCTTTCGTTTCCTTAGAATTTTTGGAGGAATCTCTTTTAAAACCAAAACTTCTTGGTCTTCAATCACAAGCTTAGTATTGTAAGAGACTTGAATAACTTCATTCCTGATTGCTCTCTTTGTAAAATAAACAACCACATCTCTAGGTAATTTCCTTTGTCTCGCAATCCAGGAGTTGACACGGAAAATTTTGTCTATATCTTCTGCAATTCCTTCAGCTGGCCTTCCCAGCACGTCTTCGAGAGCAACAGAAACTAATTTTTTCAAATCTTCCTTCAAATTCTCCTTAAGGCCCCTAATCCTCACAGCAAACTCCATTTCATGATATTGTACCAATGTCAAATCATAATCAATTTTATCCACCACATTCTCAGTCTCTAGTATTTTTGCATCCAATTTAGTATTATTTTGAGTGAGATCCTCCATTCTTTCGTCAAGGCGTTCAATACATATCGCCATGCCTTGAAATGCAAGCAAGATGTCCTCCCTTATTACTGTAAACTTTTCTGTCAACTTCTCATCCATCTTTTCATCTATCATCTCAGCCAAATGCTGTGAATGCTTTTCCAAGGCATCTTGCAAAACTTTAACAGTTAAAACAGGCGAAGGTAGAGGTGCAGGAGGTGCTAACACTTGCGCTGATGGTTGCGGCAGGGGGGAAGCCCCCGCAGTTTTAGGAAGTTTAGAAGATTTAGCGGCCATTTTTCCCCTCTTTTGCAGCTACGCACTTTCACTTTCTAAGTCTTCAATGTGGATTGAGCCAAAGATCAAAAGTTCACTTACTCCTTGTTCTCTTGCATCGCTCTGCCTGCTTTTATTATCTTCCAAAGTCCATTCTTGTAGGCAGGGATGGTTGCGTTCGCCTTGTTCTGCTCCAGGAAAAACGGAGGAGACACGCTGCGCAGCCCGGAGAAATCCAAGCTTCGGGGGGGCTCAATCTTTCAGCCGCCAGAACTTTAAGCCCTGGCGGCCCCAGAGAGCCCTTCCCCTACTTGGAAACTCACCCCCTCCTCTTCTCCCGAGGAGGGGGCTTCCGAACCGCCGAAACAGCTGATCGGCGCTGTTTTCGGCGGTTCTACAAAGCCGCGAAGCTGACAAGTTAAAAGCAGCTGTCGGCGGCGGCGCCTTGCCACCCGGAAGTCCTATTTATCTATCTATTTAGTTAGTTATTTAGCTAGCGGGGAGGGTGGTGGGGTTTCCCTACCATTCTAAGCCTTCACAGTGCTGATCAGTTTATATCCCCCCTCTTTAAAGTAAGAACACTAAAATAATAAAGCCAGTATATTAGAATAACAGAACTGCAACAACAGAAAGAATAAGATGGAAAAAAATGAGCTTATATTGGATCTCTGTGTGGTCCTTGGTACTCTCTGAGCTCGGTTGTTTGAGTACCCAACTAGGCAACATCATCAGTGCTAAAAGGGAGTGGGGTTTGCAGAGTGGAGAGGAGGAGGAAGAGGAGGAGGAGGAGGAGGAGGAGGAGGAGGAGGAGGAGGAGGAGGAGGAGAACTGTGGGGTCCTTGGTATTCTCTGAGCTTGGTTTTTATTGAAGATATTTTACTACCCAACTTGGCAACATCATCAGTGCTAAAAGGGAGCGGGGTTTGCAGAGTGGAGAGGAGGAGGAGGAGGAGGAGGAGGAGGAGGAGGAGGAGGAGGAGGAGGAGGAGGAGGAAAATGTGGGGCCCTTGGTACTATCTGAGCTTGGTTTTTATTGAAGGTATTTTGTTACCCAACTTGGCAACATCATCAGTGCTAAAAGGGAGTTGGGTTTGCAGAGTGGAGAGGAGGAGGAGAAGAAAGAGGAAAACTTGGTTGTTTTCTTGCAGATGTTTATCTAACTAGCTAATATCATCAAGGCTAGAAGGGTATGGGCTTTGGTCTCTACATATGGAGTGCAAGTACATAAACCCAGAGCAAACCCCACCCCCTTCCAGCACTGATGATGCTACCTATTTAGGCCATGAAACGTCTGCAACAAAAGACCCAAGCTCAGAAAGCTCCAATTCAATAAATATCCTCTTCCAGTGGTGCTAGATCCCCTTGTAGGGCTTTCTTTAAAAAAAAGTAAACATATTTAGAATGATTCCAGCATCCCAGGGTTGTTGTGTTCAGCTAAGTCAATGAGGGGGAGCTGGATTTGCGTTACAAACTACACGATTCACTTCACGTTGGCGATGACTCACTTAACAACTGTGGCCAAAAAAGATCCTAAAATTGAGTGCGACTCAGCGTAACAACCGCCTTGCTTAAGAACAGAAATTGCGGTTCCGATTTCGGTTGTCCACCGAGGACTACCTGCCCATACACAATTATCTCCGAGGCAGATTCTTTCAGATAAAACTCCCATAATCTTACTTTTGTTCACGGAAACTGCGGCAAAGTTCAGCAGAGTCGTTTCGCCCTTCAGAAACTGTCAGAGGATTGAACAGTGCCGTTTTGCCTTTCAAACGCCGGTGAGATGTTTCTTATTCTGCCTGATAGTTAAAGAATTTAATTAGGTTTTCCCATTGTCCCAAACTCCAGACGAACAGTAAGAGTTTGAAATAAACTCCCACTTGAATTGACGATTCCATCAGTTCTCTCGCCTCCACATATAAACAGACATTACAGCCTCCATTTGCTCATAATTCAGATTTGGAACATGGAACGTGAACTTCTGAGAATCGGTATCCCTGAGACACCGAGATATCTAGCAGCTACAATACTGAAATTCACGTCTACTCTATCCGTACAGGGAATTTGCTGCAGTTTGGTCACTAAGTTGAGTTGGACAATCTCACTTTACACATGTTGTACTTTGACAATAAAGGTTCATTCATTCATTCAATTCCTAATCCTTTATTCTTTCTCTAACCATTGATAAAATAAGTCCCAAGTTTGATAATATTCCGTTTCTTTTTCTTTCAACCTCAAAGTAAGTCTGTCCATCTCCGCACATTCTATTCTATTCTATTCTATTCTATTCTATTCTATTCTATTCTATTCTATTCTATTCTATTCCATTCCATTCCATTCCATTCCATTCCATTCCATTCCACTCCACAGAACAATAAGAGTTGATTTCCTTTAGGATCGACGGATTGGATCTCCTTGCAGTCTGAGGGATTTTGAAGAGCCTTCTCCAGCACCACAATTCGAAAGCATGAATTCTTATTAATTAATAACGGAGAAACTTCCTAACGGTAAGAACAATTAACCAGTAGAACGCCTTTGCCTCCAGTAGCTGTGGGTGCTCCATCACTGGAGGCTTTTAAGAAGAGACTGGACAGCCACTTGTTCTTCTTGGATAAGGGGTGGGTGGGTGGGTGGGAGATGGACTAGAAGACCTGCAAGGTCCCTTCCAACTTTGCTATGCTGTTATTGTAGCCCCGATGATGTTACCTAGTCGGGTAACGAACCTCTATTCCGATGGATTGATTTCCTCACCGGAGGCCTATCAGCGGTATCTGGTCAACAGGGAAGGTGGGGCTGATAAAGCTGGCTTAGAAAGGTTGACTCTGAGACCAGCCGACAAGGAAGGCACGTCAAGAGCCTTGGTGGAGCAGTGGGCTAATGCCTCCTTAAGTAACACCAGCTGCCTGCAATTAGTGCAGGTTCGAGTCCCACCAGGCTCAAGGTTGACTCAGCCTTCCATCCTTCCGAGGTAGGAAAAATGAGGACCCAGATTGTTGGGGGCAATAAGCTGACTTTGTAATAATGCCGTTTGGGGTGTGTGTGAAAGCCCTAATAAGCAGGCATATACATAGAATGAAGGCTACTGCTAAGCTTGTAAACCGCCCTGAGTCTTCGGAGAAGGGCGGGATATAAATGGAAATAAAATAAAATAAATAAAATAAATAAAGATACTGTCTTCAATACCTTCAGGGCACGGATGCTTGGTTAGTTCAAAACCAAGCTTCACAATCGCTGCCGTTCACTTGGCTAAAAGCAGAAGTGTTTAGGAGAAACCTGACCTTGATCCTAGAGGAGAGAACTAAGCGTTGACAATATTATCATGCCGGTTAACTTGAGCTCCGTGGGCGTCTGTCTCATTGCTACAACCAGGCCAGCAAGGTACTTTCAGACATCTGTCTGGTTTCCGATTAACACTGGGCTGGTGTTTCTGAAAGCAGAGATTCATAGTCAGGCTGGGTTTGTAGCCTGACATCTGGCACGTTGCTCAACGTAGCTGGAGCAGAGCATCGGAGACACACTGTGATGCTGGATGACAGACCGTACCACAGGATGAGAGAGAACATCTGGTCCATTCAAAAGACAAACGAGATCCTGGTAGGATTGGTGGAAATGGTGGAGCAACTGGGCATGTGGAGGCCAACCTACTGTCAGGAAAACGCATTTGGCTGCATCCCCAAAAGCTTTGGCGGCAACGCGAACGGTTAACAGCAAAAGTAGAGAATGCAGGGGGAAAAAAATGAAATATTCAGGATTAGGGGGAGGCAATAGTCATTCAATTGAAAGAAAAAACACCCAATGCAATCCTTGGCTGCACTAACAGAGTGATAGTATCCGGATCTCGTGAAGTGTTAGTACCACTTTATAATGCCTTGGTGAGATCACACCTGGAATACTGCATCCGGCTTTGGTTACCAAATGTAGGATAAATAGCTCAGAGTTTCTTTACCCTTTATTTATAAACGTAAGCATAAGATATGTAAGCCCCACCTATAGAAATATTAAAACAAAAGTCCATATAAAGGATTTACATTCTCAATGATATGGTGAAACGACGGAGAAAAAAAATATTAGGCAGGAAAAACCAAATGCACAGGTACAGCAGAGGTGGTACCTGGCTCAACGGTAGCAACTGTGAGAGGGATCTCGGAGTCCTAGTGGACCATCCCTTAAATAGGAGCCAGCCGTGTGTTGCAGCTGCCAAAAGAGCCAACACAGTGCTAGGCTGCATTAACAGAGGGATAGAATCAAGATCACGTGAAATGTTAATACCACTTTACAAGGCCTTGGTAAGGCCACACTTGGAATACGGCATCTAGTTTTGGTCGCCATGATGTAAAAAAGATGTTGAGACTCTAGAAAGAGTGCAGAGAAGACGATCAGGGGACTGGAGGCTAAAACATACAAGGAACGGTTGCTGGAATTGGGTATGTCCAGTTTAATGAAGAGAAGGATGAAGGGGGACATGATAGCAGCCTTCCAATATCTCAGGGGCTGCCCCAAAGAAAAGGGAGTCAAGCTATTCTCCAAAGCGCCCGAAGGCAGGACAAGAAGCAACGGATGGAAACTAGTCAAGGAGAGAAGCAACCTAGAACTGAGGAGAAACTTCCTGACAGTTAGAACAATTAACCAGTGGAACAACCTGCCTCCAGAAGTGGTGAATGCTCCAACACTGGAAGTTTTTAAGAAGAGACTGGACAGCCATTTGCCTGAAATGGTATAGGGTTTCCTGCCTGAGCAGGGGGTTGGACTAGATGACCTCCAAAGTCCCTTCCAACTTTGTTATTCTCTTCTTTCATTCTATCATTCTTTCTATGATCCGCGTGCATCCATCCCATCAAGCCCAAAGGACATCTGGAGTGGTGTAGATGGCCTGACATGGGGAGGTGGGGTTGGACTAGAAGACCTCCAAGGTCCCTTCCAACCCTGTTATTCTATATTCTATGTTCAATCCTAGAAACAGAGGTGGAAGGCATACATTCAAGACCATTGAGTTGAACTACCCGGCTTGGTGTTCAAACCCAGATTAAAACATTTCTGACAGCTGCCTATCAATTTTTTTTATTTTTTGCTTGAACTCACCAAGGGAAGTCCTTCTTTCTCTGTTGAGCAGCTCCGAGGACAATTTATTTAACGTTCAATTAAACCAGTGGGATTCTTCTCCCCAACAGAAGCTGATTTTTGTTAACTCACCTTCATTATTATGTGACCTTCGTTCTGGGAGGATAAGAAAATAGTATCCTTGCTGGAGAACAGCCAGGAAGAACGATAACAAAGAAAATTAACCCGGGAGACCAACTTGCAGAGGTACGTAGAGATGTAATATGTCCAATTTATTTGTGAAGTCTAAGGGTGGGTCAAATCATCAAATCGTCTATTTGAATCATCAAAACAGAAAAAGCTCAGAGAGTTCTCGCCGTACGAGAACGCTGTTAAGGGGTTTTTGCCTCGTTTTGTGTGACCTTTCTTTGCCACGGCCGTTAAGCGAATCGCTGCAGCTTTTGAGTTAGTAACAATGGTTGTTAAGTAAATCTGAGCTTGTTTGTCCAAAGGTCACAAAAGGGGAATCACGTGAGCCAGGCACCCCGCAACCGTCCTAAATACGAGTCAGTTGCCAAGAGGCTGAATTTTGATCGCGTGACCGTGGGGATGTTGGAATGGTCGTTAAGTGTAAAAATAAACGGCCATAGGTCACTTTTTTCAGTGGCTGTTGTAACTTTGAATGGTCACTAAATGAACTGTTTGTCAACCTGTGTTTCTGCGCACGTGGCCCTCCATCTCATCGGCAAATAAACTCAAGGCATCTGATTCAATAGAAGGCATCAAATTGGTTCGAGATTTCTAGGAACGCAATTCAAAAGCATTTCTCAAAGAAACTGCCTCCCAGTTTGAATTTTCATACAGGACTCATAGTGCACCTAATTACAGATCGTCCCCAACTTACAACAGTCAGTTTAGCGGCCGTTCTAAGTAACAACAGTACTGAAAAAGTGGCTTATGGCGAGACTTGACAGACCTGAACACTGGGCGCTATCTAACAAAATGAAATTCAGTGGTGAAAAAAGTAAGATTCTAAATTTAGGCAGGAAAAACCAAATGCACAGGTATAGTATAGGTGGTACCTTGCTTGATAGTAGTAACTGTGAGAGGGATCTCGGAGTCCTAGTGGACAATCACTTAGATATGAGCCAGCAGTGTGCTGCAGCTGCCAAAAAAGCTAACACAATTCTAGGCTGCATTAACAGAGGGATAGAATCAAGATCACATGAAGTATTAATACCATTTACAAGGCCTTGGTAAGGCCACACTTGGAATACGGCATCCAGTTTTGGTCACCACGATGTAAAAAAGATGTTGAGACTCTAGAAAGAGTCCAAAGAAGAGCAACAAAGATGAGCAGGGAACTGAAGGCTAAAACATATAAAGAACAGTTGCTGGAATTGGGGATGTCTAGTTTAATGAAGAGAAGGACCAGGGGTGACATGGTAGCAGTCTTTCAGTATCTCAGGGGCTGCCCCAAAGAAAAGGGAGTCAAGCTATTCCCCAAAGCACCTGACAAGAAGCAACGGGTGGAAATTGACCAAAGAGAGAAGCAGCCTAGAACTAAGGAGAAACTTCCTGACAGTTAGAACAATTAATCAGTGGAATAACTTTTCTGCAGAAGCGGTGAATGCTCCAACACTGGAAGTTTTTAAGAAGAGACTGGACAGCCACTTGTCTGAAATGGTATAGGGTTTTCTGCCTGAGCAGGGGGTTGGACTAGATGACCTCCAAGGTCCCTTCCAACTTTATTATTATTATATTATTATATTGCTATGTTGTCAGTTCTTGCTGACTTCTGGCTGTCGCAGCATGCTCATGGTCAGGTGATAAAATTTCAGGCCCTTGGCAACTGATGCATGCTTGTGACGGTTGCCTTGTCTTCCGGAGTCATGTGATTCCCCCTTTTGCGACCTTCCGACAAGCAAAATTGACGGGGCAGCCAGATTCACCAAAAGAGCCATGTTATTAACTTAACAGCTGCAGTGATTCACTTAATGATGGTGGCAAAAAAGGTCATCAAATGGGGCAAAACTCACTTAACAACTGAATCTCTGATCAATGGTAATTTGGGGCTCGTTTATTGTCGTAAGTCAAAGTGTCAGGGTTCCGACAGATGGAACTCTTCGAAAGAACTTCAAGGCATTGTTTACCTTAAAAGGATCTTTTATTCGAGTAGCATAACATCGGCACGTACATAGTCGAAGCCAAAAACTGAATTCCCCTCACCTGGGCACCTAGTATCAAAGCACAATTCCCTCCTCCAATTAACAGTCCTAAATCACATTCCCCAATTAGGCTTCCTCTCCAGCTCTCCAGCACGCCGATTCTTTATCTGGGCTCTGGGCTCAGTAACCTTGATTCTCATGCTAAGTTTAGTGTTGTTATGTCTAGCTGGACTCTCATTCACATTCCCCCACCTCCCAGCATCATCTAACTCTAAAAGCGAAAGGGAAAATGATGGCTACAGGCCATGGAGGCAGTGCGTGGCTCTGCAGGTGGGCGGGGTGG
This sequence comes from Daboia siamensis, assembly GCA_024449315.1. Classification (NCBI taxonomy): domain Eukaryota; kingdom Metazoa; phylum Chordata; class Lepidosauria; order Squamata; family Viperidae; genus Daboia; species Daboia siamensis. Next base: position 380,586 of record JAKJMR010001032.1, read on the forward strand.
GAGCAGGGTAAAGCAGAGCAGGGGCAGGGATGGGATGGGCACTTGGTCTGTAAATGGTTCGCCATCACTGTTTAAACTATGGTTCACCTAACTTACGTAAGGGGATGCAGTGGCTCAGTGGGTTAGGACGCTGAGCTTGTCAATCAGAAGGTCGGCAGTTTGGCGGGTTGAATCCCAAGTGCCGCGTAACAGAGTGAGCGCCTGTTACTCGTCCCAGCTTCTGCCAACCTAGCAGTTCGAAAGCACGTAAAAATGCAAGTAGACAAATAGGGACCACTACGGTGGGAAGGTAACAGCGTTCCGTGCGCCTTTGGCGTCTACTCATGCCGGCCACATGACCACGGAGATGTCCTCGGACAAGCGCTGGCTCTTCGGTTTTGAAACGGAGATGAGTACCGGCCCCTAGAGTCGGAAACGACTAGCACGCATGTGCGGGGGAACCTTTACCTTTTACCTTAACTTACGTAAGGCCACTTTTAGAATAGCTGCCCATCAGGCACCTTTTAACTATCTTAACCCATTAGGAAATGTAATAAATAAATGTAATAATAATGTAATAATAATAAATAATAACAAATACACAATATAATGTGCACGGGTACTGCAATTTGGTAATACGCATGCACGATCACAGTGGGCAGAAGCAAGATGAGTATTAGCAGGGAAATGGTGAATTACTGAATGATAGAGCAAATAGGTTACAAAGCACGTAATTGCATTTCTTTTTTTTTTTTAAGGCAACAGAGAGAATGCTCCTTCCATTATTCTCTGGCACACTCTTTTTCGAGAAAACGCCTTTCTCTCCTGGATGGCCCAATTCACAAAAGGGTCCTTTGGTGTGGTGAACTGCCTGCTTTTAATTCTGTTTAATTCATCAAACATTAATTTCATATCAAACTAGGGAGGGAGGGAGGGAGGAATGGATGGATGAAAGGAAGGAAGGAATGAAAGGAAGGAAGAGAGGGATGGATGGACAGATGGACAGGGGTGTGGAAGGGATGATGAGAAGTGGAAAGAGGGAAGAAAGAAGGAAGGAAGGAAGGGAATGATACAGGGATGGAAGGAAAGGAAAGAAGGAGAGAGGGATGGATGGATGGATGGAAGGGAGGCAGAAAGGGGGAGGGAGGGAGGAAGGAATGAAGGAAGCAAGGATGGGAGTGTTGGATGGAAGGGAAGGAAGGAAGGAAGGAAGGAAGGAAGGAAGGAAGGAAGGAAGGAAGAAAGAGAAGAAAGTGATGGATGGATGGATGGAGGAAGGGAAGGGAAAGGAAGGGAGGGAGGAAGAAAGGAAAGAACAAAGGAAGAAAGGAAACTGAGTCAAATTTGACTTTGACAGGCTTCAGCTACATGTAGTTTTTATAGTAACTATACGGAACTTTGCCATTTTGCCCTCCAAGCCAAGTCCTTCGAAATCCAATCCGTTTATTTTTGTTTTTAGAGCAAAGTGTTGGGGAAACGAATGTTCAAGCTCAGGAGGATTATAGGCCTCAGAATTATTAATAAGCAATGATGAAATATTTTGGGCAGTTCCTGAAGAATACGCCAAACCGCACCCGACACATGCCACTAAGCCCCTGAAATTTGATCTAATAAAAAGTGAAAGCTCATTTGTCAGTTTAATTCAACAGAAAACGGCCTCCCATTAGCCGTCTCGTTCAGGGAAGGAAAACACCATTCAAAACAAAACAACCAAGCAGAAAATGTAACGAACGACACCCCGCACCACACAACACAACCCGTATCCAGGTCTTGTGAAAATCCATCTCACAACGCCTAAGGCAGGGGTAGGCAACCTTGGCTCTTTTATGACTCGTGGACTTCAACTCCCAGAATTCCTGAGCCAGTCAGGCTGAGGGGAATGGGAGAGGTTTCCAAGCTGAGCCGTGCTGGCTCAGGAATTCTGGGAGTTGAAGTCCACGAGTCATAAAAGAGCCGAGGTTGCCTATCCCTGGCCTAGGCCTAGGCCGCTTTATGACTTGTGGACTTCAACTCCCAGAATTCCTGAGCCAGCCACGCTGAGGGGAAAGGGAGAGGCTTCCAAGCTGAGCCATGCTGGCTCAGGAATTCTGGGAGTTGAAGTCCACGAGTCATAAAAGAGCCGAGGTTGCCTACCCTGGCCTAAGGGAAACACAAATTTTTAGCACCTTGTGGCCAAATCAGGAGAGGAGATGAAGGGCAGAGGATCAGTGCAGACTCTTCCCTATTTTACCAGTTAATCCGGGTGTCACAAAACGAAAACTTTTGAATCACAATTCACAGTATATTTGCTACCCACCCACTTACCTGTCTCAGAAAGCAGCTTTGTTGCTTCCAACACTTTCTCGGTGTAAACCCCGGCTTCGTAATTTTCCATCTCGGCATTGATGATGTGGATCACCCGGGCGGCGCGGCCTCGAATTGCCCCGGCGGTTCTGTCCAAGGTGTCGACGTCACCTTCTTGCAGTGCAATCACACATTTGTTGACATCCTCCAGGATGTGATTTTCTGCAACAAAAAACGGCCGGGGAGATTCATAAACGGGGTTCCGTCAAAGAGGCAGGTGGTCCTCGACTTACGATCGCAAAATTCCCGTTCCTCAGCCAAAGAGCGGAATTTCCCCCCGTTTCACGACCTTTCTTTCCTGCCAAAGTTGTTAAGCGAAACACTGCAGTTGTTTGAGTCAGGGCCTGAAATTTGTGCTGCTAAGCGAGGCAGCTGTTAAGCCAGCTTCGCCCCCTTTTACAGCCTCCCTTGCCACAGTTGTTAAGCGAATCGACACAAGTGCTAATTTAGTAATCTGGATGCTAAGCAAACCCAGCTTTCCACACACAGCCCCTTGCCTTTGCTTGTCAGGAGGTCGCAAAAGGGGATCACGTGACACACACACCGCGACCGTCATAAATATGAGTCAGGGGCCCAGCATATGCATTTTGATCCTGTGACCTTGGAGGATTGCTGCAATGGGCTTTAGTGTGGGGGCAAAAGGTCATAAATCGCTTTTCTCCATGCTGTTGTAACTTTGAATGGTCACTAAATGAACTGTTGTAAGTCAAGGACCACCTATTTGCTTGCCGCAACTTTAGGCAGCTTACAAATAAGAAAAACACAAAGCAGAAAAAATAAAAATAAAACATATACACTCACACACACACACACACATGCCACTCATCCCGGCGACAACACACACTCATGCCAGCCATTTAATGAGCTCCATCCTACTCTGGGTTCCCTACTCTGGGTTTCCTCAGGCCCGCTGGCAGAACCACGTCTTCAGGGCCTTTCACAAGAGTGTCAGAGTCAGGGGCCAGTCTAATCTCCTCAGGGATGATGTTCCAGAGAAAGGTGTTCTGTCCCAGCCTACATACGTCCTTGTTACTTCACAAAGACAACCCCTCTTTTAATGTTAGACTGGAAAAATAACCCCTTTTGTTTGACTTACAGACCTGATAATTGTCCCAGAAAAACACAAGCAACAGAACACTTTTCCAACGGACACCTTGTCCAAAAGCAAAACAGAGCACGAGTCAAACAGGAAATAACTCACAGGCAAAATAAACAGACCATCATCTCTCAACACTGAAGTTCTTTGCAAATGGTTGCCTCCAGCAACCAGCCCTGCCCACACATTCCCTTTTTGTTACGCAGCCCCCAAGGCATGGCTTCTCACGGCTTTCTCCTTCTCCCCTGGAGTCGCCCCACTGCCTCCCTCTGACCTGCTCGTGTGACCTGTCTGCGTTTACGAGCATCTCTGAGGTCTTCCAGCTGTGAGTCCTCTGAGTCCGACTCAGCCTCCCAGCCCAGCTGGCTTTCAGCTTGACCACGAGGGGAGGGGCCAGGTTCTTCCTCACTTTGTAAGTGTGGTAACTCAACAGAGCCTTCCTCCGACTCTGATGGCTCCCCAGGCCCCTCCTCCTCCTCCTCCTCCTCCTTCTCTGATTCCCCAAACTCAGCTGCCGGGATCACAGGCTGGCACGGAATCACAAGAGGGAGCCACCACAGAGAAGGCCTTTCTTTTCGGTCCTGCCAGGTGTACCTCCTTAGGGGACGGGACCCACCACATTTCTTTGCCTCCCTGCTCTAGTGGGGCCCCTGGATGTGACTGGCAACAGACGGTCGCTCAGATAAGCTGGTCCCATCTTTTTGGGGGTGTCTGTCATAACTATGAACTATCGCTAAGCAACCCATCGTAAGTCGAGGACTACATGTATTCCTGCGTTGGGCTGAGACAAAGGGCATGGGCCAAAATGATCTCCTGAGCTTTACAGCCAGGTATGGATTTAAAACCTGGCTATCTACTTCCCTCTCATCCTTCCATGTTCTGCATGGCTCCTCTATTCAATGACCCATATTTCCAGCCAAATACCTGAGACGGACAGGAAGTCGTCCACAGAGGTGATGTCATCCACGGCCTCAGTGAGGACTCGCACCTGCTTCTCCCACTGGTCTTTGAAGACATCCATGTTGTCTTGGGCCACTTTGCTCTGAGGTCGGGCAGCCAAGGTGAGAGCTGCATTGATCACCTACAAGATGGACAGGGTTCTTGTGAACAGCAGTAACAGCATATCTGTTTCTCAAGGACAAGGCCACTTGAAGGCTTGTGGATTTCAACTCCCAGAATCCCTCAGCCAGCCAGCCATCTGCCCTCTGGAATGACATTTTTCTAGAGACCTGGATGGAAGCTGCTGAAGATCTGACTATTCTTCTAGATTTGGGGAACAGGTTAATAATTGAACCCAAATTAGATGTTTGGGTTTTTTTTCTTGTTTACATGACTCTCTCCAAGCTGCTTATGATTTTTTTTCTTTTATCAAATTCTTATTCTTATTCTTATTATTATTATTATTATTATTTTAACTGTAAGCCACCTGGCTTCACTGGAAGTCACGTAGCCTATAAATTATTGGTAGGTGTAAATAAAATTGATTAATATTGTTGCCCTTAGTAAGACGCAGTGCCGTGAACACTGTACTGCACTGACGTCTTTACTGATTTTTATTGTGTTTTTATTGTGGGTTCTGTTGCAGACGTGAAAGCTGCAGAGCATCAATCACACCGAAGCGGCATTGTAAACAAAGAAGCATGCTAATGAAGAGCTCAAAAATCATATGATTCTGGTTATTTTGTACAGGAAACATATTTTGCTCTTTAGGAACAACAGAATGACAGAGCTGGAAGGGATCTTAGAGGTCTTCTAGTCCAACCCCTGCTGAGGCATGAAAACCTATACCATTTCAGACAAATGGTTGTCCAATCTCTTCTACTAAAACCTCCAGTGTTGGAGCATTCAGAACTTCTGGAGGTAAATTGTTCCACTGGTTAATTGTTCTAACTGTCAGGAAGTTTCTCCTTAGTTCTAGGTTGCTTCTCTCCTTGACTAGTTTCCATCTGTTGCTTCTTGTCCTGCCTTCAGGTGCTTTGGAGAACAGAACATAGAAGATAGGGGGGGGGGAAGAGTTGGAAGGGACCTTGGAGATCTTCTAGTCTCAAGCAGGAGACCCTACCATTTCAGATAATAATATGCAGACACTTCTAAAGATTTCCCCTTCCCCTCCAAATAAGATAAAGAAGACTCACCTGTGGGCATAAGCTATCAATCTGGGTTGCTGCCATCCGGACTAATTTTACACCTTCTTCATTATTGGAAATGGAACAAGCCAAATTGGCAACCTGCAATTCAAGGGCGGCAGAGTAAATTTCAGAACCAGCAAATCAGAATATTTTTCTCCATAAAGACAAAGTAAGATGGATAGAGAATTTTTTTTAAAAAAAAAGTTATATCTTATCCTTTCCAAAGCGAAGACCAAATTGAGAAAGCCATATTCCACTAAGCTGCAAAATGGCTTTTGTAAACCCACAACAATAATTTATAAACCACAGTTTGCAACTTAAGACAATACAGGTAGTCCTCAAATTTCTGCTGCTAAGCAAGGCGGTTGTTAAGTGAGTTTTGACCCATTTTATGACCTTTGCCGTAGTTGTTAAGTGAATCACGCAGTTGTTAAGTTAGTGCCGGGGTCTTCAAACTTGGCTCTTTTATGACGTGGACTTCAACTCCCAGAATTCCTCAGAATTCTGGGAGTTGAAGTCCACAAGTCATAAAAAAGCCAAGTTTGAAGACCCGATATAGACTTTAAGAGGAGTGGACTTCAACTCCCAGAATTCCTCAGCCAGCATGCCTGGCTTAGGAATTCTGGGAGCTGAAGTCCACAAGTCATAAAAGGGGCCAGGTTTGAAGACCCCTGAGTTAGTGGCACCATTGTTAAGTGAATTTTAAAAGCTTACAACTGAAAAAAGAGACTTATGACCCCTTTTCACACTTACGACCATTGCAGCATCCCGGGGGTTGGCATGATCAAAATTCAGACGCTTGGCCACTGACTCATATTTATGATGGTTGCAGCACCCCGGAGTCACATGATCTCCTTTTACGACCTTCTGACAAGCAAAGTCAATTGGGGGTGGGGTGGGGAGCCAGATTCACCTAACAACCATGTTTCTAAGTTAACAACCGCAGCCATTCACTTAACCGCCGTGGCGAGAAAGGTCATAAAATGGGGCTAACGCCACTGACCGACTGTCTTGCTCAGCAGCCGAAATTTTGGGCGCCACTGTGGTCTTAAGTCAAGGACCACCTGTCACTTGTAGATTGCTCCTCCTGTGATTTAGAATCGCCTGATTCCATCCACGCGAGGTGACTAGTGTCACTTTGCTGCTTCTGTCCCTCTCGTTCATTGCGGTGGAAGCAAACGTGGTTTGCGGCTGAGCCTGTATATATATTCTATATATATATATATTCTTCCCCAAAACCTTGTCTGCTTGCAGAAGCCAACAGTTCTGAACAAAGAAGTCACTGCTAGCATCGCTGCCGCTCTCCCTTTTGCCAAGGCGGTTGCGAGGCACAAAGCTTCAAATTTGAAGCCTCCAGCCTAAAAACCAAAGATCCAGCTGTTTCACGCATCTGCTTCTGCAAAAGCCATCCAGATGCCTCCTAGGCAGCCCACCAGTGAAGCACGGGCGCAACTGCACCGGCCCTTTTCTCTTTCCCACCGGCTAATACAGAAAGGCTGATGGCTTCTGTTATTGGAGATGACAGCCTTACTCTCCACGGATGTCCTTTGTGCTCTTTTAAAACTGCACAGAGGGTTAGTGGATATGACCACCTGCCCGTTTCCACGCTGGGATTTATAGCATCCGCCCCGCTGGGATTTATAGCATCCTGCCTTCACTAGTGACGGTTCACCACAGCAACGGTAGGATAATGCTATAAGAAGCCATGAAGTCACTGGTGGGGGAAATAATGGTCTGCAGTGTGCGGGACCAAGCGTTGAAGGTTCACCTATGAAGTGGAGGTATTTTGTTTTACTTGTCCACAGTCACCTTGCAGAACAGCGGAGTTGGAAGGGACCTTGGAGGTCTTCTAGTCCAACCCCCCCCATACACACACCCAGCTCAAAAAACTTAAATACTGGAGGTTTTAAAGAAGACATTGGGCAACTATTTGTCTGAAAGAATAGAACAGAACAGAACAGAACAGAACAGAATAGAATTGAACAGAATATAGAATAGAATAGAATAAAACAGAATATAGAATAGAATAGAATAGAATAGAATAGAATAGAATAGAATAGAATAGAATAGAATAGAATCTGGAAGGGACCCTGGAGATCTTCTAGTCCAGCCCCCTGCTCAAACAGGAGAACCTATACTGTCTCAGACAGGTGAATGTCTAGTCTCTTCTTAAAAACCTCCAGTGACGAAGTGCCCAAAATTTCTGGTGGCAAGCTGTTCCACTGGTTAATTGTCCTCACCATTAGGAAGTTTCTCCTTAATTCCAGGTTGCTTCTCTCTTTGATCAGTTTCCTACCATTGTTTCTCGTCCTGCCCTCTGGTGCTTTGGAGAATAATGTGTCCCCCTCTTCTTTGTGGCAGCCCCTCAAATACTGGAATACTGCTATCATGTCTCCCCTATTTATTCTTTTCTTTAGACTAGGCAAACGCAAGTCCCGCAGCCCTTCCTCGTATGCTTTAGTCTCCAGGCCTTGGATCATCTTAGTTGCTGTTCTCTGAATTTTTTTTTCCAAACTCTCAACATCTTTTTTGTGACCTGGTGACCAAAAATTGGCTGCAGTATTCCAGGTGTGGTCTCCCTAGGGTTTTATAAAGCGGTACTAATACTTCGCGTGATCTTGATTCTATGCCTCTGTTTATACAAACCAGGATTGTATTAGCTTTTTTGGCTGCTGCTGCACGCTGCTGGCTCATAGTCAATTGATCGTCCACTGGGACTCCAAGGTCCCTCTCACTCTTTTTGAGCTAGGTCTCGTCCAATCTGTACTTGTACGTTTGGTTTGTTCTGCCTAAAGGTAAAACTTTGCTTTTCTCCACATTAAAACTCATTTTGTTGGATAGGGCGCATTGTTCAAGTTTGTCAAGATCTTTTTGAATCCTGAGTTTGAATTCTGGGGTGTTGTCTACTCCTGCCAGTTTAGTGTCATCTGCAAATTTGATGAATTCCCCTTCCATTCCCTCATCTAAGTCATTGATAAAGATATTGAAGAGTACTGGGCCTATAGTACAAGTAGTCCTCAATTTACAACCACAACTCAGCCCAATTGGGTGCAAGGCTGTGCGCAAGGATCAACTGAACTCCCCGATCCAAGGTTAAAACAACCTGGTGAATAAAGGTTATTACACAAGGTTATTACAGGTAGTCCTTGACCCAGGGCCACAGCTGAATCCACAATTTCCATTGCTAAGTAAGGCAGTTGTTAAGGGAATTTTGCCCCATTTTACGACCTTTCTTGTCACGGTTCTTAAGTGAATCTCTGCAGTGGTTAAGTTAATAACACGTTTATTAAATAAATCTCGCTTTCCCAATGACTTTGCTTATCAGAAGGTTGCCAAAGGGGATCATATGACGGAGGGACACCGCAACCGTCATAAATATGAGTCAGTTGCCAAGCCTCTGAATTTTGATGACGTGACCATGGAGATGCTGCAACTATTCTATTCTATTCTATTCTATTCTATTCTATTCTATTCTATTCTTCA
>JAKJMR010001032.1:425066-442339 GCA_024449315.1 Daboia siamensis
AAGAAGAAGAAGAAGAAGAAGAAGAAGAAGAAGAAGAAGAAGAAGAAAACAGACGGTGCCACAAAAACACACAATGTCCCCAAGGGACATCTGACTCAACCTAAGCCGGGAGAGGGGGAGGGGGAAGACACAGGACTTTCTCCTTTTTGGGATGAAATAAGCGCTCTCGCAGAGAAGGGTGGACGTTGACTGTTTCAAGGATAACACCAGCATTATAGACCAGTTAGCCAACACCCCAGGAGACAAGCTCAGGATCCAAAAAAGATCTTGACGAACTTGAACAATGGGCCCTATCCAACAACATGAACTTTAAGGTGGAGAAAAGCCAAGTTTTAGACCTAGGCAGGAAAAACCAAAGGTACAAGTGCAGATTGGGCGAAACCTGGCTCAAAAACAGCAACTGTGAAAGGGACCTTGGAGTCCTAGTGGGCGATCACTTGACTGTGAGCCAGCCGTGTGTAGCAGCAGCCAAAAAAGCTAACACAATCCTGGGCTGTATAAAGAAAGGCATGGAAATCAAGATCACGTGACGTATTAGTACCGCTTTATAAAGGCTTCGTAAGGCCCACATCTGGAATACTGCATCCGGTTTGGGTCACCACATTACAAAAAAAGATGTTGAGACTTTGGATAAAGTGCAAAGAAGAGGAACGAGGATGTTTAAAGACCTGGAGACTAAAATATACGAAGAACGGTTGCAGGATTTGGGTATAGCCGGTCTAAAGAAAAGAAGGACTAAGGGGTTCATGATATCAGTGCTCTAGTATTTGAGGGGCTGCCACAAAGAGGAGGGGGTCAACTTATTTTCCAAAGCACCAGAAGGCAGGACAAGAAATAATGGACGAAAACTAATCAAGGAGAGAAGCAACCTGGAATTAAGGAGAAATTTCCAGACAGTGAGAACAATTAACCAGTGGAACAGCTTGCCACCAGAAGTTAGGGTTGCCCCATCACTGGAGGCTTTTAAAAAGAGACTGGGCAGCCATTTGTCTCAAATGGTATAGGGTCTCTTGCTTGAGCAGGGGGCTGGACTAGAAGACCTCCAAGGTCCCTTGCAGTTCTATTCTGACTGAGTGAAATAAATTTAGATTGCGGAAAGGTGTATGAGAGCAGATATTAGGGCTGGCCACCATTTAAAAAGGATTTGGAAAAAATGTTTCAAGAGCACAGCCCTTCTATTTTACTCATTACAATAGCTTTAGCAAGAAGCTAAAATGCGTATAGTCAAGGCTATGGTCTTCCCAGTTGCAATGTATGGCAGTGAAAGCTGGACCATAAGAAAGGCTGAGCGCCAAAGAATGGAGGCCTTTGAACTCTGGTGCTGGAGAAGACTCCTGCGAGTCCCTTGGACTGCAAGGCGATCAAACCGGTCAGTCCTAGAGGAGATCAACCCTGACTGCTCTTTAGAAGGCCAGATCCTGAAGTGGAAACTCAAATCCTTTGGCCACCTAATGAGAAGGAAGGACTCACTGGAGAAGAGCCTAATGCTGGGAAAGGTTGAGGGCAAGAGAAGAAGGGGACGACAGAGAATGAGGTGGCTGGATGGAGTCACTGAAGCGGCATCCTGAGCCTAAATGGACTCCAGAAGATGGTGGAGGACAGGAAGGCGTGGAGCAATGTTGTCCATAGGGTCGTGATGGGTCGGACTTTGCAACTAACAAAATTCTTGCAAATTCCTAGGGGACTGGAGGCTGAAATATACAAAGAACGATTGCAGGAACTGGGTATATCTAGTTTAATTGGGGGGGGGGGGAGTCTAGGGCTGATATGATGGTAGTCTTCCAATATTTAAGGGCTGCCACAATGAAGAGGCAGTCAAGCTATTCTCCAAGCCATCTGAAGGCAGGACAAGAAGCAACAGATGGAAACTCATCAAGGAGAGAAGCAACCTGGAACTAAGGAGAAACTTCCTGACAGTGAGAACAATTAACCAGTGGAACAACTTGCCTCCAGAATCATCTTCCACAGAGGCCACCAAGATGGTTTATCCTTACAACCTCTCTTTGTTTCTTACTACACTTGTATGTCGTCTCTAGTCATTCATGCAGATTTGTGCACAGCGGGCTGATACTGATTTTATTTTATTTTTTGCAAACATTCCATTAGCTCATGGAAAGGTTAGAAGACTCGGCATTTCATCTCTGAGGCTGTTGTGTTGTTTAATGAGTTGCTTATCGCCAAGCAAGATCCGACTATGGTAGTCAGTTACTCATTGTTAAGAACCGCAAAATACTCCTAAGCATGTAGAAGGAGCCACTGAATGCCATGCACATCACCATAGTAATTTGCAACTTTGCCCCAGGATATACGTGATCAATGTTGTTAGTGCATTTTCATGACCCAAAGGATGTCCAATTGCCTTCACTTTTCTCCATGTAGAAACCTATGGAGAAGATTGCTTTTTTTTTTTTTTTACACAGGATCCAACCTGGGACCAAAATGTTTGGCCTTCCAAGCTTTTGGACTAGTACTGGAGCCCATTGTCCAAAAGGTTCAAGACTAAACATTGGTCCCAGAGACTGACCCAGATCGATCCTGCAATATTATCCTGGACATGTATATTCGCCTTCATTCATTACTTTCCCCCCCCGCAAAAAACTATACCAGTAATCCAACTGTAACAGCTGGGGAGAAGGGAGCAATCTAATCTCTGCAGGGATGATGTTCCAAAGGGAGGGAGCCACAGTGGAGAAGGCCCTTCAACCGGGTCTTCCTCCTTGAGATTAAGGAGCTCCTGGCAACCTTTAAGACAGACGTATCAAACTCAAGGCCCACGGGCTGGATCCGGCCCATGACGGGCCCAGATCCAGTCTGCGTGACTGCCCCGGACACAGTGAAGGACCGCTGCCCACTACCCTGGCCCACCGCAGCCAGGCGCACAGGAGGTGGAGAGCAGCAGTGCCCGGCAGCGGCCACAGTCCGCCGGTCTCTTGGCTGCCCCTTGGTCAGCGCACCCAGGGCTCACAGCCTACATAGCACAGGTGGACCTGAGTGCTGTGGCCACTGGGTCTGCTCAGTGTGGAGGCAGAGGCTCAAGAGGCATGCGATCCAGCCCACAGGAGAGCTGCCCAAGGAAGCAGAGCTGGACTACGGGGTCCCAGTGCCCTCTGAGCTTGAAGGCTGGACTGGGTGCCCACTGCCACGCAGGGACCCGGTCAGTCCACACCACCGTCCACCCCCCCTTGCCAGTGTGGCACGAGAGGGACGGCAAGGCTCCTCCGGTGGACCAGTCCTAGGCACTTGCCCCAGGCATGCATTGCCCCCACAGGCAACCCCATGACGCCCCCCCGGCCCCCCAAGGGCAAACGTAATGCTGATGTGGCCCTCAATGAAATCGAGTCTGACACCCCTGCTCTAAGAGATCTGGGCGTCATTTTGCTTGGTATATGTCAGGGGTCTTCAAACCTGGCCCTTTTATGACTTGTGGACTTCAACTCCCCAGAATTCCTCAGCCAGGCATGCTGGCTGAGGAATTCTGGGAGTTGAAGTCCACAAGTCATAAAAGGGCCAAGTTTGAAGACCCCTGGTATACCGTATTTTCCGCCGTATAAGACGACTTTTTAACCCATGAAAATCATCTCAAAAGTTGGGGGGTCGTCTTATACGCCCAGTCGTCTTATACACTGGAAAATCAGCAAGCCCGGGAAGGCATGCCCTCCCCTCTTACTGTGGAGGAAGCAGGGCAGGCTGGCGTCTGGCGGGAGCCGGCAGGGCAGTCCTGCGCACGCACGTGCTCTCCGGCTGTTAAGGAGCACTCCTTAGAAGCCGGGGAGTGCGCACGTGTGTAGGACTGCCCTGCCGGTTCCTGCCCGACGCTCTTCCCTCTTGAGGCAGCATCCCCGAGGACTCCTTAGGAGCTGGGGAGCGATGCTGCCTCAAGAGGGAAGAGCGTCGGGCGGGAGCCGGCAGGGCAGTCCTGCACACGCGCGCACTCCCCGGCTGCTAAGGAGTGCTCCTTAACAGCCGGGGAGCGTGCGCGTGCACAGGACTGCCCTGCCGGTTCCCGCCAGACGCCAGCCTGCCCTGCTTCCTCCACAGTGAGAGGAGAGGGCATGCCTTCCCGGGCTCGCTGATTTTACGGCGTATAAAACGAAAAATCTTGAAAATCATCTCAAAAGTTGGGGGTTCGTCTTATACGCCCAGTCATCTTATACGCCGAAAAATATGGTATGTGCTTTGTTACCTCATGTCTTTCAGTCTGTTTGCTTAAGTTAATAATGAAGTGTTTTTTTTAAAAAAACAAACCTTTATTTACTGGAGTGCTTGTTGTCTGTGAATCCCAAAGGACCAATTGCCTGGGCGTGTAGGATGTTCTAACTTACCTCCACCAACTTGTTGGCATGTTCACGAAACACTTGAGCATATTCTTTCACTTCTTTCTCGTTGCCGCTCTTGGCTGCTTCGATGAGAACCAGCAGTGGGACGTTGGTCTCGAGGAACGAGTCAGATATGTGATCCATCACAGCTTTCCGCAACTGTGGAAAATCGAAACAGAAAGTGGTGGGAAGGGTAGCACCGTATCTAGAGAAAGCCAGCCCGCTTGCGTCCAGGCAGATTTATTATTCAAAGGATTAGCTTTATTATTGTCTATGCAGATTCCAGAAGATGGTAGAGGACAGGAAGGCCTGGAGGAACATTGTCCATGCGGTCGCGATGGATCGGACATGACTTCGCAGCTAACAACAACAACATGGAGATTCTCAGTCATCCAGGTCATGGTTGTCCCAAAAGTGCTTTTTTTCAAGAGGCAACTGGACTTCCTTGTTTTTCTTTGAAGACGTTTTGCTTCTCATCCAAGAAGCTTCTTCAGCTCTGGCTGGATGGTGGGGAATGGAAAGATTTATACTCCTTGCAGACAGCTGGTCATTTGCATCCTTTTAGAGTCGTTGAGGCCACCTGGAGGTTTATCTATGACCTCAGGGTTACCTGAGTAGTTCAAAATAGGTGTGAAGCTTATCTCCAGTCTACAACACAGTCCTTTCAACAGTCCCAAGAAGTCTCCACACCCATTTGCACCACTCAGGTGACCCTGAGGACACAGATAAACCTCCAAGTGGCCTCAACGACTCTCTAAAAGGATGCAAATGACCAGCTGTCTGCAAGGAGTATAAATCTTTCCATTCCCCCACCATCCAGTCAGAGCTGAAGAAGCTTCTTGGAGGAGAAGCGAAACGCCTTCAAAGAAAAAGAAGAAAAGTCCAGTTGCCTCAGAAAAAAAGCATTTTTAGTTTTACCATTAGAACTAGTTTTGAGTCTTTTTGTTGGTACAGGGTGTCCTCGACTTATGGCCACAATTGAGCCCAACTTTTCTGTCGCTAAATAAGACATTTCTTAAGAGAATTTTGCCCCAGTTTGCACCCTTTCTTGCCACAGTGGTTAAGTGAATCTCTGCGGTTGTTAAGCTAGCAAACATGGTTGTTAAGTGAATCTGGCTTCCCCATCGACTTTGCTTGTCAGAAGGTCGCAAAAGGGGATTGCGTGACCCCGGGACCGTCGTAAGTATGAGTCAGTTGCCAAGCGTCTGAATTTTGATCACATGACCAAGGGGAGATCCAACGGTCTTAAGTGTGAAAAACGGTCATAAGCCACTTTTTTCAGTGTTGTTGTAACTTCAAATGGTCACTAAATGAATTGTCATACGTCGAGGACTATCTGGTTTTTGTTTCCTGAGAAGCAGAAATAAAAATACAAGAATACATTGAAAATACACATTTCTTTAAAGCAACAATGAAGCTTCTGCTAGGTAGTGAAGGGAAACGGAATTCTTTAGTTTGAAAAACATGTCTTTTTTAAAAAAAAAAAACAACAACCCTCATTCACTGAATTTATTCAGTTTTGCTCCATCTGCTTACAGGATAAATTGCTCAGATAAAAATAAAGGAAGCACTTAACACACACTGATGGGAAATATATTTTGCTGCAGATTGTCTTGACTAGCAGAGAAAATCTGAATTATCCTCAGGATCAGTGTTGGTTAAATATTATTCACTAAAATACAATAAATGATAGGTAATAATAATATTAGCCAACATCTCTCTATCCCAAATCCTTTTGACTTGCTAAGTGGATAAAAGTGCTAAATCCAAGCAAGCGTCTTTCTTTCTTTCTTTCTTTCTTTCTTTCTTTCTTTCTTTCTTTCTGATGTATACTTGGTGTCCTGGGGAAAAAAAAATTGCTTGTCTAGACCATTGTGGTGAGTGTTTTTATATAGTGCTATTAAGAGAGCCGGTGCTTTGCAGCACACAATAGCAGGAACAGCTGCCTCTCGGGGACCTTCTGTCTGAATTTCCAGGCTGAAATACAAAGAAGGAAATGGCAAGAGGAAGTTGGGATCCATGCAAGTGGTGTCCTACATTGTCCATTAGATTAGCTTCCATTGGGTTTTTTTTTCCCCCACAGGGGTGGGTGGGAGGGAGCAAGGATGCCATGGATTAAGCCACATTAAAAAAAATCAAAAAGAGAAAATGAGGAAGGGAGGGAAGGAGGGAGGAAGGAGAAAAGAAGTGGGAGAGGAAGGAAGGAAGGAGGGAGGGAAGGATGGAAGGGAAGGAGGGAGAGAAGGAAGGAAGAGAGTGGAGGAAGGAGGGAAGGAGGAGTGGGGGAGAGAGGGAGGAAGGAAGAAAGAAAGGAAGGGGGAAGAAGGAAGAACAGAGGGAGGAAGGGGGAGAGAGAAGGAGGAAGGGAAGGAGGGAGAGAAGGAAAGAAGGGAGGTTAGGAGGGAGAGAAGGGAGGGGAGAGGTAGGGAGGGAGGGAAGAAGGAAGGAGAAAAGGAGGAAGGGAGGGAGGGAGGGAGGGAGGAAGGAAGGAAGGAAGGAAGGAAAGAAGGAAGGAAAGAAAGAAGGAAGGAAGGAAGGAAGGAAGGAAGGAAGGAAGGAAGGAAGGAAGGAGAAGGAAGGAAGGAAGGAAGGAAGGAAGGAGATGCATAAGAAAAAACAAACAACGGGTTGCTATAGAAAGTTTTTTGATGGTCAAAACCAAACTTTTTTAAGGTCAAAACCAAAATTTTCAGAATCAAATCAGTAGGGTTTTTTTTTTTTAAATGCCCTAAAATGTTAATTGCATGCAACAGATTTTTTTTTTAAAAAAACAAACAAAAAACAAAACAAGATATCCTTTTAATCAAGTTTCCAGCAATGCAGCTGGAATCGGCCAACTGATTTTTCAACAGATTTTCAAAAAGATTGCAGATTTTTTTTTTTTCCCCCTCTGGTTCTGCAAATTGCATCGCTGCCTCTCGCGCCGCTTGCCCTCTTCGCTAAACGGAGCCCATCTCCGCTGCGCTAAAAATTTTTTCGTGCCGTGGTCTAATGCAAACAAATATTGCAATCTCCTCCGGAACTGGAGTTTTGCAATGCCCTTGTGTGGATTGGCGGAGACCGTAGTTAATAGATTTTACATACGCAACGGAGATACCAAAAACTTAACAATCCATCAACTGCCAGCCCAGAAGGGACGCCTGACAAAATCATTTGTTAACTGTGGCAGCAGTCTGAGCATAAGGCGTTCTTTTTTTAATAGCATGACCAGGGAGTATTAATTGTCCTCTTCGACAAGATATTCAAAAGTATCAGCTTAGCAGAACCTGTCTCTTTTACCCAATTAGGGCCATTCATCAAAGTAAACAATGCTTAAGAAGCACGTCTCAGGACCTCCCTGCCCCAAGTGTGGTGAGAATGGATAGGAATTATGGGCCTCCTATTTGCCCACAAAAGTCCCTAAAAGTTGCTTTCTCGGTGAGATGGGTGACGTATAAATGTATTAATAAATATAAACTAACACCGGAAGGCAAGACAAGAAGCAATGGATGGAAACTAATCGAAGATTCTCCTTGGAATTAAGGAGAAACCTCCTAACAGGGAGGACAATTAACCAGCGGAACAGCTTGCCACCAGAGGTTGTGCTTCATCCCTGGAGGATTTTAAGAAGAGACTGGACAGTCACTTGTCTGAAATGGAATTAGGTCAGGGGTAGGCCACCTTGGCTCTTTTATGACTCGTGGACTTCAACTCCCAGAATTCCTGAGCCAGCCATGCTGAGGGGAAAAGGAAGAGGTTTCCAAGCTGAGCCAGGCAGGCTCAGGAATTCTGGGAGTTGAAGTCCATGAGTCATAAAAGAGCCAAGGTGGCCTACCCCTGGCCTAGGCCCCTTTATGACTCGTGGACTTCAACTCCCAGAATTCCTGAGCCAGCCATGCTGAGGGGAAAGGGAGAGTTTCCAAGCTGAGCCAGGCAGGCTCAGGATTTCTGGGAGTTGAAGTCCACGAGTCATAAAAGAGCCATGGTTTGCCTACCCCTGGCCTAGGCCTAGGCCCCTTTATGACTTGTGGACTTCAACTCCCAGAATTCCTAAGCCAGCCACGCTGAGGGGAAAGGGAGAGGTTTCCATGCTGAGCCATGCAGTCTCAGGAATTCTGGGAGCTGAAGTCCATGAATCATAAAAGAGCCAAGGTTGCCTACCCCTGGCCTAGGCCTAGGCCCCTTTATGACTCATGGACTTCAACTCCCAGAATTCCTGAGCCAGCCATGCTGAGGGGAAAGGGAGAGGTTTCCATGCTGAGCCATGCTGGCTCAGGAATTCTGGGAGTTGAAGTCCACGAGTCATGAAGGGGCCACAGTTCCCCCCTGCTGGCTCAAGAATTCTGGGAGTTGAAGTCCACGAGTCATAAAAGAGGCAAGGTTGCCTATCCTTGTTATGGGGTCTCTTGCTTGAGCAGGAGGGCCAGACTAGAAGACCTCCAAGGTCCCTTCCTGCTCTATTCTGATGGATTGAAATAAATTTAGATTCCTGAAAGGTGTGCGAGAGTGGATATTAGGGCTCACTGCCATTTAAAAAGGACTTGGAAGAAGTGTTTCAAGAGCTTCTATTTTACTCTTTAAAATCGCTAAATCTTTAAAAAAAGCTTTCTTTAGCTTTCTTCAAGAGCATGAAGAAGACGCTGCTGCTTTAAGGAGCTGCTCATTAATGCAGCCACTGCAACGGCTGCAACTTTTCCCCAGATGTCCAGAGAAACTGAGGAAATGGTCAGGGGGACTGGGGAATCCCTGCATTAGGTGGACACAGGCCTGCAACCATCGGCCGAATATTCATTTTCTTCCTATTTCTTCTCGCTCAATATGCAAGAAGGAATATTGATCCACCTTACAAATGACGGAGCTAACGCATGTAAACCTTTGGAGTCTGTTCCATAACGGCGGAGTATTATTATAAATGTGGTTATTAACAAGCAACAATCAATGCTGAAATCTGGAACAAGCTAGGCTTGATTCAGTGGTCACCTGCTTTTGTTGGCTTGTGGTGCCAGCACGCATTCTGTGCCATAAACTTACAGCTGAGTGGTCTGCAGTGTGTGTGGGGGGCTCTGGAGTGTAATTCAACCCTTTCCCCAAATATTTGCTACCCACCGTGCGAGAGAGTCTCCTTCTTGAAGGGATTTCTGAAGGTTCATTAAGGGCCCAAGTGACCAGATGGGCTTTCAGATTTTTCTAGCTATTGTAGGAAGTCATACAGACCCTGATCCCCCGACGTCTCCCGTCAACAATAAGAAGCCATTAGTATAATAAAAGAGCAAGCCCCCTCCCTTCTAGCACTGATGCTATAACCTAGTTGGGCAATGAAATGTCTGCAAGAAAACCACCAAGTTCAGAGAGCACCAAGGAACCCACAGTTCTCTTCCTCCTCCTCTTCTGCAAACCCCACTCCTTCTAGCACTGATGATGTTGCCTAGTTGGGTTATGAAACGTCTGCAAGAAAACCACCAAGCTCAGAGAGCACCGAGGACCTCACAGTTCTCCTCCTCCTCCTCCTACCCCTCTTCCTCCTCCTCCTCCAATGCCATTGATGATGTTGCCTAGTTGGGTCATGAAATGTCTGCAAGAAAACCACCAAGCTCAGACAGCACCATAGACTCCGCCAGTCCTCCTCCTCCTCCTCCTCCTCCTCCTCCTCCTCCTCCAAACCCACTCCCTTCTAGCACTGATGATGTTGCCTAGTTGGGTCATGAAACGTCTGCAAGAAAACCACCAAGCTCAGAGAGCACCAAGGACTCAGCCAGTTCTTCTATCACACCCCTGTGTATATTTAACCCAAGTCAATCAATTGCACATTTGTAGGATTATTCTCCAAGCAGTTGTAGACCTCAGAAAGCCACAGGGAAAAAAAAAAGTAATGTCTTTTAATCTCTTTGCCAAACTAGAGTAGTTCTTTTGTATGGCTTCGCTTCAATTCTATCTGCATTTCAGGAGTCTAAACTGCTCTCCGGCACAATGATTTTCATGCTTATATAATTATTTCTCCCTGAACATGTGCATACTCACAGAGGCAGATGCAAGTTTACTAATTACAGCCAGAAATGGAATTAAGTAGCCTGTAGGAGTCAAAAGATGTTAATGGCACAGTGGGAGACTGATGGTCCTTACTGATTGCTCAACTTTTTTATCAAGAGCATGTCACCCTAGGGGTGGGGAACCTTGGCGCTTTTATGACTTGTGGACTTCAATTCCCAGAATTCCTGAGCCAGCCATGCTGAGGAGAAAGGGAGAGGTTTCCATGCTGAGCCATGCTGGCTCAGGAATTCTGGGAGTTGAAGTCCACAAGTCATAAAGGGGCCATAGTTCCCCATTCTGCTTCAGGAATTCTGGGAGTTGAAGTCCACAAGTCATAAAGGGACCATAGTTCCCCAGGCTGGCTCAGGAATTCTGGGAGTTGAAGTCCACAAGTCATAAAGGGGCCATAGTTCCCCATTCTGGCTCAGGAATTCTGGGAGTTGAAGTCCACAAGTTAAAGGGCCACAGTTCCCCAGGCTGGCTCAGGAATTCTGGGAGTTGAAGTCCACAAGTCATAAAAGAACCAAGGTTCCCCACCCAGGTCTAGACTCTTCCCTAATAAACATGCAGCGAATCTTTTGTTAGCAATGGGAGAAAACAGGATTGTTGGCAAAGTTTTCTCTATTTAATGGGTAGCATCTCAACTCTATGACTTGTTGACAACTCTATGACTTCTTGCTACTCAGCAAGTCTAATCAAGTGATCCATTTGGCAAGAACAGAAGTGAGACTTTTAAGTGCAGGTTAATAACACCTGAGGAGAGAAATTGCACCTAAGCTGAGAAAAAGGGAAAGGGAGGAAAAAAAAAGGAAGTGTGGTCATGATTACCTAATTGGGTCATGAAATGTCTGTAAAAACAAACAAACAAAAAAAAACCACCAAGGTCAAAGAACACCAAGGACTCATTGTCTTCTCCCTCCTCCACTCTGCAAATCTACTCCCTTCCAGTACTGATAATGTTACCTACTTTGGTAATGAAATGTCTGCAAGAAAACCACCAAGTTCAGAGAACACCTACCCTTCAACCCTGAGCTACAAATATTCTCTTCCATTGGGACAGAAGTTTGAATTTCATTAACATAGGTTGTCTGTCTGTCTATCTATCCATCCATCCACCTGTTCATCCATCCACCCATCCTTCTATCTATCTGTCTGTTTGTCTATCTATCTCTATCATCTGTATCTGTCTATTTATTTACCTCTATCATCTGTCTATCTATCTATTTATCAATCATGTCTATCTATTTATATCTATCTCTATCATCAGGGACGCGGTGGCTCAGTGGGTTAGGACGCTGAGCTTGTCGATCTGAAGGTCGGCAGTTTGGCGGGTCGAATCCCGAGTGCTGCGTAACAGAGTGAGTGCCTGTTCCTCGTCCCAGCTTCTGCCAACCTAGCAGTTCGAAAGCACGTAAAAATGCAAGTAGAAAAATAGGGACCGCTCCGGTGGGAAGGTAACAGCGTTCCGTGCGCCTTTGGCATCTAGTCATGCCGGCCACATGACCACGGAGACGTCCTCGGACAAGCGCTGGCTCTTTGGCTTTGAAACGGAGATGACCACCGGCCCCTAGAGTCGGAAACGACTAGCACGCATGTGTGGGGGAACATTTACCTTTACCTTTTATCTCTATCATCTGTCCATCTCTATCTATCTATCTATGTCTGTCTGTCTGTCTGTCTGTCTGTCTATATTTATCTATCATCTGTCTATCTATCTATATCTATCTATCTTTCTGAGGAATTCTGGGACTAAGTCCACAAGTCTTAAAGTTGCCAAGGTTGCAGACCCCTGGTATAAGGAGTCTGCCTTGGACAGGAGGTTGGAATAAAAGATTCTAAAGTCCTTTCCAGCTCCATCATTCTATGATTTTGGGAATAAAACAACAATGATTACATCCAAGTAAGGGCGTCAATCTTGGGTGCATGTTGTAGGCACGAGAAAGCAGCACGTAGGAAAATGCAAGCACAACACTAAATTATTCGTTCAAAACAGCCAAGTGGGAGCTTTATAGCTGAAAGAGACTCGTAAAACAATATTGAGAAAGAAAGGGGATTTATAAAATATTTAACAATTGTTTTAAATGGCTGTAGGCACGTGCACTTAGCCAAGCTCAGACTTAGTATTAATCAAGATATTGACTGCACTAAGCACTGGGCCTCACTTGCATTCTGGAAGGCAACTCTTACTTGCCAGGGAGGAGATGCAGGAACAAAGAGAGAGAAAGAAAAAGAGAGAGAGGGAGAGAGAGAGAGAGAGAGGAAGAGAAAGAAAGCGAGAGGAGAAAGAGAGAAGCTCCCACTCCAGAAAGCAGCAGAATATGGACAATTACAGACTGCCTTGTCTACAGAGAATGTCGATTGGTGGCCCCCAGGGGGAGATCCTTCTCTGTGGGCGCCCCGGAGTTATGGAATCAGCTGCCGGTTGAGCTCCGGACGGCGCCCGACCTTCGCTCCTTCCGTCGCGATTTGAAAACATTTTTATTTGTACAAGCCGGCCTGGCCTGACGAGGGATGGGTGGTTTTTTAATGTTTGTATTGGATTTTAGTCGGGCATGTTTAATTCCTTTTTAATTTTTGTATTTTTGTATGTTTATATCTGCCCTGTACACCGCCCTGAGTCCTTCGGGAGAAGGGCGGTATATAAATAAAATTATTATTATTATTATTATTATTATTATTATTATTATTATTATTATTTATCTTCTTGGTGAAAATTCAAGAAGTGTCTATGCAGATTCTCAGTCATCCAGCTCATAGTTCTTCTTCAGTTCAGTTCTTCTTCAGCTCTTACTGGATGGTGGGGAATGGAAGGATTTATATCCCTTGCTGGTCATTTGCCTTCTTTTAGAGAGCCATTGAGGCCACTTGGAGGTTTATCTGTGTCCTCAAGGTCACCTGAGTGGTGTAAATGGGCGTGGAGCCTTCTTGGAACTGCTGAAAATCCTTTCCTTCCCCACCATCCAGTCAGAGCTGAAGAAGCTTCTTGGATGAGAAGGGAAACATCTTCAAAGAAAAACAAGGAAGTCCAGTTGCCTCCTGAAAAAGCGCCTTTGGGACAAGATAGAGGATTCAGCTCCAGTGGTGATGGGAACATTGATGAAAGGCCTGAATGACTAAATTAGGGACAGATGTTACAAAGAAAGTCTACGTACGTGGTCCCCAAAACTCAACAACCGCTTGGGGGCACATAATTAGTCCATAATCAACATCATCCCCAAACAAACAGGAACTCGTGACGTCGGAAAATGTCATACGCAGAATGAATCCAGACTGCGGGCTTAGATGAGGCGCAAATTACAGCAAATCTGAGGAAAAACACACCTTTTGTTCCTTTCCAAGCATGTTAGCCTATGAAAAACATGCTCTGTCGTACGGACAACCAGTCCAGGAAGTTGTTCGGAAACAGAAAACATGAGTAATTTGAGCTGAAATGAAGAAAGAAGAAAAAAAAACAAAACACCCACCCACCCCTTTTCTGATGAGGAAACGGAGAACTTTCCCTCCGTGGACCGTCTGAATCATCCATGTCTTCCACACGTGTTCTGACCATACGGGACTTATGTGCTCATAATAGATTTGCTGTTTTGATTTTGATTTGAACACAGGGAATTTAACCCACACTCTAGCCCCGATTCTGGACAGAACAGGAGTGTTCGCTCAAAAAGAAAATAATAGAAGGTGAATGAAAACCTAACAAAAGATTAAAATCCCGTAAATGACAGCTGACAGGTGCTTTTCCCTGCTCTGAAACAGAAAATGGGCACCTCGAAGCCTTCTGCAGCCTGGAATCAGGCCACTAACTTATGAGCAGAAAATAGTTGATTTTTCAGTAGTGTGATGTGAGGGTTTTGGGTGGTTTGAGGTGGAAATAGAAGCTGGAGGTGTGTGGGAGATAGGTTTTTCACCTTTGCACACACATACCATGCCACCTTGCTGTGAAATTTGATTCTGAGGTGTTTTTTTCAGACGCTTGGGAAGTCCTAAAGCAGTTTTTCCCGAACTCGTCCATTTGAAGATGCGTGGATTTCAACTCCCAGAATTCCCCAGTCAGCCATGAGAATTCTGGGAGCTGAAGTCTACACAACTCCAAGAGGCCGAGGTTGTCTTAAAGGATGGAAATGGGAGAGGTTCGCATCCTAGAAGCAGACTGTTATCACTTTTCACACCTCATAAACATTAGCAATAACTGCATATCACAGTTGGAAGGGACCTTCGAGGTCTTCTAGTCCAACCCCCTGCTGAAGCAGGAGACCCTAGGGGTAGGCCACCTTGTGGACTTCAACTCCCAGAATTCCTGAGCCAGCCTGGGGAACTATGGTCCCTTTATGACTCATGGACTGCAACTCCCAAAATTCTGAGCCAGCATGGCTCAGCTTGGAAACCTCTCCCTTCCCCTCAGCGTGGCTGGCTCAGGAATTCTGGGAGTTGAAGTCCATGAGTCATAAAAGAGCCAAGGTTGCCTACCCCTGGCCTAGACCTTAGGCTGCTTTATGACTCGTGGACTTCAACTTCCAGAATTCCTGAGCCAGCATGGCTCAGCTTGGAAACCTCTCCCTTTCCCCTCAGCATGGCTGGCTCAGGAATTCTGGGAGTTGAAGTCCACGAGTCATAAAAGAGCCAAAGTTGCCTACCACTGCCCTATATCATTTCAGACAAATGGCTGTCCAATCTCTTCTTAAAAACTTCCAGGGTTGGGAGCATTCACAGTTTCTGGAGGCAGGTTGTTCCACTGGTTAATTGTCCTCACTGTCAGGAAATTCCTCCTTAGTTCTAGGTTGCTTCTCTCCTTGATGAGTTTCCATGATCCACTGTTTCTTGTCCTGCCTTCAGGGGCTTTGGAGAAGACTCCCTCTTCTTTGGGGCAGCCCCTGAGACATTGGAACACTGCTATCATGTCACCCCCTAGTTAGTCCTTCTTTTCATTGTGTTAAACATACCCAATTTGGATGGGTGTCATACAGCTGTAAGTTAACAATTCAGGAAGACTTCAGTAGAGTGGCAAAGCTTCATCTGTAAGTGATTGTACTTATAAACATGAATGCTGTACAGAAGATCAAAAGTTACATCTTTGCATCTTTTTTCTTTTCTGCTTTTCTTCTATTCCCCCCCCCCCAATTTTTTTTTTGACATTTAGCCTTGCCTCTGACTTCTTTCTTCTTTCTTTTCTTTTTCTAACTTATATCAGTTTGTATTCATTTTTATTTTTCCCAACAACTTCTGGAGACAAGTCGTCCCACTGATTAATGTTCTTCTAACTCTCTAGAAATTTCTCCTTAGTTCTAGATTGCTTCTCTCCTTGGTTAGTTTCCATCTGTCTAATCTCTAAGAATGTCTAATCTTTAACAATCACTCTAATAACCCTGTGTAAGCAGTTACAGAGTCAGCATTTTGCACACACACCCCAACAATCTGGGTCCTCATTTTACTGAATTTGGAAGACTGAAAGGTAGAGTCAACCTTGAGCCGGTCAGGATCGAACTGCCAAATTGCTGGCAGTCGGCAGAAGTAGCCTGCAATACTGCATTCTAACCACTGTGGCACCACAGCTCTTTGTGATGGTGAGATGATGGTTGTTAAGAAGGAGCAGCTAAATTATGGAGAGATTGACACCCCCCAAAAAAACCCTTGTCCCCAATTTGGAATATCACAGCGAAAGACTGAACAAAATCCACCTATCTGTTGAAGTCATTACTATGGATATCAAGACAATCTGGCTGAATGCCATTATAACGTGAGAGTCATTTATATGATTTATTTTGCTCCCCTTAAATCTTAAGAAAATACTCTTGGAGGCTTTTGTGCATCCTTCGCACGAGAAAAACAAACGGGCTAGGCTGAGCGTGATTGAACTTGACTTTCAGAGCAACTGAGAGCAAAAATTTTAAGGCGGGGAGAAGAGAAAGCCATAAAAGGAATCGCTCGAAACTCTGCAATTTTCATTTGATTAAGTGAAATGCTATGCAACACGGGAGCTGGGTTCACACAGACACTAATGGGGTCTGAGGTCCTGCAAATAATCAGCGGGGGAGAAAAAAGAGAATCTTGATATGCAGAGGTAACCTAATGTTACTTTCAATGCTTAATTTACTTTTATGCAGCTTGAATGTCTATTTTTTTTCTCATCCTATTTTCTGCTTTACCACCCACCCCCCGCGCTTGTCCTTTTAAAGATCTATAATTATTATTAGTAGCAGTAGTAGTATTATTTTGTAAAGCAGAAAAGAGGATTTTGGAGTCAAGCAAATTGTTCCATGAAGAATGAATATCCTTTGGGTGTTGCAGCTGTGAAAACAGGGATACGACAAGCTAGAGATCATTAGAAAGGGATTGTAGAAAAATTAAGCTACCAGCACACTGTGATGCTCTTTTGCTAATCTCAGAGTCGTCTGCATCTCGGGAACTCGTAAAGCTCTGCTTACTGCGTTTGAAAAGGGAGACTACACAGTTTTAAAAAGTGGGGAACAGAGCAAGGAAATGACCCAGGGATCTCAAACCCTTCGGTTATAAAGAAAGTAAGGAACTTTGGAGACCACCAACCTGGAAAAATGGTGACCGAGGAAGGACACTCAGATGGTCCTTGATTTATAACTAATAGCTTAGTGACCCATTCAAAGATGGTGATGATGATGATCTTGATAATCATCACCATCATCATCTTGGGTGCAATCCCAAAACAACTGGAGCACTTGAACACCCCTGGTATTGACAAATTTGCCATTAATCAATTGCAAAAGGCGGCCTTACTAGGAACTGCTTCCATCCTGCGATGATATCTGTAATACCATCAAACATCCACATCTGCCTGTCCCAGGTCCTTGGTAAGGACTCAATAGGTAGACAAAAATGCCAAATCCAGTCTGAACATCTGGCTGACTGTGCGATTAATAATAATAATAATAATATTATAATAATAATAATAATAATAATAATAATAATAATAATAATAATAAT
>JAKJMR010001032.1:525370-537077 GCA_024449315.1 Daboia siamensis
ATAATAATAATAATAATAATAATAATAATAATAATAATAATAATAATGATGGTGGTGGAAGGGACCTTGGAGGTCATCTAGTCCAACCCTATACAATATACCATTTCAGACAAATGGCTGTCCAGTCTCTTCTTCAAAACTTCCAGTGTTGGAGCATTCACCGCTTCTGGAGGCAGGTTGTTCCACTGGTTAGTTGTTCTCACTGTCAGGAAGTTTCTCCTTAGTTCCAGGTTGCTTCTCTCCTTGACTAGTTTCCATCCATTGCTTTCTTGTCCTGCCTTCAGGCGCTTTGGAGAAGAGCTTGACTCCCTCTTCTTCGGGGCAGCCCCTGAGATATTGGAACACTGCTATCATGTCCCCCCTCATCCTTTCTCTTCATTAAACTAGACATACCCAATTCCAGCAACCGTTCCTTATATATTTTAGCTTCCGGTCCCTTGATCATCTTTGTTGCTCTTCTCTGCACTCTTTCTGCCTCTCAACATCTTTTTTACATCGTGGTGACCAAAACTGGATGCAGTATTCCAGGTGTGGCCTTACCAAGGCCTTGTAAAGTGGTATCAACACTTCAGGTAATCTTGATTCTATCCCTCTGTTAACGCAACCTAGCACTGTGTTGGCTTTTTTGGCAGCTGCAGCACAGGTTACTTCTTGAACTGTTGGTCTGATGTTAATCTTGGAGTTAAGCTCTGCTCCTCAGCGTGCCAGTCGCTGGTGGAGAAGCGTTTTGGTATTTGGTTCCCTTTTTGGCTCGTCGACTGTCTCTTTTGCCCAGGCGGTAGATCCTGTTCATGTCCATGTATCTATTGATGGTGAAATGCCAGGCTTCTGGAAATTCCCTGGAATCCAATCTTCCATTAATGACGGGGCACACCTTACCCAAAGGACCTTCCCCCCACACACACACTTCAAAATAAAGAAGAAAGAGGAGGAAGACAGGTTACATCTCCCAAATCTAGCATGTGCTGCTGCGATGGGTAAAAAGGCAGCGCTGACATTTCTGAGGTAAATCTGAAATTCACCAAAGGAAACCACAGGCAACTTGCCAAAATAAAAATGGCTGAATCGCTGTTGACAGGGAAATCCCACCAGGCTCAGACTATACAAAAGCCTTTGAATGAGTTAAACAGACACCTAGCCATGCAAATTTATTCTCCACCCACCCCCCACCTGAAAGAAAAAGAAGGAAAGAAAAAAAAAACCCACAACCCACAGAAAATAACAATTAGATTTCCTAATTAGCTCACTGCCTTGTGCGGGGGGACGAATATACCTAAGAGTACAAATGTAGGACAGACTTTGTTCAGTTACTAAACTCGGTTTATCAGAAATTCTGCCAAGGGAATAATTGTACGGCAGGATGCATTTCACAACCCCGCATTTAAAGCTGCGCATCTCCAGACATTATTTAAATTTACCGTTCTTGGAAAACTAACCTGATCGGAAATGGAAATAATTCCCTTAACTTGCTTTATTTTATGGTATTGTAACAATAGTCTTGGCCTGGCCCTTTTGTCCCTCCCTTGCCAACAAAAGGTACAAAATGACGAGTAGGATTATCCTGCAAAACCTGAACCAAACAAGACCAGGTTCGGTGCGGAGACAGGAGCCAATGGTTGGATCTCAAAAATAAGTCCATCAGATCCATCTAGGGCAGCAGTCCCCAACCTTTGGGGCACCAGGGACTGGTTCCGTGGAGAGAGGTTTTTCCATGGACTGGAGGGCCACGTGGTTTCTCATGCTGCCTGCATCCCGTGGATGGGGATTTGCTTGTTTGTGTGGACTTCGTTTGTTTCCACGACTGGTTTCTGATATGCTGTGGATTACTGCCGGTCCACAGACGGGGGTTGGGGATCCCGATCTAGGAGATCATCTAGGAGATGATCAAGCTGAGCCCGAAGGAGGAGGGGTCAAACATGTCATGAGTCTGGAGTTCCTTCGTGCCCACAAGAGATTTAAGTCCAGCCCACCTTGAATTCCTGTGACTCGTTCCTATCGCCAATTTGCTTTGGCCATTAGTAGTTCAGATTCTGGTAGACACCTTAAGCTTGTAGTAAACCTTTATACCCATTTGAACTGTCCAGAACTGCTGATTTTTCTCTGACACTTGACAAAACCTAGGGGGAAAAAAATATATCCCAGTGCATCCAGTGGGAGGAGAATTTGGGTAACAGCTTACAGCGTTGCTGAGTGCTCCATTCTAAGCCCTCTTCGGGGCATTGACCATGTCCATCATCTGAACGTCTCCATCATCCGACAAAAATTAAAATTAAAAACAAATAAATAAGATCATCATTAAAATAAAGAGCAGTCTTTCAATATCTCAGAGGGAGTCAGGCTATTCTCCAAAGGCACCTGAAGGCAGGACAAGAAGCAACGGATGGGGCGAAACTCACTTAACAAATGTCTCGCTTAGCGACAGAAATGGTGGACTCAATTGTCGGCATAGGTTGAGGACTACCTGTATATTTGAAATGTGACCTAGCTTGGAGGAATTTCTAAGTGACTTTCAAGTTATTATTTTAAAACTCATGCGCTCGTGACCTCTCGTCTAGACTACTGCAACGCTCTCTACATGGGGCTCCCCTTGAGGACCACTCGGAGGCTCCAACTGGTACAGAATGCAGCCGCGAGAGTCGTGTTGGGAGTTTCCCGATACTCCCATGTTACACCTCTGCTCCGTGAGCTGCATTGGCTTCCAGTTGTCTTCCGAGTGAGATTCAAGGTACTGGTAATGGTATTTAAGGCCCTTCATGGCACGGGTCCGGAGTACCTTAGGGATCACCTGCTGCCGGCATCGACTTCCCTCCGCCCCGTGCGTTCCCACAAAGAGGGCCTCCTCAGGGTGCCACCAGTCAGAGAGTGTCGTCTGGTGGCCCCCAGGGGGAGGTCCTTCTCTGTGGGCGCTCCGGATTTGTGGAATCAACTGCCGGTTGAGCTCCGGACGGCTACCGACCTTCGCTCCTTCCGATGCGATCTGAAGACCTACCTGTTTGAACAAGCCGGCCTGGCCTGATGGGTGATGGGTTGGGATTTTTTAATATAGTTTTAATCCATTTTAAATTTATTGTTGTTAAGTTTTGGGCATCTGTTTAATCCTTTTTAATCTTTGTATTCTTGTATTTTATTAATTGCCCTGTTCACCGCCCTGAGTCCTTCGGGAGAAGGGCGGTATATAAATATAAATATTAAATTAAATATTAAATTAAAACCTCAGCTTTAGGTAGAAAAAGCGTTAAATGGTTTTTTATGTTCAGGGACAAGTAGAACATCTGAACGATAAGACGGAGAGAAACTTTGCACCTGTTCTGAAATGTTCATATTTCCCAGGGCATCTGTCAATTTGTCAGAGTTTATGAATTCAAACCTCTTCCACTGCTTGCAAAAAGGACTTAGACATCGATGTGGAACGATTTTCCACGACCCCAAAATTCAGTGGGTGCAAAATGACACTTATTGGACCTACGACAGACTGTTTGAAGTTACAACCGCACTGAAAAAAGTGACTTATGACCGTTTTTTCACACTTATAACAACGGCAACATCCCCGTGGTCACGTGATCAAAATTCAGGTGCTTGGCAGCTGACTCGTATTTGTGACGGACGCAGTGTCCCGGAATCGTGTCATCCCTTTTTGTG
Source organism: Daboia siamensis (assembly GCA_024449315.1). NCBI lineage: Eukaryota > Metazoa > Chordata > Lepidosauria > Squamata > Viperidae > Daboia > Daboia siamensis. Next base: position 529,010 of record JAKJMR010001032.1, read on the forward strand.
ACCTTCTGAAAAGCAAAGTCAACGGGGAAGCTCAAATACACTGAACAGGCGTGTTACCAGCTTAACAACTGCAGCGATTCACTTAACAAATGTGGCAAGAAAACTCATAAAATGGGACAAAAGTCATTTGATGAATGTCTTGCTAACAACGTAAATTTTGGGCTTAATTGGGGTCATAAGTTATAAGTGGGACATGGTGGCTCAGTGGGTTAGGACGCTGAGCTTGTCGATCAGAAGATCGGCAGGTTGGCGGGTCGAATCCCGAGTGCCACGTAGCAGAATGAGCGCCTGTTACTCGTCCCAGCTTCTGCCAACCTAGCAGTTCGAAAGCACGTAAAAATGCAAGTAGAAAAATAGGGACCACTCCGGTGGGAAGGTAACAGCGTTCCGTGCGCCTTTGGCGTCCAGTCATGCCGGCCACATGACCACGGAGACGTCCTCGGACAAGTGCTAGCTCTTCGGCTTTGAAACGGAGATGAGCACCGGCCCCTAGAGTCGGAAACGACTAGCACGCATGTGCGGGGGAACCTTTACCTTTACCTTTAAGTTATGATGATGATGATGATGATGATGATAATGATGTTCATGTTGGAAGGGACCTTGGAGGTCATCTAGTCCAACCCCCTGCTCGGGCAGGAAACCCTATACCATTTCAGACAAAAGGCTGTGCAGTCTCTTCTTAAAAACTTCCAGTGTTGGAGCATTCACAGCTTCTGGAGGCAGGTTGTTCCACTGGTTAATTGTTCTCACTGTCAGGAAGTTTCTCCTTAGTTCTAGGTTGCTTCTCTCCTTGATTAGTTTCCATCCATTGCTTCTTGTCCTGCCTTCGGGTGCTTTGGAGAATAGCTTGACTGCCTCTTCTTTGGGGCAGCCCCTGAGATATTGGAACACTGCTATCGTGTCCCCCCTCGTCCTTCTCTTCATTAAACTAGTTGAGGATTACCTGTATTGCAGGCTAACTCACTGCCCACTGCCAGCGGTTCAATCCTGACTAGCTCAAGATTGACTCAGACTTCCATCTTTCTGAGGTTGGTAAAATGAGGACCCAGATTTTTGCGGGCCATGTGCAGTGTTTGATGTTATTAACAACTGTAATAATTCATTTAACAACTTAACAAAGGTCATAAAATGGGGCAAAACTCACTTCGACAACTGTCCCACTTAGCAACATAAATTTTGAGCTCAACTGTGGTTGTAAATTACCTGTACTGCCCTAGCCAGGAACGAAATATAAGAGAAAATAAAAACAACGCAGAATCCAAAGAATATCACGTCCTGTATATTTATGAACTCAAGCCAATGTAAAATAATTTAAAAGGACGAGAGAGAATGCCAACAGCCATTACTTTTGCCTATGAGTTAAAAATAAACTATTGTTCTATCACTTTTTGTTGACTGGTTTGTTTTACTGTTTTTGGCTGTGTATCTATACTCCAAATATCAAAGGAAAAATTTTAATAATTAAAACCATCCAAGCAATAATTTCACCAGTAAATAGCCAGCTTCATCATAATGTTCTGGATAATTCATTATATTTCCGTATGATAAAATAGCTTTTGCAACACGGTTCTGCTTTCGCTATTCTAAAATATAAAACTGCTTCTCAAAAACCAAATAAAACAGGTTAAAAGAACTTTATAATCATTATTGTGTGATCAAGCAGTTTTGAGAAATCATGCATTGTGGGGTTGCTGTTGTATTTTGCCTTCCTTTATATTATTTCCCACTGTTAGCGTTATTTAAATTCCATATTCTTGTTGTCTAGTCCATTAAAAAAGATTCTCTGCTTCCAATTATAACTAGTTTGTCTATGATTATTTGATTTCCCTCTCCGCGTGTAACATAAAAACTCTATTGAATAGAAAATATTGTTTGCTGATTAAAAAATATTGTTTGCTGATTTTAGACCTTAGAAATTTCTCTTCCACTATTTAGCGCCAGCTTCAAAAGCATATCTTTATCTATATCTATATCTATATCTATATCTATATCTATATCTATCTATCTATCTATCTATCTATCTATCTATCTATCTATCTATCTATCTATCTATCTATCTATCTATATCACTGACATGAATAGAACTCAAATATAATGATAATATCATAATGGCATGATATAACTATAAACTCAAGTTGTATTATTACAATGGTCTATCTTTCTCATAAGGGACGCGGTGGCTCAGTGGGTTAGGACGCTGAGCTTCTGGATCTGAAGGTCAACAGTTTGGCGGGTCGAATCCTGAGTGCCGCGTAACAGAGTGAATGCCTGTTATTCGTCCCAGCTTCTGCCAACCTAGCAGTTCAAAAGCACGTAAAAAATGCAAGTAGAAAAATAGGGACCGCTACGGTGGGAAGGTAACAGCGTTCCGTGCGCATTTGGAGTCTAGTCATGCCAACCACATGACCACGGAGACGTCCTCGGACAAGCGCTGGCTCTTCGGCTTTGAAACGGAGATGAGCACTGCCCCCTAGAGTCGGAAACGACTAGCACACATGTGCGGGGGAACCTTTACCTTTACCTTTTTATCTTTCTCATCCAAAGAGTTTATGGCGTGTGCCCCCCTCCGCCCCGAAAAGTATTAATAGAAGGCTACATCCATGCAAAATTGCACTTAAGGTTTTACAATGTCTCATTATTTTCTTTTACGTTAGCATTTTTGAAATGGCTTTTTTCAAGTATCTTCAATCTTCCTCCCTTTTGTTCCATTATGACCCTGGCAAAAATGAAGAACCCAGAATTTAATTTAATTTTTAATTTAATTTTTGACAATGACATCAGAACACACACATAAGCGCACACAAAGAGGGTTGCATAACCACCTGCAAAACTATTGAATTCTGCTGTAAATTAATGATGGAAATGAAGCCTACGGCCCTTTCCCACGCTCAGTACGCAGAGGTCACGAAAAAGTAAGAAATTCTGATTTTAGATTGTGATGATCAGATTGACTTTGCTGTTGTAGAAATGGTTTGAATTAACTAGAAAGGTAAAGCAAAAGGTTGCAGTTATAACTTTTTTACTGCACTGGAAAAGTCAGAAATCATTATTCATTTCTTCCTTCCTTTCCTCTTTCCCTCCCCTCTCTTCCCTTCTTCCATTCCTTTCCTTGCTTTGTTTCTCTCTTCCTCCCTCCCTCCCTCCCTTCCTTTCCTTCCTCCCTCTCTCCCTCCTTCTCCTTCCTTCCTCCCTCCCTCCCTCCCTTCCTTTCCTCTCTCCCTCTCTCCCTCTTTGCACTTTTTCTTTCTCTCTTTAACTTTTGTTACTGTTTGTATTCTATCTTATAATAAGCTTATATTTTATAAGCTTACATAATAAGCTTATATTATTATTATTATTATTATTATTATTATTATTATTATTATTAAAAGGAGGATTCTGGATATTTTTGATACTAGACTTCATTTAAAAGGCAAAAGGTAAAGGTTCCCCCGCACGTGCGTGCTAGTTGTTTCCGACTCTAGGGGCCGGTGCTCATCTCCGTTTCAAAGCCGAAGAGCCAGCGCTTGTCCGAGGACGTCTCCGTGGTCATGTGGCCGGCATGACTAGACGCCAAAGGCGCACGGAACGCTGTTACCTTCTCACCGGAGTGGTCCCTATTTTTCTACTTGCATTTTTTACGTGCTTTCGAACTGCTAGGTTGGCAGAAGCTGGGATGAGTAACAGGCGCTCACTCTGCTACGCGGCACTTGGGATTCGACCCGCCAAACTGCCGACCTTCTGATCGACAAGCTCAGCGTCCTAACCCACTGAGCCACCGCGTCCCTAGACTTCATTTAAACAGCCCCAAATAATTTGCTGCAGACAGAATCCTGACCGGTTCTCCATTTTTCTTGTACAGCAGTAGCAACAATAGCTAATTTTTTTTTGGTAACCACTCATGGCTTCTATCTCACAGAAGGGTGAACGTGTAAAAACCAACTGTCCTTTAACTAGGCAAATGCCAGAACACTTCCAAGATAAGGCACACGTAGTTATCTGCTTCTTAAAGGCCACAGCCTCTTTCTTCTCCTGGGCTCTGAGAAAACTATCACAGATAAAAAAAATGCCATAAATAAATGTATCCTTGATTTCTTTGATTAGCTGCATAATCAAGCCCTTGTTTCTCTGGGGTGACCTTTTCTTGTCCCAAACCTTAGTCCTCCCACCTCATTGGTGTCCTTATTAAAAAAAAAAAAAACCTGGTTTCTCTATTATTGTACCACTCTTCCCATCCCAGAAGACTTAATTCTCTCTTTTCTCTCCTTTCTCCCTGGCTGTAAAGTATCTACTGTCCCCTCACTCCTTAATCTAGTTCATGATTGCAACAAAGATGATTAAAGGTCTGGAGATAAAAACATATGAAGAACGGTTACAGGATTTGGGAATGGCCAGTCTAGAGAAAAGAAGGACTGGGGTGTGTGTGTGTGAGATGACAGCAGATTTCCAGCATTTGAGGGGCTGACCCAAAGAAGAGGGGGTCAACCTCTTCTCCAAAGTACCTGAAGTCAGGACAAGAAGCAACAGATGGAAACTAACCAAAGAGAGAAGCAACCTGGAATTAAGGAGAAACTTCCTGACGGTGAGGACAATTAACCAGTGGAATGGCTTTTCTCCAGAAGTTGTGGGTGCTCCATCACTGGAGGCTTTTAAGAAGAGACTGGACAGCCAGTTGTCTGAAATTGTATGGGGTCTCCTGCTTAAGCAATAGGTTGGACTAGAAGAACCCCAAGATCCCTCCCAGCTCTATTCCAATTGACTGATGATCTTCATAATCATGAACTGGTCAACTCTTGCTTGGATACTTCCAAGCAGTCTACATGGGGTGACCCTTGAAGAGTAGCCGAAAGCTACAGATGGTCCAGAATAGGGTAGCAGGTGGCTCATGTAACACAACTCTTATGCAAGCTGCATTGGTTGCCAACCTGCCAATTCTGGGAGTTGAAGTCCACAAGTCATAAAAGGGCCAGGTTTGAAGACCCCTGGCCTGGAGGGAGAATATTCCACAGAAGCGAGGCCACAGCAGAAAAAAAAATCTTCTCCCGAACTTGCCAGCCCAAATTCTTTGGCTGACATGATCCAAAATAAGCTCTTCAGCTGGAACAAATGAGGTGGGCTACCCACTCAGGTTGAGGCGATGCTTCAGCTTTGTCGATGACTTTGAATGCAGAAGACATTATGAATAGGCCTGAACTATGCCATGTTTTGCATGCACAGAGTGTCAAAGTTTGGTGGCTAAATGCAGTAAGATGTGTGCACGATGGCAGTAAATCACGCGTAGGAGTAAATGGAATGCTTAACAGGACAGTTCATTATTGAATCAGAAGTAAAAAATAAAGACATACGATGTCCCCTTGTTTGTTTTAATGCACTTGTGAATTAAAGTACGGGGAATGCTAATATAAAGGTATGTTAGCTGAAGACAGGAATGTGCACATACTTTTGTGTTCCATTGACGTTGTGTTACAGGTTGAAAGCCCTAGTGAGGTGCAGAAAATGTCAGCTTGATTGCACAGTGCCATCAGGCACATGGATCTGAAAAGTAATGTGTCAGAGATCCAGGGGTTTGTGCTGGACAATGGAAAAGGGAGGGGTGTATGCATAAAGGAATCTAAAGAATCACACAAATTACATGTTCTTTGGCAGAGTGTGTTTACATACAATATAAAAATGGAGGGAGACATTTTAAGGTGTGATACTGCTGGGAGATAGCAGGTCTGCTGGAATGAAAGTTTCGGATATTTAAGGCACCAATATGCAATAAGATGCTAGAATAGCTAGCTATAGCTAGATAGGCAGACAGACAGACACAAACAAAAGTATGCAATAGAGAATAACAGAGTTAGAAGGGACCTTGGAGGTCTTGTAATCCAGAGGTCCCCAATCTTTTGGGCACCAGGGACCAGTTGTGTGGAGAAAGGTTTTTCCACGGAACAGAGAGTGCGTGGTTTTGTGTGCTGCCTGCTTCCCGCGGATAGGGCTTTTTTTGTTTGTGCAGAACGGTTGCTGGCATGCCACAGCCTGGTACTGGTCCACAGACGGGGGTTGGGGACCCCTGTTCTAGTCCAACCCCCTGTTCAGGCAGGAAGCCCTCTACCATTTCAGACAAATGGTTGTCCAATTTCTTCTTAAAAACCTCCAGTGTTGGAGCACCCACAATTTCTGGAGGCAGGTTGTGCCACTAATTAACTGTCCTCACTGTCAGGAAATTTCAACTTAGTTCTAAGGTTGCTTCTCTCCTTGATGAGTTTCCATCCTTTGAAATTCTTGTCCTGCCTTCAGATGCTTTGGAGATGTAGGTTGACCCTCTTCTTCTTTGGGGCAACTCCTTATGGAAGACTGCTATCACGTCACCCTTAGTCTTTCTTTTCATTAACTCAGGGGTGTCAAACTCAATTTCAATGAGAGCCACATCAGCATTGCGGTTGCCCTCAGGGGGCCAGGTGGGTGTGGCCTGGGTGGGCATGGCCTAATGGGTGGGCGTGGCTAGAATGTGTATGGCCTACTGGGTGGGCGTGGCCAGCTCTACATCGTTCGCATCAAGGGTGCCTATGGGGGCCTGGGCAGGAGTGGGAGAGATCTGGCAGAAGGAGGGTCTCTGGGCCAGGGCCAAGGCAGTGGGGGCCGTTCCCTCACTGTTTCCAGGATGGCTTCGCGGGCCGCATGAAACCACTTCGCGGGCCGGATCTGGCCCCCGGGCCTTGTGTTTGACACGTCTGCATTAACTGGACAGACCCAATTCCAGCAACCGTTCATGAGTTGACAAATGGCTTACCCTGCCAGTATTGGTGGGACGGTTCCTGGTGCTTTCTTAGGATATATGTTCAAAATGTACCATACACACCGTCCACCAGAGACAATAAAAAAGCTAAAAGACCACAACACTTGCTGACCAGCCATCAATACCCAGATAAAATTAACACCAAGCAATAAATAATACCTCAGTCAAAGAACTACCAACTCAGACAAATAGTCAAATAGTAAAAGAGCCTTGGTGGAGCAGTGGGCTAATGCCTCCTGAAGTAACACCAGCTGCCTGCAATTAGTGCAGGTTCGCATCCCACCAGGCTCAAGGTTGACTCAGCCTTCCATCCTTCCCAGGTAGGTAAAATGAGGACCCAGATTGTTGGGGGCAATAAGCTGACTTTGTAATAATGCCGCTTGGGGTGTGTGTGAAAGCCCTAATAAGCAGGCATATACATAGAATGAAGGCTATTGCTAAGTTTGTAAGCCGCCCTGAGTCTTCGGAGAAGGGCGGGATATAAATGCAATTAAAATAAAAAAAAAATAAAAATAAAAACAATCAGAGGGATAGAATCAAGATCACATGAAGTGTTAATACCACTTTACAATGGTTTGGTAAGGCCACACTTGGAATACGGGATCCAGTTTTGGTCACCACGATGTAAAAAAGATGGTGATACTCTGGAAAGAATGCAGAGAAGAGCAACAAAGATGATCAGGGGACTGGAGGCTAAAACCAGTGGAAGGATTGAAATACCTGAACATCCGGTTCTCTGCGTGGATGCAGGAATGGGCCTCCAAGGCCTAGAATGGACTTCCAGAAGCAGCATGGGTTCAGCTGGTTCTCCAAACTCAACAAAATTTAGCTATCAGTTCTACCGAACCCGTGTGAATCCCACCAGTGGCTAAAACATGTAAGGAACGGTTGCTGGAATTGGGTATGTCCAGTTTAATGAAGAGAAGGTTGAGAGGTGAAATGATAGCCGTTTCCCAATATCTCAGGGGCTGCCCCAAAGAAGAGGGAGTCAAGCTATTCTCCAAAGTGCCTGAAGGCAGGGCAAGAAGCAATGGCTGGAAACTAATCAAGGAGAGAAGCAACCTGGAATTAAGGAGAAATTTTCTGACAGTGAGAACAATTAACTGGTGGAACTGCTTTCCACCAGAAGTTGTGGGTGCTCCATCACTGGAGGTTTTGAAGAAGAGACTGGACAGCCATTTGTCTGAAATGGTATAGGGTTTCCTGCCTGAGCAGCGGGTTGGACTAGATGACCTCCAAGGTCCCTTCCAACTTTATTATTATTATTATTATTATTATTATTATTATTATTATTATTATTATTATTAT
>JAKJMR010001033.1:3776-20222 GCA_024449315.1 Daboia siamensis
GGAAAGGAAAGGAAAGGAAAGGAAAGAAAGAAAGAAAGAAAGAAAGAAAGAAAGAAAGAAAGAAAGAAAGAAAGAAAGAAAGAAAGAAAGAAAGAAGCAATTATTCCATCTACAGTTCACCTGCAAAGAAGATGTCATTAAAAGAGGAAGCAAAATGAAACCCTGTCAACTTGTTAAGGCTGCCCCCTCCCCCCTTGAAAGGTAATTCTACCATCCGATTTGGCGTAAAGGAGCCTGATACATAATCCTATTATTACTGACACAAACTAACTTGCCGGTGTCAAAGGTTTCGTCTTCCAGAAAAGTTCAGGTGTTGCTAAATTCATTAATGTGTCAACTCAAAGAGATGCAATGTCACTTCTGTTGTCTACAGGCGTGCAAAATGGAGTAATCTTGTGCCTGTCAGCATCTTTTCATCTTAATTCCTTTGACACCGTGCCTCTCGTTGTTGTGGGGGTGGGGGGGGGAAGGGGAGCAGGCGGTAAGTGCCTGCTTTTTGCCATAGCAGTTGATCAGTTCAGTTCAGAGTCTAAGCTGTAGATAAATCAACCAAAGCATTAGTTGATTAATCTACTGCTTTAAATGGGTGGTAATGGAAGCTGACAACACGCTTGTTTAAAGGCTGAAGACAACTTACAATGCGACACAGGAATAAGGAGAAAATGGAACTTCGCTTCTTGTCTTGCTTAAGCTGAGATAACGGATTTTTTTTTTTTTTTTTTTAGAGAATTGTTTTCCAATCTGTAGTCTGGGGCTACAGGGTGGCAAGCAACTATACTTCAAAATTCAAAATTTTTATTTAGCTTTCCAAATACAATATAAAGTATAGAAATAGGAAAGAAAATAAGGGAAAAATAAGGAAGGGAAGAGAAACGAGCAGAGCATAAAGGAAAAACCGAAGAAATAGCATTGACTTCTTCTGGTGCAGTGAATAAGATACATACATCACACCTCAACTTTTTTTTTTTAACTTTTATATAATAATATAAACGAGCCATTTCTATATCGGGAAACTTATCTAATCTGCAAAACCCCAAATCAAAGGTGTTTTTTTTCCCCACCTGAAGCACAAAGTCCAAAAGCGATTTCCAAGTAGGAATTGGGCTCTTTTCTTTAATCAGAGTAGTTAATGCAGCCATCTCTGCTAACTCCATCAGCTTTTGCAGCCGTTCGACCACTGGGGGAGTCAAAGTGTCCTTCTATTTTTGTGTGCAAGCAACTAGGCTTCAGATTTTTTTAAAAGCACATTTGATTTTTTTTTTTAATCCCATTTATATCCCGCCCTTCTCCGAAGACTCAGGGCGGCTTACAAGCTTAGCAGTAGCCTTCATTCTATGTATATGCCTGCTTGTTAGGGCTTTCACACACACACCCAAGCGGCATTATTACAAAGTCAGCTTATTGCCCCCAACAATCTGGGTCCTCATTTTACCTACCTCGGAAGGATGGAAGGTTGAGTCAACCTTGAGCCTGGTGGGATGCGAACCTGCACTAATTGCAGGCAGCTGGTATTACTTAAGGAGGCATTAGCCCTCTGCTCCACCAAGGCTCAGATTTGTGCTTAGATTGTAAGCCGCCCTGAGTCTTCGGAGAAGGGCGGGATATAAATGGGATTAAAAAAAAGAAAAGAAATCCCCCTGGATATTTTGCAGAATGTTGATATTCTTGCCCCAGATCTCGCACAGAACTGGAGACTTGTGATTCTTAGCTCTGCTGCAAACATAACAATCAGGACTAGCCTTCAAGCAGAGGGCTGCCCCATATAAACAGGGACTATTTGGGTTTGATGAATATATCCTGGAGAACTTGGAAGGAGCACACAATTTAATTTAACAATTTCATAAACCTTGGATGGGGATGTTCCTAAAGCTGATTGAATAGATGTCATGTGTGTGTGTGTTTGTGTGTACGTGTGTGCGTATGTTTCTTCTGTTCAATGGTGTCCAACTCTTGGAGACAGCCTGAACAAGTACCTGCAGTTTTCATGACAAGGTTTTTCAGAAGTGGTTATCGTTGCTTTCTTTCTGGGCCTAAGGACTACAGCTTACACTCTCACACTATCTAGTCTTATTATTTAACCCCCACATCAAACTAGCTAACTACACTAAAGCCTAATGAAGAGAATGACTAGGGGTTACATGATAGCAGTCTTATCCAAGGCACCATCACAAGGAATAGGAGATCAACTTATTCTCCAAAGCCCCTGAGGGCGAAAGATCATTAAAGAGAGTTCCAACTTATAACTAAGGAGAAATTTCCTGACCGTGAGAACAATTAATCAGCGCAACGGCTTCCCCCAGAAGTTGCGGGTGCTCCAATTCTGGAGGTTTTCAAGAAAAGATTGGATAGCCATTTGTCTATCTAAATGGTCTCCTGCTTGAGCAGCAGGTTGAACTAGAAGACCTCCAAGATCACTTCTAACTTGTTATTTTGTCTCCCCATCTTTGTCAATTTTAATCAAATGTAATGTGACTATTTATTGTTTTAATGTTTAATTTTTTATATTGGTGTGTTATGATGCCCATCACTGAAGCATTAGGCAGTAGGCGTGAGCTTAAATGGACTCCAGAAGATGGAAGATGACAGGAAGGCCTGGAGGAACATTGTCCATGGGGTCGCGATGGGTTGGACACGACTTTGCAACTAACAACAACATTATGATGCCCATCTCACCTAGAGAGTCACCTCCAGTTGATATAGGAGGCATATAAGTTTAAATAAATAAATATTCCTTTTTTTCCCCAACTGTGCCATCCTAGCCCCAGTATTCCTCCAGTATATTAGAGGGTGTATAAACCTCTTTTATTTTATTGCTCCATCTTCTCTCCCCATCTCCTTGACTTCTCCTAGTCCCATGATGACTTCCTGGAGAAACATCCAGAAGAAATCTTGCAGTACAGGAGACATTAGGACCGCAGAAGGATGAAAAGAGGAATTATACAAAAGACCATCATCTTTATATCACACGGCACAGAAAAGAAAGAGGCTCTAATTTTTCCCCTGAAAGATGAGAGGTTTGAAGAAAATCTTCCAGGGATTGATTTTATTGAAATAAATGCTTCCATTTATTGAGCAATGGATAAATAAATGAGCAACAACTGGACACTAGGAATTACGCAACTAGTCTCTCCTTCATTTTATATTCAGAGTCCCCAAAGTCTATAACTGTCAGAAACATCCTTGGTCCAGGCATGCATTAGCAAGAGCATCTTATCCAAAGACAAACAAATGGGAAGGAAGGGACTTCCTTTGCAAGACACAACCCTCCCCCTTACACAATCAACACACACAACCCAGCTGCAAGCATCATACTAAGCATTTAATAATGCCAACACTGTGTGAGTAATTCTCTCTGGGCTAACAGGATCTTTCTAGGTCCCTGCTTTTACCTCCAAAGTTCCAAGTATTAATAGGGTTAAAGGTGCTGCCACGGTGAATTTATGACCGACATATCTCAGGCTGTTACAGAAGGATCACTAATGGGTGACCTTGAGGTTCAACCATTCCAGCCTCAGAAAGATCAAGTCTCAAACCCCTCCTGAAAGTGCTGTGTGCTGGTGACCCTTCCATTCTCCTTCTCCATGGCCTAACCTTTAACTCACTGATCTTTGACCAAATTATTAAGCAAACACCTGCTTAGGGCCCTGACCAAGGGGTGCTAGACATGGGGAGGCTACCATCATTTTATGTGAATTAGCCGTAATCATTCTAAGGCTGCCTTTGAAGGGAGAATATGAGGGTAAGTTTACAATAAATAAGCAGGCTAGCTACAAAGTCCTATGTACAACAGGTATTTCAGAAGCTTTCTTTCTTTTAACCTTTAGCAAAATTGTGGTAACCCAGCTGCTGGGAATAAAGCATCATAACAGAAAATAGGCATGGGAAGAAAACTGCCAGAGCTGCACATGCATCTAATAATAAAATTAAAACAAACATTATTTATGTTCTGTTTATAAACAAGCCCGCATGGGTCTCATAAACTTGCTCAGGTCAAATTCCATGGGTTCAGCCGTTCCCAGCACAAAGAAATCTATGATAAAAACATGTGTTTGTGTGTTTGTATGTGTGTGTGAGAGAGAGACAGGGAGGGAGGGAGGGAGGGATGAAGAGAGACATGGTTGAATACATTCTGTATGGCTAATTTATACATTGCTAAGACTGGTAGAAACTTAATAATTCAAGTTCTAACCCACAACCTAAGAATTATTAAGATAACATCTATGATTATTTTGCCTCTGCCAAGATTAAGCAAAGTACCTGCAAATACAATCGAGAGAAGATACAATTCAAAGAGGAAATTCATGAAGACCAATTAGCAGTCAGAAGACGCGATAAAAACTCCTTAATTGCACAACACAGAGACAGATTTAGCCATAGTTACAACTGGGAAACTGTGAGCATCCTAGACCAAGCCAAATTCAAAAACGCTAGAGAATTCCTGGAAGCCTTGCCCTCAGACTCATCAGCCATCAACAGGCTCATAGTGATAAACAACATCTACCTACCATTCAAAAGAAATAACCATAAAACTGAAAAAGAAACCAAAAGACCAAAATACACCAGTAATCAATACCCAGATATGCAGTTGTTGTTGTTGTTAGCTGCGAAGTCGTGTCCGACCCATCACGACCCTATGGACAATGTTCCTCCAGGCCTTCCTGTCCTCTACCATCTTCTGGAGTCCATTTAAGCTCACGCCTACTGCTTCAGTGACTCCATCCAGGCACCTCATTCTCTGTCGTCCCCTTCTTCTATTGCCCTCGATCTTTCCCAGCATTAGGCTCTTCTCCAGTGAGTTCTTTCTCATTAGGTGGCCAAAGTATTTGAGTTTTAGCTTCAGGATCTGGCCTTCTAAAGAGCAGTCAGGATTGATCTCCTCTAGGACTGACCGGTTTGATTGCCTTGCAGTCCAAGGGACTCGCAAGAGTCTTCTCCAGCACCAGAGTTCAAAAGCCTCCATTCTTTGGCGCTCAGCCTTTTTTATGGTCCAACTTTCACTGCCATACATTACAACTGGGAAGACCATAGCCTTGACTATACGCACTTTTGTTGGCAGGGCGATGTCTCTGCTTTTTAGTGTGCTGTCTAGATTTGCCATGGCTTTTCTCCCCAGGAGCAAGCGTTTTTTAATTTCTTGGCTACAGTCCCCATCTGCAGTGATCTTGGAGCCCAGGAAAATAAAATCTGTCACTACCTCCATTTCTTCCCCATCTATTTGCCAGGGATTGAGAGGGCCGGATGCCATAATCTTGGTTTTCTTAATGTTAAGTTTCAAGCCAACTTTTGCACTCGCCTTCTTCACTCGCAACAAGAGGCTCTTTAGTTCCTCTTCACTTTCTGCCATTAGAGTGGTATCATCTGCATATCTTAGGTTGTTGATATGCAGAGAATAGGATTAATAGCAGACAACAAACAATACCCTGTTCAAGGAACTACTAAGTCAGTCAATCAAACAAATCTAGCAAACAAATCAAAGAAATAGCAAATCTAGGAACTGCCAAGAACATTTTCGCCAACACTGACAGGGCAAGGTACTTATATATACCAGTAACAAAGTAAACCCCTCTCTAACACTGATGGTATGACCTAGTCAGGTAATGAAATGTCTTCAAGGAAACAACCAAGCACAGAGAGTATCAAGGACTCCACAATGCAAGTGTGAGCCACAAATATTCTCTTCTGTTGGTACTTCCATATAACCTGGGAAATAGAGTCCAAAACATCTTAAGAATACCAATTTAGCAAAGATTTCCTAGGTCAGGGGTCGGCAACTTTGGCACTTTTAAGACTCGTGGACTTCCAGAATTCCTGAGCCAGCCTGGCTCAGCTTGGAAACCTCTCCCTTTCCCCTCAGCATGCCTGGCTCAGGAATTCTGGGAGTTGAAGTCCACAAGTTATGAAGGGGCCAAAGTTTCCTTCATGCTGGCTCAGGAATTCTGGGAGTTGAAGTCCACCAGTCATAAAAGAGCCAAGGTTGCCTACCCCTGGCCTAGGCCACTTTATGACTTGTGGACTTCAACTTCCAGAATTCCTGAGCCAGTCATGCAGAGGGAAAAGGGAGAGGTTTCCAAGATGAGCCATGCTGGCTCAGGAATTCTGGGAGTTGAAGTCCATGAGTCATAAAAGAGCCAAGGTTGCCTATCCCTGCCCTAGGTTAAATTTCAGGTTAGATATTCATGCTCTTTCTGTCCAGTCTATGAAGCATGTTTTGAATTTTGGCAAGGTCTTTCCGAACCACAAATCAAACAAAATCCTCACTTCTCTTTATAAGCTTGAAGGTTCTTTCTTGTCCTTTCATACCAATCACTAGGTTGTTGACCGGAATTATGACAATCAAGATTCTTATATTGGAATGGCTGAATTAAAGAGAAAAAAAAAGAGTTGTAATAGTATGTGACTGTCCATAGCTCAGGAATGGAAACCAAAGATAGGGCACAATGGGTTTATTCTTCCAAATGTACTTGGCAAGCAACTTCTGCTTTTCATCTACTTTAGTGCCAGTGGCTGTATTTCCTGCTTGTGTAATCAAATACAGTGTAAAGGCAGCAGAATAAACCATTTGTGGGCTTTTCCAGCTTTGAGGGAGAACCCACCTTTGACAAGATGTGAATAAATGTGTGACTCTGGAAGAATTGAGCTCTGCCTCTTTGTTTGTGCTGGCACAGACCTAGATTTCCGAGCCTGCTTGTTTTCTTGCATACATTTCATTACCCAAAGTAGGTAACATCATCAGTGCTAGTAAGGAGTAAACTAACACCGATGATGTTACCTAGTTGGGTAATGAAACGTCTGCAAGAAAACCACCAAGTTCACAGAGCACCAAGGACCCCATAGTTCTTCTCCTCTTCCTTTCTGCACACCCCAATCTCCCTAGTACTGATGATGTTAGCTAGTTGGGTAATGAAACATCTGCAAGAAAACCACCAAGTTCAGAGAGCATCAAGGACCCCATAGCTCTTCTCCTCCTCTTCCTCTCTGCACACCCCACTCCCTTCTAGCACTGATGATGTTAGCTAGTTGGGTAATGAAAAGTCTGCAAGAAAATCACCCAGCTCAGAGAGTACCAAGGACCACTCATTTCAACCCTGAGCTACAAATATTCTCCTTTACTGGCACCTAGATTTCCTGCTGGACAAGGTAACAAGATAAAGCTGTGGATTATTTCTTTCATATTAAGGATTTGTCATTATGACAGTTCCTCTTTATTAGGAAGACACAGCAAGGAAAAAGAAAACGGAAAGATAGGAAAAAGAAGGTGGAAACTGGAAGAGAAGACAAATTCCAGCCCATGACCTTCTGGTGGTAATAGATGTCCTTATTCAGGTAGCTACTGCTATAGCTAACTCTATAACTATTCCTATAAGGGAGGAAGGAGGTTGTGGTGGAATTTAAATTTGGAGGGAAAACTGTGATTTTTGCCCTCATTTTGTATATCAGAAGTCCTCAATTTATGATGGCAATCAGGACTACATTTTTGGTCATCAGTCATTAGAATCATAAGTCAAGACACCCACGTGACTGGATCTTATTTTATAACATTTTTTTTTGGGGGGGGGGGGCATCAATTACTGTAATTGGTAAATGAATACCCCAGTGGTGTGAACCTATTCTTCCAAATGGACAGGGTTTTTTGTTGTTCTTTTTTATTTTTATTTTTTATTTTATTTTAATCCCATTTATATCCTGCCCTTCTCCGAAGACTCAGGGCGGCTTACAATCTAAGAAGCACAAACCAATGTGCTTAGCAATAGCCTTCATTCTATGTATATGCCTGCTTGTTAGGGCTTTCACACACACCCCAAGCGGCATTATTACAAAGTCAGCTTATTGCCCCCAACAATCTGGGTCCTCATTTTACCTACCTCGGAAGGATGGAAGGCTGAGTCAACCTTGAGCCTGCACTAATTGCAGGCAGCTGGTGTTACTTAAGGAGGCATTAGCCCACTGCTCCACCAAGGCTCTTATATTTTTTTTGCCAAAAACCAGTAAAAAATGCCAGAACTGGCAAAAAATGTCGCAAATTGTGGCAACACAGCAACGGGTGGTACGGCAAACAAGTTGTCAAGCACCTGAAATATAGTCACACGTCTGCATTGTGTGTGTGTGTGTGTGTGTGTGTATTTTACAATGGCCAGAAGTGCTTTACAGACACCTATTCTGGAGGTGATGTAATTCTGAGCAACAGTTCATGAGTTCGTGTCTAGTACTTCTAGATATACCCCGATTCATTTATGGTACATTTTAGTCTCAGACACTTCTTTTTTTTTTTTTTTTTAATTGAAAAGTTTTTCAGTACATTTTAATTATTACATCCCATCCCCCAACCCTTCCCAACCCTATCCCACCCTCTCACCCTCCCCTTCCCCCCTCCCCCCCCCCGGACTTCCCAGAGCTAGATACAAGGTATAAAAATAAAATAACCAATCATAAACTCCTATATACTAACAACAATAAACTATTAAATCTCTCGCACTTTAGCTCTTATAAATTGACTACAAGCAATATACTTATTCAAATGCTAGATGAAACTTTTTAGTCCCGTATTTATTCTGGATGTAATCAATCCATTTCTTCCACTCCACAATATATCGTTGTTGTGAATGGTCTTTCAAATATGCTGAAATCTTCGCCATTTCCGCCAGGTTGGAAACTTTTAAAGTCCATTCCTCTATAGTCGGCAGTTCTTCCTTCTTCCAGTATTGCCCTATTAAAAGTCTCGCTGCCGTAATTAAGTTCAACATCAAATTAATGTCCAGCACAGTAGTATCAGTAATAATGCCCAGTAAGAACAACTGCGGACAAAACTTTATCCTTTTCTTGAATATCTTCTGCATATTCCACCAAATTTTAATCCAAAATGCTTTGATCTTTTTACAAGTCCACCATATATGAAAGTACGTTGCATCTTCACCGCCACATCTCCAACATTTAGGCTGATAATTCGGATACATACTTGCTAACTTTCTAGGATCTAAATGCCACCTATAAAACATTTTATAAAAGTTCTCTCTTAAATTTTGAGCTTGCGTAAATTTCACATTTCTCACCCAGATCTTTTCCCAAGTGTCCATTGTAATAACTTCCTGAATATTCTGTGCCCATTTTATCATACAGTCCTTAACAATTTCTGTTTCTGAATCAATCTCTATCAATGCAAGATATATCCGTTTGATATGCGCTGGTCCCTGATTTCTAATTTGCTTTACCAAATTTTCATCATTCATTAAAAAACCAATCTTCTGGTCCTCTTTCCACCTGGCTTGTAATTGTCCATATTGAAACCAAGTTTGTACAATCTTTTTTTCTCGTAGAAGATTATATGACTTCAAACTCCACACATTCCTCTCCAAACTCAAAATTTCCTTATATGTAATGACATCATGCTTAAATCCAACATTTATATTCTCTATTGCGTGTTTGGGTATTGCCCATAACGGTATCTTATAATTTAACTTTTGTCTGTGCTTTTTCCAAACTCGCAACAAAGCATACCTCAAAATATGCATTTTAAACACATTGTCTACCTTTTTATCATACAATAAGTATGCATGCCAACCAAATAACAAATCATGCCCTTCAAGATTTAACAGTCTCCCCTGTGTCAAATTAATCCAATCACTTATAGCTGATAATGCAGCAGCTTCATAATATAATTTAAAATTGGGCATTCTTAGACCACCTCTTTCACGCGTATCCTGCATAATTTTAAATTTGACCCGTGGCCTTTTCCCTGCCCAGACAAATTTATTAATACCCTTCTGCCATTCCTCCAAATTTGAATCCTTTTTGAGAATGGGTATCATTTGAAACAAAAATAAAAATTTTGGCAGAACATTCATTTTTACTGCTGCAATTCTTCCCAATAATGACAATTGTAATTTTTTCCAACTGTCCAATTCTTTTTGCACTTTATTCCATAACTTTTCATAATTATTTTTATATAATTTAACATTTGAGGGTGTTAAATATACCCCCAAATATTTAACTCTTTCAACAATTTCAAATCCAGTTAAGCTTTCTAAAGCTACCTTTTGTAATGCTGTCATATTTTTAGATAAGATTTTAGTTTTTTGTATGTTAATCTTAAATCCAGAAACTTTCCCATATTGCAATATTAACTCCATCAATTCTGTAACAGAATTTTCTGGATGTGTCAACGTAATAACCAGATCATCCGCAAACGCCCTCAATTTATAATCCTGATCTCTTATTCGAATTCCCTTAATTGTTTCCGAATTCCGTATTTTAATCAGTAATATCTCCAACGTTAAAACAAATAATAAAGGTGATAACGGGCAACCCTGCCTCGTGCCCTTTTCAATATTACACATTTCGGTCAAACTATTATTAACAATTATTCGAGCTGTTTGCTTCTGATATATTGCCCTAATTGGTTGTAAAAATTCATCCCCAAAATTCATTTTATCTAATACTTTTAGCAAAAATTTCCAATCCAATTGATCAAAGGCTTTTTCAGCATCCAAAAAGATCAATGCTGCAGAGATCTGGTTATTCCTTTCCAAAAATTCCAACAAATCAACTATATGTCTCACATTATTTTTCATTTGTCTACCACTTATAAACCCAGTTTGATCACCATGAATTACCTGTTGCAATACCCTCATCAATCTACTAGCTAAAACCTTAGCAAATATCTTGTAGTCCGTATTCAAAAGTGATATTGGCCTATAATTTCTTGCTTGAGTAACGTCCTGATCTTCTTTCGGAATTAAAGAAATAAAAGCAGTTTTCCAAGACGGAGGCACTCCTCCCCCTTTTTGAATTGTCTGAAACAGTTCCTTTAATGGCTTTATCATCTCAAACTGTAGATTTTTATAATACGCAGCAGTCAAACCGTCGGTGCCTGGTGCTTTACCTACTTTTAACTGTTTGATTGCCAAATATATTTCTTCTTCTGTTATCAACTGATTCATTTCTTCTTTTTGCTCTTGCGTAAGAACCGGGATGCTAAAGTCTTTTAAATATAAATCAATGTCCATTTCATTAATCTTGTCACTAGCATATAATTTAGAAAAAAAATCAACAAAGGTTTCCTTAATAAGATTCTGTTGATACACAATCTTTCCCTTATGTTCTATTTTGTCTATATTAGAAACCCTTTGCTGTCTCAGACACTTCTTGCAAGCAGAAATGTTTCTCTGGCTCCTGCATTTTCAAGATCAGATCTTATACATGTGTCCAAGCCCTTCTAACAATGATCAAGCCCCATCGAAACCTGAAGTGGTACAATCCATTCTGAAATTGCAGGACTCCTTCACCCCGTTCTCTTATCCATGTAGGTCAGATCAATAAAGAAATGAAGATTGCCCCATCCAAACAAACAGGAGTCAACTAATCTGTCTCTTTATTACCCAAGCTACCGTCACATGAGAATGAAATCTCCACTTCTTTTCTTACGGCAGGGAAGTTGGCTTCCTTTCACCAGCCAGTAGATTTAATTATTAAATGTCTATTTGGTCAATATTTCCAGTTTTCTGGCCTATAATGTAATTCGGGCTTTCCAGCCAAACCTAATTGTGTTTTTATAGATCTAACAGTGTCAAACATGAACCAGGATAGATACAATTTGGTGCATTACCTCAAATGAAAAAAAAAAAAAACCCACCCTATTTTCTTACTCTTTCCTTTTAAAAAAATGTAATGTAAGGTCGATCAGATTGCACAGTCCCCAGGTTTACTTTGGAACTAGCCAAAATAGAGAGTAATTTTTGAGACTACACATGTAGGATTACACTCCTATTCGTAGAACATAGAATAAGAGAGTTGGAAGGGACCTTGGAGTTCATCTAGTCCACAGGTCTGCAACCCGAGGCTCCGGAGCCGCATGCGCCTCTTTCAGCCGTCTCCTGCGGCTCCCAGTCCTCTGCCATGTGCAGTCCAAAAAAAAAAGTGGGACTAAAAAAGTTCAACCAATCAATTCAAATATGCAGGCTAGGTGCATATCTCGCCTTGGCTCCGCTCTTCAGTTAAACCCTGTTCTGTGCATGCGCGCATGTATGCGCATGTGCAGACATTTTTTTGTGGCTCCCAGTTTTTCCTTTTGTGAGGGAACCGGTTCCAAGTGGCTCTTTCACTGTTTCAGGTTGCTGACCCCTGATCTAGTCCAACCCCTTGCTCAAACAGGAGACTCTATACCATTTCAGACAAATGGCTGTCCAATCTCTTCTTGAGAGCCTCCAGTGTTGGAGCACCCACAACTTCTGAAGGGAAGCCATTCCACTGGATGATTGTCCTGACTGTTAGGCAGTTTCTCCTTAATTCCAGGTTGCTTCTCTTCTTGATTAGTTTCCATTCATTGTTTCTTGTCTTGTCTTGCCTTATGGTGCTTTGGAAAATAGGCTGACCCCCTCTTCTTTGTGGCAGCCCCTCAAATACTGGAACGTTGCTATCATGTCACCCCTAGTCCTTCTCTTCACTAGACTGGACATACCCAATTCCTGCAACCATTCATCATATGTTTTAGCCTCTAGTCCCCTAATCATCTTTGCTACTTTCTTCTGCACTCTTTCCAGAGTCTCACTATCATTTTTGTGTTCGATTCCCTGTTCAGAATACCTGTCTCCACAAGATACATAAATTTGAAAGTTGTAATCCCAAAACATCTCTTTTAACAATGGCTGCAGCGCATTGCGTGTCTTTAAAAAAAAATAATTCAATAGTCATAACTGAATTGCCGCAATTGACCTTCGGTTCTTTTTCCAAACTGTTCAGAGCAGCTAATAGGGCTGCTCTGTTTCCATTTCCGCAATGGCCCAGTGAAATGGAGGTAAGCAACTCTAATTTATCCCTAATTTAACCCTCATTGATTGTTCACACACCCACATCAGGAGGGAAGTACAAAACTTTGAAATGGGAGAGGGAATACCAAAGAGTACTAGATGATGGGGAAAGATGGAGAAACATATCACTAGAATGTAATCCAGCGACATGTCTTAAAACTCAGGATCCCAATCTTGGCAATTTTAAAACATATGGATTTCAACTCCCAGAATTCCCCAGCATGGCTGGGGAACAGCCAGCCATTTGTCTGAAATGTTATATAGGTTTCCTGCTTGGATTAGAAGACCTCCAAGGTCCCTTCTAATTCTAACAGAATAACAGAGTTGGAAGGGACTTTGGAGGTCTTCTAGTCCAACCCACTGGTCAAGCAGGAAACCCATGACCATTTTAGACAAGTGGCAGCCCAGTCTCTTCTTTAAAAGCCTCCATTGAGAACCCACAACTTCTGGAGGCAAGCAGTTCCACTGGTTAATTGTTCTAACTGTCAGGAAGTTTCTCCTTAATTCCAGGTTGCTTCTCTCCTTGATTAGTTTCCATGCATTATTTCCTGTCCTGTTTTCAGGTGCTTTTGAAAATAGGTTGACCCCCCCACTCCTTCTCTATTATTCTGTATTGGAGGGGCAGACATGACATCTACACAGGTTTTATGAGGCAGGGAATAAAACACGTATCACGCAATTGAGACAAGACTGATACTTCCAGGAGGAGGGAGGAACAGACTTCAACTCAACCCCGACAAGACTGAGTGGCTGTGCATACCAGCATCCCGGGATATTCAGAATATTCCATCTCTTTCTTTGGGGGGTGAGCTATTACCCCCCGTAGATAGGGCTCGCAACTTGGGAGTCCTCCTAGATTCGCAGCTTACTCTGGAAGATCACATAATGGCTGTGACTAGGGGGGCCTTCGCCCAGGTTCGCCTGGTGCGTCAGTTGCGGCCCTATCTAGACCGGGATGCCCTGTGTACGGTTACTCATGCGCTCGTCACCTCTCGTATTGACTACTGCAATGCTCTCTACATGGGACTGCCCTTGAGGACCACTCAGAGGCTCCAACTGGTACAGAATGCAGCCGCGAGAGTTGTGTTGGGAGTTTCCCGATACTCCCATGTTACACCTCTGCTCCGTGAGCTGCATTGGCTCCCAGTTGTCTTCCGAGTGAGATTCAAGGTACTGGTAATGGTGTTCAAGGCCCTACATGGCATGGGTCCGGAGTACCTCAGAGATCACCTGCTGCCGGCATCAACTTCCCTCCGCCCTGTGCGTTCCCACAGAGAGGGCCTCCTCAGGGTGCCACCGGTCAGAGAATGTCGTCTGGTGGCCCCCAGGGGGAGGTCCTTCTCTGTGGGCGCTCCAGATTTGTGGAATCGGTTGCCGGTCGAGCTCCGGATGACACCCAAACTTCGCTCCTTCCGACGCGACCTGAAGACTTACTTGTTTGAACAAGCTGGCCTGGCCTGATGGGGGATGGGTTGGGATTTTATTGTTGTTTTTAATATATCTATTTATTGTTTTAGCTTGGGCATTGTGTTTAATTCTTTTTTAACTTTTGTATTCTTGTATTTTTATATATTTGCCCTGTTCACCACCCTGAGTCCCTCGGGAGAAGGGCGGTATATAAATAAAATTAAATAAATAAATAAATAAATCTCACTACTTTTATCTCTCTCTAAGATCATCAAAAGCAGGAATGTGCTGTTGATCCAGGAGAATACCTTTTAATCCTTCCATATGGCAAAAATTCATTCTGAAAGCAGTGAAGAATGAAAAACAAAAGTAAATTTCTTCCTTCCCTTCCAAACGGTCTTCTGGAAGGAATTTAGAAGTAAAATTTAAAAAGTCTAAATATAAAAAGAGAGAGGAAAATAATTTTCCCTGTGTGGAGAAAGAAAGATTTTCCTTTCTGCTAACTTTCCATGATTCCCCCCCCCCCCCCCCCAATACCTGAAAGACTTGGAAAAGAGCAGATTCTCCCATTTTCTGGATGTGGAGGGGGGAAAAAATTCATCAAAAGCATCAGTAAATAAAGCTCTTTTTTTCATATGCAAATGGGCAGTTTGAACGAGAAAGAGGCATTGTTTTATAAACAGAGAGATAATATTCTCGAAAAAGGTTACGAGTGATTACATAAGTTATCTCTGCCATAAGGAAATTTAAAGCTCCTGCTTGCTCTTTTCATTAAAACAGCTTTTCATTGATGCATGTACAGAAAAACCAAATCTTGCATTTTAATTAGCACTCCTAAATAATTATGTATCTTATGAAACTGAAACTATTATTTTTTGGGGGGGGGGGAAAGGGGTGTCAAATCATATTTTTATTACTCTTAAATTGGAAAGGTTGGTCAAAGAAAGACCCAGTAAAGATATTTGATTGGATTGGATTGTTGACAATTTATTTCAGAACTATGTAAAAAGGTTCTACCAACATGTTAGCGATTTTATGTTATTTTGTTTATTTGTCATCTTTGAATTGCATTTTTCCTCTAGGATGGGGTGGCCAAACCTTATACGTCTGTCAATTCTTCCAGAATGCCCATTGGGGGGAAAAAAATGGATAAACCACCAAATAATAGTGACAGAATTTCTTTTTTTATTATTTAAAGAGTTTTACAAAAACAAGATTTTACAATATATCCCCAAATCCCCCCCACCTCAAACCCGCCCACTTCCCCCCCCCACTTCCCAGAGCTAAATACAGGATTATAGTTATAACAATCATATTCTAAATAAGAATTATGCATAATATACAATTAACCAAATTCATAATGTGCTTTAACTCCCCTTTAACATAAATACATACAAAGTACCAAGATCAATAACAATATCCCTCTAAAATCTACTCATAAGCTAAATGGAAAATAGTGACAGAATTTCTTAATAAATATTAACAAGGAACTAAAGTTCATCAAACATCTTAAGGTTCAGATACGTTGCTTCAAAAGGGTATTGATAGAGTAAAATTGCATGAAAAAATGTACAGGGAAATGTACATTGGTGACATTGGGCCTCTCCCTCTCTCTCTTGGCCCAACCCACCTCACAGGGCTGTTGTTGCAGGGAAAACAGGAGGAGGAAGGTGTGTTGGATATGTTTGCCACCCTGGGCTGTTTGTAAAAATAAGAAAGAGTAAGTAAGTAAGTAACTAAGTAAGTAAGTAAGTAAGTAAGTAAGTAAGTAAATAAATAAATAAATAAATAAATGTAACTTCCTTCCTCCTTCCCCTCCCCTCCTCTCTTTTCTGGACTTTATTTATATTTATTGATATTATATTTATATTATATTATTATATATTATATTATGTATTATTATTATCATTATTATTATATATTATCATCACTATTATCATTATATGTTATTATTATATTATATTATTATAAATATAATTATAATATTATTATAATATATTATAATTTATATTATATTTATTTATTTATATGTGTATATAGTATAGTTAGGTGTATGTTGTGTATGTGTTCCACTTTGAGAATGGGCAACTAAATTTCATTTTTGATGTGTGCCGTTGTGCCCCCAGTAAAAAAATGACAATAAAGTTTATCTTATCTTATCTTATCTTATCTTATCTTATCTTATCTTATCTTACCTTACCTTACCTTACCTTACCTTACCTTACCTTACCTTACCTTA
>JAKJMR010001033.1:26721-38335 GCA_024449315.1 Daboia siamensis
ATCTATCTATCTATCTATCTATCTATCTATCTATCTTTCCCTGAAAATATCCTATCCTATCCTATCCTATCCTATCCTATCCTATCCTATCCTATCCTATCCTATCCCTCTCTCCTCTCCAATCCCTCTCTCCTCTCCTTCTTTTCTCTCCTTCCTTCTTCTTTCCCATGTCGAGGCAAAACAAGAATATATAACATTATGAGGGACAGTGGGTGGGGGAGGAGGACTACAACAAAATATGAGATCAGTCCTGCAACCAAACAGTCAATATCCCGGCATACACATGAATGGTGTAAATGGTTTTCTTTCATTGGTTTTCTTTTTTAAAAAAAAGATTAGCTATTTGTACTTGTCAAAGGCTGAGAATGTGCTCGTTACAATGTGTAAAATGGTTGCCCCATCTATGGAAGAAAGGTTGTTTTGTTCAGTGTCATAACATTAATCATGGATAAACTCATTGGCTTTCCAATATGAATGTAATATATATAATTCCATGGAAATCCCGTTGAGGCCTAGTGTTAATGTCCACTGATTTTAATGTTCTGGTGACATTAAGAAATGCTGTTACTTTCCCCCCCCACTCCTCAATCCCAGCTGAATGCCAGCACAAATACAGGGGTGCCTGTCTGACTTTTCCTTTTGTTTCTAATCAAGGCCTGTAACCAATTTTCAAAATAACCAGGCTTTCTCGGGCATTATCAAACGGTAACAGTAAGTTAAGGAGGGGGACATCACAGGGCAACGTTCAAAAGGAGGAGATCTGCAAAAGTCAAGCTACCTTGTTCATCAGATACTGACATTTCAGCATTTAGTTCTGACGTGTCCTGATAACGCCGGCTAAGATAGCAAGAAAAGGACGCCTCCCTTGGCATGCAATTATGTGCCTAATGAGATGCACAAATGCAAATGAGGTGAAATGTGCCAGATCTTCAGAGTGCCTTTTGTCAGAGCTGAAGGTGCCAGGAGACTTTGATAGATACCACGTCGTCGGGGTTTTGTTCGTTAGCACCGGTCCCTTTTTAAAGACGTCTCCGTACGGCAGGCGGGTTTCTGAGAACTGATTAAAAGTAACTTTTGAAGGCAAGCGCTTCTCAAGGTCATTGTTTTTCCTTTATCTTTATTTATCTTTTTAGAATACTTTCAGATAGAGTTATAGACTTTTCCATATCACAAAGGATGCAAAGCAAACAAGAACAAAGATAGGAAATAAGAAATGAAAAAGGAGAAACAATCTAATACAACTCTGCCTTCTGCCCTTCTTTCGATCAAGTAATTATCCTCTTAATTTGTCCCCAACCTCCTTTTTCTCATTTTTGGTCCCCAAATCCCTAAATCATCAATTCATCTTTTTCCCCCTTCTTTCAGCAAAATATCCATATAAGGTTTCTAGTCTTTAAAAAAAATGTATAGCTTTTTCTTTGATCAAACTGGTCAGCTTTGCTATTTCTGCCACTTCAGATAGTTTTATGATCTGGTCTTCCACTCTAAGCATTTTATTGTTTTTCCAGTTGTTTTGCATACAATAATGTTGCCTGAGTCACTATATACAATATTAATTTCCCACCTTTCGATTTTTAGAATACTGTCACTGTCAAACTGTCACTGAATTGATATTTTTGGTATATCATCATAAAAAAAAATGTATAGAAAACTTCCCTACAGAATTCAAACCAAAGTTTAGATGTCCTGCACCTAGATGTAACAGAATAACAGAGTTGGAAGGGATCTTGGAGGTCTTCTAGTCCAACTCCCTGCTCAAGCAGGAAATCTCATACCATTCCAGACAAATTAGTTTCCATCCATTGTTTCTTGTCTTGCCTTCTGGTGCTTTGGAGAATAGCTTGACTCCCTCTTCTTTGTGGCAGCCCCTCAAATATTGGAACACTGCTATCATGTCACCCCTAGTCCTTCTATTCACTGGACTAGATTTACCCAAATCCTGCAAACGGTTCTTCATATGTTTTAGCCTCCAGCCCCCTAATCATCTTTGTTGCTCTTTTCTGCACTCTTTCCAGAGTCTCAACATCTTTTTATAATATGGACACCAAAACTGGATGCAATATTCTAAGTATGGTTTAGCCCCCCACTAGATCCTTATCTACATTTTTTAGCAAATCTAATATTGTTTGGATATTCCTGCTAATAAAAAGAAACTCTTTTTAAAGAAACTGTCTGAAAAGAATTTGTGTATACACACACACACACACACATACATACATACACATATACAAAAAAAGAATAGTTACATGGAAGAAATAGTTTATATTGGAATCTGTCCTGATAAAAATGCCTGCATCAAGGAAATTTACATGATAAAGAATGGCATCAAAGAAATTTGCATTAGAAATAGATGCTCAGGAAATTTATGTTAACAGATACATATTTAGGAAGAGATGCAAACAGCTTTATAGGTTAAAAAAGTTGTGAATTGATATGTATACAGCTTTTTTAGTTTCCTTATATGTTAAACTAGCAGACCAGATATTGATACTACATTCGTATTTCTTACTATTATATGCTTTACTAATACGATCAAAATACCGGATCTATAGTGATCTGCACATTACTAAATCTAGGGATATTGTATACCTAACCTGTCTATTAACTAGAATGTTGAACTGGTATATAATCATGCACATATATGTATTTTGTATATTTATTGGTTTATTGATCAAATATCAAGCCTGCTCCTCTCATTCACAGAGCACCTCTAGGCAGTGTACAGTTAAAACATAAAAAAATATATAAACCATATAAAAATATTACATCGCTGTAAAAGGAGGTAGTTAAAATAACGATAGAATAATTAAAATTAAAAACACACTAAGTAAAATATAATGGAGATCTTAATATTAAATAATTAGTTTAATATTCAAATTTAATAAGATTGAAACTATTATCATGTAACAAATACTTTGATATGAACTGCAGTGGGTTTTTTTTTAATGTTATACTTAATTTTGGATGAAAAGTCAAATAATCTTCCACTAGTAATAGTGATATCTTAAACTGCAATTAATACTGATAGAAGCTTCACTTTTTTATTTTCAGTACTTCAAGCTTTCTAAACAATAGCATGCTCCCGATTTGTAATCATATGACATAAATATGACTGCGCTGAAATACACATTGAAATTACAGTCTAACAAAATTGGTAACATTATTTATAACATTACAATAAAAGGGGGGGAAAGGAAAAAAAAACTTCCCAGAAGAAAGTAAAATTAAAAAGTTGAACTGGGATTAGGGAGAAATTCCCACTTAGTATTTTCCACTTGATTTTGGATTTATCATTTTGGTCTAATCCATATTGGCAACAGCTCATAGAAGTCACCTATTTTCTGTGCAACCTGAAATATTGCCTAACTATTTGTACAGAATTTGTTGACAGGTCCTTGATCTTAGGCTATAAATGTAACGAAATAAATGTATGGAAAGACCACGGTGTATTGCTACAAACCAGCAAGAAAAATAATTATTTACGAACTTCCCAATTAATCTCTTGCAATCAATATTGAAAACTGGGTGTCCCCAGTTAGGGTAAACCTTTAAATAACACCTCTAATCTGACCAGATATTTTGAGAGGTGGGGCCAGTTAGGATTTCACCCTTCAGTCTAACCTAGGGAAAATAGACATGGAGATTCACTATATTTTTTCTGTCTAAAGACCAGGGTTGTAGACCTTAACAAATTTTGCTTCAAATTCAAAATCCTCTTTGAAACCAATGAAAAGAATTCTCTAAATATAAAAAAGGAATTTACTATTTTCCAAAGCACCAAAAAGCAAGACAAGAAACAATGGTTGGAAACTAACCAAGGGGATGAAGCCACCTAATTTCCCGAGAGTTAGAAGAATTAATCAGTGGAAGGGCTTGCCTTCAGAAGTTGTGGGTGCTCCAACACTGGGGGCTTTCAAGAAGAGATTGGACAATCATTTGTCTGGAATGGTAGGGGGTCTCCTGATTGAGCAGGAAGTTGGAATAGAAGACCTCCAAGGTCCCTTCCAAGTCCATTGTTCTATGTTCTGTATAGGAAACCAAGCAAAGGCAACGATCGTAGACAGAGAATTTTAAATAACATCTTTGCTGTAACTCTGGCTAGTCTACTTCTTTTATTTCTCTTTTCATAGGCACTTGAATTACAGCACATGTTCAAAATATTATCAGAGAATGGTCAGACAGAGGTTGTAAATAATTCTCTGGGTCTTCTGTTTGGCTGCTGATAGGCAGGCCATCTTTATTTTCCTTCCTCCTTCTCCCACCTTCCATACACACACACCTTTTTTTCACCTCAAATCATCATCTTATTTTTATAGAATACAGAGGATAATTGAGACCCAAGCATTCTTGACAGCCAGACTGTTGTTCAGCTCAATGAAAGTATTCCATCTTTGTAGCTCTGGCCAGCACATCAAAAATTGTCATGGAGTCTTTCTTTGCTAGATGACTGAGTGGGACAGTTGACACTAACCCAGTTTGCTAACCATCCTCGTTGGAATTATAAGGGTGCAACCTTTTTTGTGCAGGTGTGTGATTTTGAGTCAGTTTTTGACTTTTTGGCAGCTGCCTGATGTTTTCTTGGCATGGTTGCTTGGAAATGATTTTCCCTTGCCTTCTTCCTAGGGCTGGGAGAGAGTGACTGGCCCAAGGTCACCCTGCTTTGTGCCTAAGGGTCACAGTCTCTCAATTTCTAGCCTGATGCTTTAACCACTACACCAAACTGGTTCTCGCCTACATCAATAATACCAGTGTAAAAATGGAATAATATATTAGATTTATTTTTTTTAAAAAAGAAAAAAAATAACTAAATTCCATTTATTCAAACCTCTTATCATGGGTTAATTTCTCAGATGCTTTAGGTGGCACTGTTGTGCTATACCAAAACCTCAGGGTTTAAACTGGATCCATTTGCTTCATCTGTGCATGGATGGGTATAGATCCTAAAACCCTTAAACATGAGCCAGGATGGGTCCCCACACCTTCTTATTAATTGGGTGGATGTAAAGGTGTGAATGGAGCTCAGCTACCAATTTCCAGAATTCCTATTATTAAAAGAGCAGTTTGGCTAAACAGGCAACTATTCTGTCCTTGAAGAAGTGACTCTAGACCACTATGAGTTAAACATGACGTACCAATTTTAATTGGAAAAGGGACTTAGGAGGTGAGACAAATATGGCTCTCTCTATCTCTATCTCTCTCCATACTAAAAGGGTAACAAAAATATAACAGTGCAAACCGCATGGGCCACTGATACATAATTCAAAAACGATATGGCTAACAAGAGAAAGAGAAAGAAAAAGAGAAAGGGAGAGTTTGACTCTTAGAATAATGGTGGATTCTTTGCACAAAATGTGGAATTCCTAGCTTGCAGCAAAAGGGAAAACTAGAGGAAAAAGATTTCATTGGGCTGATATAACATGGAATGATAGACATAAACGATGCCGCATTTTGTGATAACTTCACTTGAAACCTATGGATGCTTTCTGTGAGAAGGTAATCAGTCCCTTAATATTAGATATTAGGGGTGATCCCCAACCCAGCTGGAGAGAGCTGTTGCCCTCAGGCCTTGTTGGCGTATAACCAACTGTTCCCAGCAGATGTTTAATCTGATTTGGGAGATTTGCCTGGTAGCCAATTAGATATGGGTAAATTAACAAGAGACCAGAGGACTAAAGTAGCTGCTGGAATAGAAAAAGGAGATATCCACTGAGTAAACGAATAGGAAGCCAGTTTTGCACAGCTAGTCCTCCCTACTCATGAGCGAGTGCCTTGGCATTTCTTCCTTTCTGAAACTCATGGTAAAACCTCAGCAGCTAATAGCCTTGTCAAAGGCACCTCTCTTTCCCCTGCCCCATCCGCTTTCTGTCCTTTATGTGAACGCGGTACAGTGAACCTAAAATAAAACCCTCATTAATAAAATCCAGGCCCGCTGTGTGCCTCACAAGGCCTGAAACGATTCTTTTCTTTATTAGCCCGCTTAAAGTAAGCTGCCAGGGCTCAGGGGCTGCGCGGCTGTAGCGCTAGGAGTGAAGATAATTACTTCTCCTTGCTGGTGGTGTGTCGTTGGGTCTCTCCTAAGCAAAACCTAACAGCCCCATGTGGAGCGCTGGAGTGGCAAATCCAGTGTGCTAAGGATGGGGCCCAGATTACTTACCGTCTTTCTTCCACGACCTCCAGGTCAGAGCGATGGTGGGTCCCAGAGTTGAATGGGGCTGCGTCTTTGTGCTTCGTTTAAAACAACTTCCTTGAAGAGATTCGGGAGAACGAGTCGACAGGATTGAGTGGAGAAGAACTAAATTAAGGATGACGCCAACACTTTCTCAGACTCCAGGCAAAAAGAAGAAGAAGAAGAGAAAAAAAGTTCTTTGTTTGGGCTGACCAAAGCAGAGCCAACTTGAAAACAAAAATGCAGCATCGGCACCTTGACCCGTTAGAGCTGTCCCTGCAGTCTAGTTTTGGGAACTTCAAGCAAAACTGAGTGATTTAGCTGGTGGGCAAAACTATTCTGAAGAAAGGTCTTCTCCACCCAGGTTAGATGCAGAGAGACAGGCATATTTGAAGCTAATGCATTCAAATATTTCTCGGTTGTCATTGAGGAGCAAAGCTGGGCAAAACAACAAGAAAGAAAACTGCTATCCTAAAATACTTCAAGGGTCACTATATGGGTGCATGGGTTTGGGCATACATGGGTGTACTCACATACACACACACACACACACACACACACACACACACACACACCTTTAGCCCTAATTTATCTCAGTGAGGTATTTTACACATTGGAAGAAACACACTTCTCTTGTCAAGGTGCCTTGCTCACTGTTCCTTTTGGGATTATTTAGAAGCTTGAAAGAGGTTTCTCAAGACACTGAATTTGCCAGAAGAATGAGGGACAGGAATGCACAACCACATAGCAGCATTAGGTCACACCTGCAAGGAGAACCGTGTTGCTTTGCAAAGCATCCTTGAAAGGCAGTTTTGTTCCAACTGAAGCAAAGCTTTGAAGCTTTCATTGGCCTTTCTAATGCCATATACGGGCCTTCAAAATTCTCCACCCAAGTTGCAACTGAGAAATTGATGGGACAGTATGAAAGAGAACATATCCAACCATGTCTTAAGGTCAGGACTTTCCTTGCAGGGTGACAATAGCACTGCTGTTGAAAAAGACCAGAGAGCTACCAGATAAGTCCTTTAGCAGGATGGGTGGTCAAAGTCTATGCTTTATTTATCAAATTCCTATGCCATCATATTATTAGAGCTTTTAATAATGGACAAAATAACAGCGATATACCATTTAAAACAGCCAACAAAAGTTACAGGGGGAGGGAAGCAATAA
The DNA here is from genome assembly GCA_024449315.1 of Daboia siamensis. Classification (NCBI taxonomy): domain Eukaryota; kingdom Metazoa; phylum Chordata; class Lepidosauria; order Squamata; family Viperidae; genus Daboia; species Daboia siamensis. The sequence goes on from JAKJMR010001033.1 coordinate 34,058, forward strand.
AACAATCACTTGTGTAAATATCCAGGTTAAGAATAGTTTTAGCTGAGTTCCCACCACTATACAGACAAGAATTAAATCCCTCCTTCTTCTGCAGACCATAACAGATTTAGAGCAGGCCACTTCTGCAGGGATATAGTACAGTGTAGACAAAGTATTAAACCATCCCAAATTAGCGTGTAACAATTAATGTATTTAACAGTACAAAATATACTTTAGCCCCAAAGGAAACAAATAAAGCATGATGCATTGTGTCATTATAATTATCATTATATCATTTATTATACAAAGTATTAAATACATCATTTGAATGAGAACTAGAACAGTGTTTCTCAACTTTGGCAACTTTAAGATCTCCCAGAATTTCCCACCCAATGTTAACTCCTGGCAATGGCCTGGATTGGCCCTGAAGTTTTCTTGGCAAGACTTCAGAAGTAGTTGCCCTTGCATTCTTCCTAGGGCTGAGAGAGAATGACTGGCCTGAGGTCACCCAGCAGGCTTTGTGTCAGAACCAGAACTCATGATCTCCCAGTTTCTAGTGTGATGCCTTCACCATTATATTGAACTAGCTTGCCCCAGAAATACCTATCATTTAAGGTAAAGGTTCCCCCACACATGCGTGCTAGTCGTTTCCAACTCTAGGGGCCGGTGCTCATCTCTATTTCAAAGCCGAAGAGCCAGCATTTGTCCGAGGACGACTCCGTGGTCATGTGGCCGGCATGACTAGACGCCAAAGGCGCACGGAACGCTGTTACCTTCCCACCGTAGTGGTCCCTATTTTTCTACTTGCATTTTTACGTGCTTTTGAACTGCTAGGTTGGCAGAAGCTGGGACGAGTAACAGGCGCTCACTCTGTTACATGGCACTCGGGATTCGACCCACCAAACTGCCGACCTTCTGATCAACAAGCCCAGCGTCCACTGAGCCACCGCGTCCCTACCTATCATTTAATCCACCATAAATCTCTCCTGGATGTTTGCTCTATCAAATTAGATTTGCACAACTGTGTTCTCAATTTGTGTCCTTGCGGACATGTATTCAGCATTGCCTGCTTCCCTTTCCTATTTTTGTTTAAACTTCATCTCCTTATTCAAGATGAAGCTGTGAAAAAAAATCAACCGTGTTGTTTGGAGGTAGAAAAATGCCATATAAGGTGGCTCAAATAACAGAGTTTTACCTGTCTTGTTAATATGATTTACGAAGCTGACGTTCAGTGAATAGCCTTTGGTTATTACATAAGAAAAAGAAAGCCAGCTGCAGCTTTAGATGGACCACTTTGCTATCCATCCTTTGACTATATCGTGGTCACCACAGTATAAAAAATATGTAGAGACTCTGGAAAGAGTGCAGAAAAGAGCAACAAGGATGATTAGGGAGCTGGAGGCTATAACATACGATGAGCGGCTGCAGGAATTGGATATGGCTGATCTAGTGAAAAGGAGGACTAGGGGTGTCATGATAGCAGTGTTCCAATATTTGAGGGTCTGCCACAAAGAATAGGGGTTCATCTTATTCTCCAAAGCACCAGAAGGCAAGACAAGAAGCAATAGATGGAAACTAATCAAAGAGAGATCCGAACTGGAACTTAGGAGAAATCCGAACAATTTAAACAATTAATCAGTGGAACAACTTGCCTCCAAAAGTTGTGGGTGCTCCATCAGTGGAGGCTTTCAAGAAGACAAATGGACAGCCATTTGTCCAGAATAGTATGGGGTCTCCTACTTGAGCAGGGAGTTGGACAAGAAGCCCACCAAGTTTCCTTTCAACTCTCTTATTCTGTAGTTTTGCTTCATTACTTAGTTTTTGTGTATTTGACACAGGCTCTGCTTAAAAAAAAAAAACACATTCCCTCAGTCCTATTATGAAAAAAAAGAAGAAAAAAAAAACTTTTGCAGAGGTGACCTCAAAACAACAGAGCATGCTAACCCTGGAGGCATGGCAAAATGATTCTGAGATTGTATTGTCATGTTTGAAGATCAGTTTTTCCAAAGAGGCCCTGCTTTTTGGTAAGTAACACCTGTTACATGCAGTAGTTTTCGGTTTGCAATCACATCCGACGCTGTGTGTTCTACTGAGACTTTCAGTGTAGAAAGTTGTACATTGGTAACTATCTCAGTAGCTTCATTGGGGATTTCCTTCTGATGTTCCTGGGGCTGCATAGTTTGTACTCACTGCCCCCACCCCCATAGGCCAAGGAAGACACATAGAGCTTTTCTGATGCTGCAGGTGTTAAGGGTCTTTGTGATGGGTCTGAATTTCAGCATGACAGGTAGTTCTTTTTTTTTAATTGAAAAGTTTTACAGTGCATTTTTAAATTCCCCCCCCCTTCCCCCCAACCCTCCCCTCCCCGACTTCCCAGAGCTGAATACAGGGTATAAAACTTACAAACTTAAGCTAAAATATGCTAACAACAAAAATAAGACATTAAATTCTATTGCACTTTAACTCTCCGTAAACATAACTATATTACTAACAAATAACAAGTAACTAATAATACATCGTATAAAACCACTACTTATTCAAATGCTAAATGAAACTTTTTAGTCCCATATTTATTCTGAATATATTTGATCCATCTTCTCCATTCCACAATATATCTCTGTTGCGATTGTTCTTTCAAATATGCTGAAATCTTTGCCATTTCCGCAAGATTAGAAACTTTCAAAGTCCACTCTTCTACAGTAGGTAGTTCCTCCTTCTTCCAATATTGCGCTACTAAAAGTCTTGCTGCCGTAATTAAATTCAACATCAATTTAGTATCTATAACAGTAAAGTCTGTAATAATACCCAACAAAAACAACTGCGGAGAAAACCTTATCTTTTTCTTGAATATCTTTTGCATCTTCCACCAAATTTTAATCCAAAAAGCTCTGACTTTTTTACAAGTCCACCATATGTGAAAATACGTTGCATCCTCACAACCACACCTCCAACATTTAGGCTGGCAGTTCGGATGACAGGTAGTTCTTGACTTACAACCATTCATTGAGCAACTGTGAAAACTTACGACAGCATTGAACAAAGTGACTTTCAACCAGCCCTTGCACATATGACCGTCACTGCATCCCTAAGCTTACATGATCAAAATTCAGGCGCTTGGCGACTGGCATGGATTTATGACAGTTGCATGGTCCCGAGGTCATGTGACTCCCATTTGTGACCATCACCACCCCCAACCGACTTCTGACAAGTCAAGTCAGTGGGGGAAGCGGGATTCACTTAACGATCAAAAGATTCACAGCCACACTTCTCTGTGCATTAATGATTCACTTGTGGAGATGGTTACCAGCATCAAATTCCTGGGTGTGCAGCTAATGAGTAGGCTGGCTTGGTTGCTCAACAGCGAGACACTGGTGAAGTGGGCACAGCAGCGGCTGCATTTTCTGCCTTGCATGAGAAAAGCACATCTTCCTTCCCCTGTCCTGACCACTTTCTACAGGGGGACGATTGAGAGCTTCCTGTCATGCAGCATCACAGTCTGGTTTGGAAGCATCCCTGCTTCAGACAGGAAGGTGGTGCAGAGAGTGGTGAGGATGGCCGAAAAGATCATTGGCGGTTCCCTCCCTCCCTTCTATCCAGCATTGCTTGAGCAGGGTCCGTAAGATTGTCTGGGTCACTACACACCCTCTTCACGACCTGTTTTCCTTGTTACCTTCTGGGAGGAGGGGGCTCCATGGTATCTGAAGCAGAACATCCAGATTCAGCCATAGTTTCATTCCATATACAGCATTAACCTTGTGAACTCTCAAGCTTCCTCCTTCCATTATATATTCAAGATGGACAGTATTTAATATTTTATTGTTGTGTATATGTAGGGGTAACAGAGTGAGCACCTGTTACTCGTCCCAGCTTCTGCCAACCTAGCAGTTTGAAAGCACGTAAAAATGCAAGTAGAAAAATAGGGACCACTACGATGGGAAGGTAACAGCGTTCCGTGCGCCTTTGGCGTCTAGTCATGCCGGCCACATGACCACGGAGACGTCCTCGGACAAGCGCTGGCTCTTTGGCTTTGAAACGGAGATGAGCACCGGCCCCTAGAGTTGGAAACGACTAGCACGCATGTGCGGGGGAACCTTTACCTTTACCTTTATATGTAGGGGTGTGGGTCTGTACATATGTTGTATGTAGTATGTTTTAGGTGTGTGTCATGTATGTGTTTCACTTTGAGAGTGGGCAACTAAATTTCATTTTTGATGTGTGCCGTTGTGCTCACAGTAAAAAATGACAATAAAGATTATCTTATCTTATCTTATCTTATCTTATCTTATCTTATCTTATCTT
>JAKJMR010001033.1:38345-53045 GCA_024449315.1 Daboia siamensis
TTATCTTATCTTATCTTATCTTATCTTATCTTATCTTATCTTATCTTATCTTATCTTATCTTATCAGTGGTTGACTTAACACCCGTGGCAAAAAAGATTTTAAAATGCGGTGTGGACTCACTTCATAACTGCCTAGCTTAGCCATTTGCATTCTGGTCCCAGCTGCAGTCATAAGTCAAGGACTACCTGTATCTGGTTGGGGTTTTTTTGTGGGGGGGGGGAAATAATTGCCCATTAAATCTATTAAAGGTGAGGCAAAATGTCTATGGAGATTCTCAGTCATCCAGGTCACGGTTGCCCCAAAAGATGCTCGTGAACTGAAGAAGCTTCTTGGAGGAGAAGCGAAACATTTTCAACAGGGAAAAAAAAAAGAAACAAGAATGCCCGGTTGCCTTTTTGAAAGGAAAAAAAAAAAAACAACTTTGGGGCACTTCAGTGGTTCTGTTGTCTGAACTGACATCCTAACTGACTTTCAGCTTCGCATAAGCCACCCTCTGACTTTGTGCGCCCACCCACCTTTACGCAGCTCACACGTACCTGAGGCTTAGGCTGACTTTGCTCCAGTAGTGAAGGCAACATTCATAGATGACGACAACACCAATGTTTCCTTCTCTTTCCCCTGGTCTATTTCAGAAAGGAGACAGGCCTACACCATCAGGCGAAAATGGAGGACAGGAGCAAAGCCACTCGGGCAGAGGCTAAGATTAAGGGATCCTTCTTCCAGCCTTTACTGTTCAAAGCTTTAATCCCTACACTGATTTTCTACTACACTAGGAATGGCTTCAATTTCAGATTTAATTGAGGTGGAGGGTGGTGGTGGTGGTGGTCGTCCTGGAGAAAATTTCTGCTAAAAAAAAAATCACTAAAAGATTCTGCTTTGTGAAGTGCTTCCTTTGGAAATATCAAACTTCATGACTTTCCTTTAAATGCCAGGTAAAAACTTTTTCCCTAAAAGTACCTAAAAAAACCCTGAATTAAACCTTTACAGCAAAGTACGTCATTTGTTATTGGTGTCCCCTATTTATACATTCCACCTTATAAAATTTCTAAATCAACATTAAAGAGATTCATGTTGCTTCAGAGGCTCACTGCAGAGTCCTATACTAGCAGATCAGGCCCATGGACACTTTTTAAATATATTTCTGCAGCCATCCTTTGATCTTGGGGTTTCTGAAGCCCCAAACAGGGTCAATCTAGATTTTTTTTTTCTTAGATTAAATACAGACATGAAAGCTGTAGGACACAGCAGAATGGTGGTGGGGAGAAACCACTGGATGTTCCCATGCACATCTGGCTATTTCATTGATAAATTTCAAGAATATTACCCTACACACCAAAGGAATTTCACATAGTTTTCTTCAAAAGAGAGGTTGCATGGAAACAGGCAAGGAAAAAATGCTGGAGAAGATATGTTGCTGGAGAGTCACTTGGTGCTCTCTGAGCTTGGTTGTTTTCTTGCAGACCTTTCATTATCCAAACTAGGTAACATTATCAGTGTTATTAGCTAGTTTGGGTAATGAAATGTCTGCAAGAAAACAATCAAGTTCACCAAGTATCAAGGACCCCTCATTTCAACTCTGAGCTACAAATATTCTCCTTTATCAATATTTTGCTAGACAGTAGTTTGAATCCTCCTACAATGTACAGTTGCAATGTATGGCTGTGAAAGTTGGACCATAAGAAAGGCTGAGCGCCAAAGAATTGAGGCCTTTGAACTACGGTGCTAGAGAAGACTCCTGCGAGTCCCTTGGACTGCAAGGCAATCAAACTGGTCAGTCCTAGAGGAGATCAACCCTGACTGCTCTCTAGAAGGCCAGATCCTGAAGTTGAAACTCAAATACTTTGGCCACCTAATGAGAAGGAAGGACTCACTGGAGAAGAGCCTAATGCTGGGAAAGGTGGAGGGCAAGAGAAGAAGGGGATGACAGAGAATGAGGTGGCTGGATGGAGTCACTAAAGCAGTAGGCGTGAGCCTAAAGGGACTCCAGAAGATGGTAGAGGACAGGAAGGCCTGGAGGAACATTGTCCATGGGGTCGCGATGGGTCGGACATGACTTTGCAAATAACAACAACAACATTGAGTTTGCTATTAGCATCCAATAGCCTTTCTGACATAAACCATAGAAGAGTTTATGGAATTGATGTCTTCTAAAACAACTCTTTGCCCAAGACAGGAATCCACATACCATCCTGGTCAAATGGATGTCAAATCTTTTCTTGAAAATCTCCACTGATAGAGCACCCAGAAGGAGAGAAGCAACTTAGAAGAACTAAGGACAAATTCCCTAATGTTGAGAATAATAAACTAGTGGAATGGCTTGCCTCCAGAAGTTGTGGGTGCACCATCACTGGAGGCTTTCAATAAGACTTTGTCTGAAAAGGTGTAGACTCTCCTGCTCAAGCAAGTGGTTGGACTAGATGACTGCCAAGGTCCCTTCCAACTCTGTTATTCTATGATTCCTAAGTTATTCCATTGATTAATTGTTCTCACCGTCAGGAAATTTCTCCTTAGTTCTAGATTGAATCTTTCTAGGTTGGATAGTTGAGTTGGACAATATATCACAATCTAAAGTCAGCAGGTTGGCATGAGTTGATCTAGTGACAACTACAATAGACTTTGATGTTCAGCTCTTGGATAAGGAAATGAGTCCTATGCGCCTAGCACAAAATTCTTTTTAATAGCCATCAGTCCCTACGTAAATACTTCCATTGATCAACGTTGTTGGTTTACCTTCCCCAATGTCTTTAAGAGGCATGCAGATTGTAGTTTCAGAAAGAAGTAACTCTTCTTAAATTTATTATTTTGATTAATTGCTATCAAGGGATTAATCAGCAGCAGTAACAACAGCATGGCAATCTTATAGCGGAGAGGACAAATCCCATTACCATCCATACATGTTTCACCAGTGACGAAATTGAGACGCGTTAGGAAACCATGCTGTAACTTGAAATACATATAGTGCAGTGGGCTTCTTCTACATTTAATTAGCTGACACCAGTTGCATTTTTCATGGTGTTCCTAGCTGTGCCTCTTGCCCAGCAATGCGGCACTTAATTTAGCAATGGCTTTCTCTTGCTGTGGGTAGGTAACTGTGATATGTAACTTGTAAGCAGTCCTGCTGTTTGTTACTGGCAATTAATTTCTCTGGAGCCTTTCTTCCATTCAGAGTCGGCTTTTATGCTCCAAATCCAGCCATTCTAATACACCCCACTTCTGCAGTTGTGGAAAAAAAAAAAAAGCTCAGGCTGACAGATTATCACAGGGCAGTTAAGCATGTAATTGCTCAAATGAGTTAAAATCCCTTCAAATATCTGTCTTTGTACCTCATCGCACCACTTCATGGACTCAAATATTTGACAATTGATGAAGATAAACTAAAGGGATCTTCATTAGCTACCAACCACCGTGACAAGCTTCTTTCAGAGCAAGGCTGGTGAATTTGGGGAACTTATTATCTACTTTAAAAGCTGCAGGAAAGAAGTGTGTGTGTGTGTGTGTGTGTGTGTGGTGGTGGGGAAACGCAGCACACTTTAAACAAGGAGGGGAAATAAAACCCACATAGAAGCCTGCCCGGTGTTCGGGGTCAAGCAAAGCTGAGTTTTGCTCAGTCAAGGATGATGCTTGTCAAAATTAGGGAGTGAAATAGCTGAAGATCAAAACCAAAGGGGAAATTCCAATCATCGTAGAACTTCCAGGCTGAGTTTGATGGGAACTTGTATTCACTATTTTTTAAAAGAGAGAGAGAGAGAGAGAGAGAGAGAGAGAGAGAGAGAGAGAGAGAGAGTGCTGAGATGGCAGGTGTGCTGGTGTGATTCATAAATACGTTGGAAGAAAAAGAGAACTGTCAGATGTTTGAAAGAAAAATACGTCACGTTCCTTATGAATGAAGGCGAAAAAGCCACATACAACAGACACCACATAAATACCACACAGAGAACAGCACACACTCTGCTAGAGAGAAGTTCCCTGAAAATCAGCTCCAGCACGAATCCAAAAGCTCAGATGATAAAACCGACCCAGGTTGGATCCTTCATGTTCCTTCTCAGTCCTGTAGTCTTTCTCTCCGCTCCTTTCCTAGCTTTCCTGTTCCCTTTGTTGCCAACTTTTCAGCCCCGCCAGAATTGGTCATGAGTGCAGATAAGAGCAGCCCGCTCTGATAATAACAATCTCCTCCCTCAGCTCATCAAATTCCTTAAAACATGTAATTCAAATCTTTTTTTATTGGTGCTCCTGAGTTTCTTGTCGGGAACTATTTTAACACACAAGGCTTGCTAAACTGAGTTATCGTATCAATTGAAGTTGGTCCTAACCCCACATGACTTGTGGTCTGTTGAAGGATAGATGTCCAAAAGCTGTCTGAGAATAGCTGACATGTCCAGAAAGAGTTGTGTTGGATTGTGCTGCAAAGCAACAGAGAGACATCTCTCTTTAGGCCTTCACTATCAGGGCCATTGCTACTACAGTTGAAGCTGTTATTCAGAATCACCAGATCAGCTCACACCTGGTCTGAATTGACCAATAGACAGATACAAGGCTAATCACATTCCCTTAGGTGATTGCATGCATGGCAAAAATGGTTGAGATAAGGGAATCATAGAAACATAAGGCTCAAAGGGATCTTGGAGGTCTTCTAGTCCAACCACTTAACCAAAGCAGAAATTCTTATATCACCCTGGACAAATGACTGTCCAATCTTTAAAAAAAAAAAAAAAAAAAAAACTTCCAGCGATGGAGCACTCAGAACTCTGGGAGACAAGCTGTTCCCTTGTTCTCACTGTCAGAAGATTTCTCCTTAGTTCAAGATTGGATCTTTCTTTATTGAGCTTTCACCCGTTGCTTCTTGTCCTGCCCTCGGTTGCGTTGGAGAATAAGTCAGTTCCCCTCTTCTCTTATTATAGCCCCTCAAGTATTGGAAGGTGGCAGTCATGTCATCCCAATCCTTCTCTTCATAATTAAAATTAGAATTCTTTATTGGCCAAGTCCGGTTGGACACACAGGAATTTGTCTCCGGTGCATAAGTTCTCAGGCTACATATATCTAATTCCCTTAGCAGTTCACCATAGAGTTTTGTCTCCAGACTCTTGATCACCTTTGTTGCTCTTTTCTGCACATTTTCTAGTATCTCTGTGTCTTTTTTTTTTTTTGTATTGTGGTAACCAGAACTTGGATGCAGTATTCCAAGTTGGGCCTGAGCAGAGCAATATATAAAGCAGTACTATCCCTTGATTGAAAGGGATGCGGTGGCTCAGTGGATTAGGACGCTGAGCTTGTCGATCAGATGGTCAGCAGTTTGGCGGGTCGAATCCCGAGTGCCACGTAACAGAGTGAGCACCTGTTACTCGTCCCAGCTTCTGCTAACCTAGCAGTTTGAAAGCATGTAAAAATGCAAGTAGAAAAATAGGGACCACAACGGTGGGAAGGTAACAGCGTTCCGTGTGCCTTTGGCGTCTAGTCATGCCGGCCACATGACCATGGAGACGTCCTCGGACAAGCGCTGGCTCTTCGGCTTTGAAACGGAGATGAGCACCGGCCCCTAGAGTTGGAAATGACTAGCACGCATGTGCGGGGGAACCTTTACCTTTACCTTTATTCCTTGATTGCCATCCCTCTGTTGATGGAGTCTAGGATCCCGTTGGCTTTGTTGGCAGCTGCAGAACACTGTTGTCTGACACCTAAGTGGGGGTACCCTTGAAGAGCATCCAGAAACTTCAGTTGGTTCAAAATACAGCTGCTCATGTGGGTTTGTGCACATTTAAATGTACAAAAATGCCGTCTCTTTTGCTGGAGCTGCAATGGTCTCTAATTTACTTCTGGAGGCAATTCAAGGTCCTGGTTATCACCTTTAAAGCCCTATATGGCTTGGGGGGGTCAGGTTGACAGACTGCTTCTCCTCCTCTCCCTGACCCACCAGAGCAGAAAGGCAGGGCATGTTGCAGGTCCCAATTATCAAGGAAGTACACCTGGTGCTCTCCTAGGAAAAGGGCCTTCTCTGAGGCAGCTCCCTCCTTTTGGAACATCATCTCCCCAAAGATAAGACTTGGCCCTTACCTTGTTGTTTTTCTGCAAGGCTTTGAAGAGATGGTTTTGTTACAGGACTCAGAGACCCCATTCGGAACTGATCAGGTAGCTTGTTTGATTCTGTTGTCACCGCCCTGGGATGGAGCGGGCTTTAAATGGTGAATTTTTTAACTGTGGATTTTTAATGTTGAACGCTGTCTTGAGTCACTGTATGTGACTCGGGCAGCTATGTAAATTCGTTTAATAATAATAATAATAAACCTAAGGTCACCTCAAGTAGAATTATGGGGATCAGATGAACAGACTGTCAGGATGCAGATGGGGGAAAAAAAGGTTTGTGGTGGTATGCTAGTGCCATAGCTAGTGCAAATGAGGGGGGGGGGGAAGAACTGTGTCCCCCAATTAAGCCTTATGAGCAATGTAACCACATTCTCCATAGTTGCACATTAAGCCTAATGTGAGAAGCCAGCAGGCACTTTGTAACACACTCATAAAATTAGTCTGTTACAGATGATTCTGATATATTTACCATGTCAGTATTTTCTTTATTTTTTCCCCCCTCTACCTTATGTTCAATGTTGTTTTTTTTCTTCTTGTAATGAAGTCTTTCATCAATGTCTATTTAACTTTATTATTCTGGCATTTGACAACATTTCCATGCTCGATCCCATCTTTAACGCATAGAAATAGGAGGTTTATGGATTTCCTGGTGGACCAGGGTATATTTTAGGTGACTTGGTAGGAAATCTGCAATATGGGTGTTAGCATTAAATGAACTGCTGTGAGGCTATACATCAAGGTTGTCAAGGGCTTTGTTGCACCCTAAAGTAGTTTGTATATTCTATGTCTAAGTCTTGATCCTAGAAGAAAAATAGATGGGGAGATATATGGTAAGTGTCCATGGAGATTCTCAGTCATCCAGGTCATAGTTGTCTCGATGCTACTGGACTGTTTTTTCCTTGAGGTAGAAGAAGAAGTTTCGCTTCTCATGGAAGAAGCTTTCTTGGTTCTGGGAGGATGGTGGGGATTATGGAGGGATTAGTTCTGACAGGATGGGGGGAGGAGGTTAGAAGGACCATTGGGTTGAAAGAGGGGTAAAAGAGGCCATTTATGTTAACGGTGACAGCCCTCTCTCAACAGAAGGGTAGAGGTAGAACACTGCCTATCTCCTCTCTACACCCTGTCCTTGCAGAAGTGCCAAGAATATTCCATCCCCATTTGCATCTGATGAGGGCACAGATAAACCAAGTGGCCTCAAGTGGCACTCAGGGAGAGTTCTAGGAAGCTTCTTGGATCAGAAGCGAAAAGTCTTCTTCCCCAAGAAAAAAACAAAACAAAACCAGTCCTGTTGTCTTTTGAAAAAGCACCTTTGAGACAACTATGACCTGGATGACTAAGAATCTCCATAGAGAGGTTTGGGGCAGATCATGGAGAAAATCTATGTGGTCAGTAAGAGTTAACATCCCTACTTCTGAAATGCTTAGCTGAAACTCCAACACCATCAGATGCAGATCCAAATATTCTGGAACCTGATCTTCATTGGGCTCAACGTAACCTGATCTGGAGTGATGCACTCTGATACAGGAGACCCTGAGGGCACAGATAAACCCCCATGTGGCCTCAAGAGCTGTCAGAGAGAATCTAACAACCAGATGACTGCAAAAAAAATGGTTCTTATAACCCCACCCCTTAATCCCTCCATTTCCTCCCCCATCCTGCCACAACTGATGAAGCTTCTTGAATGTGAAGTGAAGCTCCTCCTCCTCCTCCTCCTCCTCCTCCTCTTTCTCCATCCAGATTCCTTTTGAAACAGCATCTTTGAGACAAGATGGTACATCAGTGAATGACCAGGTAAATGATGATAGCAAAAGAATATATTGCATTCTGCAAACTTTTACTTCTTGTCAAGTCCTTTTGTGGGAGTCCTTCTCACTGTTATTATCATCGTCCTCTTATTTGACAGGTGAGGTCAAACAGCAGAGTAGTCGATAAAGTTTTCCCATGTATATTTCAAAGAACAATAGTCAATTAACCTTGAAAGAGGTAGACAGAGTTTTGTCTACTGCAAGAGCCCAACATACAGAACATTGCAGAGTAACAACAGCAGGAAGGGTACAAACACTCATCAGTTCTGACAAAATTGTCCTATTTGGGGGATCTGTGGAATATTTCTACTGGATTCCAGACTGAGTTGGTTCAGATGATACAGATATATTGCGCAGCCTTGTTTCTTTAGGATGGCAAAATATTTGCATATTACCCATCTATGTCCTGAAAGTGGATGGCAGAAATTAAAATAATGCAGCTAGGAATTTATAAAAAGAATGGCAATAATAACAAGAATTTTCCAAACTTTGATCTTGGTGGAACGACAAGAAGAAAAATAAGAAGAAAAGAGAACGAAATGCAGAAAATCACAAAATTCAAAGACCTGCAAATAGAAGTAAATGACTGTGGCAATAGAAAGCAAAGATAGGGCCCACTGTGATAGGCACCTTGAGTGCAATTCCCCAAAATTTGAAACCACTTTTACATCATTGGCATGGACAACATCACTTTCGGTCAATCACAAAAGGCAGCTTTACTTGAAACAGCTTACATTCTGCAACAGTATTTTTAACAGCATCAAAGAAAAAAAAAATATCTGCCTACCCCAGGTCTTTAAGAAAGTCTCAATAGATTGGATAAAAATACCAAATCCAGTCTAAACATCTGGCTGACTGTGTGACCAACCAGTGGAACAACAACAACAAAAGGTTCTTTCTGATGGTCCAAATCTTGATCCTTCTGAAAGAACTACAATAAAATAACGTAAGGTAATGAGATAAAGTCTTTATTGCTATGTTATTATGTGCTAATTTCCTGCATATTTCTTGAGTACCAGTTCCTTTACTGCAATTACTCAATCCTACAAGGCAGAAGTTATCTACCCCATCAATGTCTTCACTGTCAATTCTAAAGCTAGTTACTTATTTGTTCTTATGAGGTTGGCCTTCTTTATAGTCAATATTACCCTTTTTTGCCATGGCATTCCTTGACTTTCATTATTTGAGCCTCCAGATAATTTGTATTTTCAGCTATCAGAGTAATGTTATCAGACGCCACGGTGGCGCAGTGGTTAGAATGCAGAATTGCAGGCTAACTCTGCCCACTGCCAGGAGTTCGATTCAAGGTTGACTCAGCCTTTCATCCCTCCAAGGTCAGTAAAATGAGGACCGAGATTGTTGTGCGCAAGATGTTGACTCTGTAAACTGCTTAGAGAGGGCTGTAAAGCACTGTGAAGTGGTATATAAGTCTAAGTGCTATTGCTATCAACATAAAACACATCATGGATGATTCTTCCACTATTTTTAAAGCCGCTTTCATCTTCTTCCGATGGAACCTCCCTCTATTCAGCATACCAGTTCAATAAATAAGGAAAGAGTATATAAATTTATCTCACTGTTTTGCAGACCTGGAGCCAGACTGTTTTACCATGTTCTGTCTGTACTGTGGCTTCTTGACATGTAGATATGTTTCACATGGGAACAGCAAGATGTTCAGAGATTCCCATTTTCTTAAGACTGTGCCACAACTTTGCATTTCTGACATAATCGAGGCTTTTTCTATAATCAACAAAAAACGTACTGTCTTTGTTTTGGTTTTCTTGGCTTTTTAAAAATTTTATCTAGCATGCATCAAAAACGGCCTCTTGCTCCTCAATCTTTTTTTAAAACCAGATTGAACATCTGGCACTTCCATTTCCTTGAAGGCTCTAATCTGCCCTGAATGTTCCTAATAGTTATTTTTATGCATGTGAAATTAATAATATTTTGTGATAGTTTGCACACTGTGTAAAGTCTCCTTTTGGGGTTCTGGTATGTAGAACTGACCTCTTCAATCTGTTCTCCAGATTGTCATTTTCCAGATTCGCTGACATAGTTTGGTTATAAACTTTGTTGATTATGTTGTAGTAGATATTCTGTAGAAGATATTCTGTCAGTTCCTGTAGCCTTCTGACTTGGTAATGTTCCTTGATAATGATCAAAGAGTTGATTTAACTTCATATTCTAGTAATACAGATTCTTATAAAGAGGGAATATCTTCTGACATCTCTTGGACATTTTCATCCCTACAGTACAGAATTTCACTACACTCCTTCCATCTCTATTTAATCTTACAGAATACATAATACATGTGGAAGGGCTCCTTGAGGTCTACTAGTCCAATACCCTGCTTGAGCAGGAGATCCCATACCTGTCAAATGCCGGAGAAATCAGGAGATCCAGGCAATTCAAATGGGTATAAAGATTTATTGTAAGCTTAAGCTCTCTATAAGAATCTGAACTACTAATGGTTAAAGCAATTTGGTGGTAGATAAGGAATTCATGGTGAGCTGGACTTAGTCCTCTCGCAAGCATTAATGTACCTATGACTGATGATGCATTTGACCCCTCCCTCAGGCTCAGACTGGTCATCTCCTACAATGCCATTCCAGACAAATGGCCGTCCAATCTCTTCTTAAAAATCTCCAGTGTTGTAGCACTCACAATCTTCTTTGAATCTGTAACTTCTTGTCCAATGGCACTCCTTAGGGTACCAATTTAAGTCTGCAACCTACTTCTGAGTTCGAAATATATGGATGACTTTGGGAATGAGGGGAAGAGATGCTGCCTTAGAAACAGATAAGAGAGACAGGAAACACCCCCAAAGGCTTAACCATCAGAGAAAGAAACATAGGAAAAATCAGTCCTATTGGAGTGGAGATGAGAGGTTTGTGCTTTCAGACTTGCAAGATTTTGTTAATGTAGCCTTACAATAAAGCTTTCTAAAAATAAAAAAGTAAAAGAGTCCCTGTTGGTTTTACTCCACTAGTTATAACCAACTTTAAGGGGCAGTTCTCAACTCCGTTTCTAGGTCACTGAGCCAGTGCTGTCTGATAGTTGTTTCTGTGGTCATGTGGCCATCATGCCATCATGTCACAGCATAGAGCATGCAGTGAAACACGGAATGCTGTTGCCTTCCCACGGAAGTATTTATCTATTTGCATGTACCATGCTTTCGAGCTGCTAGGTTAGCAGGAGCTGGGGCAAGTGATGTGAACTCACTCCGTCACATGGTAGTAGGACTCAAACTGCTGGAGCAAAGTCCTCCTCCAGCATCTTTTAAGTCAGTTTTCAACAAAATAGAATTAGCTTATTTAGTCAGGTTTCCTGTCTGACTTTACCTGGGCAAGTTGATAATTATGCACTAGAATACTAAAAGGTTGAGGTCATGTAATTATTCCTGAGTGGAGTAAGGTGGCAGAGTGGGTAGGGCTATATCTCATGTATGGATAAGGGACACATTATTTTTAGGGTGTTTTTTTTTTCTGGAGGTGGATAAATCTGGATATAAAAATTATCCTGCTTTCTCTCCTATCAGTTTTCATATCTGTCATTCATAGCTTTCATTTCTTTTCTCCCTCAGAGAGAATTTGCTTCCACGATTCCTTTCGAAGAAGAGAATTTCTCACAGGTGGAATGTGGTGTCATTATTTAATGACAAGATGGCCAAAGTATGTGCATGAATATCTCATTTTAAGAGCATAATATCTAGCTAGGCTGCATTACGGCAGGGTCCATCTCAGATAGCCCACTACTCCATTTTCAATTTCAGCCTGCCTACAAAGCGGCACATGGCAAATGTAGTCTATTACTCATCTTGAGCTTCTAATAATCAGGTAGATTGCCTCTGAAAATGGAGGGCAAACCAGGTGGCCAGGCTAATCTCCATTAGCTGATGAGCCATTGGTGAAAAATTAGGACTGTGTGAGGCTTCAATTCAGAGACTCTATTCAAAAGTCAATGTTATTTGAAGGCAATTTGATCGACTGCTTGAGTCAGATCAGCTTCCCAGACTAAATCAACAGTCAGATCAAATTGTTTTCAAATTTATTTATTAAATCTGTATAGCCAGAGGAGGTTGCACCCATCCATGTTACAAAACAGAGCAATGAAATCTATCTGAAAAGTTTTTTTTTGTTTTTTTTTTAAAAAATCATCTTTCCAAATTGAAAAGTCAAACCAAATTGTTAAATTGAGTCAGAAGCCTCTGAAGTAACTCAGAAAATGTAACTGACCCAGCCTCAAGCTATACTTCATAGCAAACGTTGAGTCAAGTCCAAGGCACCGTGTTTATTTATTAACTTGGATATATGTGCCATTCCAATCCAAAAGGATCCCAGTTGGAATAAATGGATCTCACTGATGATCCAATTTAATTCACTTAGGAGCAGAGCCGATCATTCATTGCCAAACATTCCGAAGAATCCTAGAATTCCCTTAACTTCTCAAAAACGATAAAACAGTATTAAGAAAAAAAAAAAAAGAGCTGTTTGAAAAGCATGAGGCGGAAAAAGGTTTTACTTCTACTGATCTATCAGTGAAATCACCAAGAGGCAAATTCACTTCTCTCTCATTCTGCCTCCCTCCCTCCCTCTCTTTCTCTCTGCATTTGTTTGTTTGTCTGTGAACATAAGGTTTCTTGGCAAGATTGCAGAAGTGGTTTGCCATTGCTTCCTTCTCTAGGCAAGAGAGAGGGACTGGCCCAAGGTCATCCAGCTTAGGCTTCATGCCTAAGGCAGGACTACAATTCCCACTTTCTAACCTGATGCCTTAACCTCTATACCAAACTGCCTCTCCGACTTTTCCTTCGTCCTAAGGTCGAGATAAAAAAATATATATACACATAATGTATGCTCATTCTGAGAACATATTTAGCTCATGAAGCCTTGGGAATTTATTTTTCAAAAGCATTTTATATGCAAAAAGGATTGCTCAACATGGACAGAATGAAAATTACTTTTTCCATATCTCTTTGACAACAAAACCAAAAAAAAAAAAACAAAAACCACAAAACCCAAAGAACTGTAAATGCCACTTTCCTTCCAAGGACTTTATATTCACCTCCTACCAGGACTGCGTTCATTGTGAATTTAAGCCGATTGCAAGCTGCAATTATATACCGAAATGCCACACAGAAATATTTTGAATGCACAACATTAAATGCTGTTTTTAATTAAACTGTAATGTAAAAACAGGAGCAGTTTGAGCCAAACCAACTGTAAGGACCTGATCAAGAATTTAGGGTTCTGACACCAACTTCGGGTATTCTTTTTTTTTTAAAGCTCTTGAAAGGTGTTCTTTTAATAATGTAGATGTTAAAAAATATGTTATACGGTGTCAGATATTTTTTTTTTCCATAATGCATCCTAAACATCCCATCTTGGGCAACAGGTAGAGGATGGTTGTCTATGTTAACCCGTCTTCTGCTCAGAAAGATGGATTAGATCCTAGAGGCAAACATCTCATATTCAACGTAGAGCTGTCATTTCAGATACTAACCCAATAACAGTAACAGTATAACAGAGTTGAGAAGGACCATGGGAGTCTTCTAGTCCAGCCCACTGCTCAAGCAGGAGATTCTATACCATTTCAGACAAGTGGTTGTCCAGTCTCTTCTTAAAAAGCTCCAGTGATGAAGCACCCACGATTTCTGGAGGGAAGCCATTCTATTGGTTAATTGTTCTATGAGGAAATTCCTCCTTATGCATCATAGACTGAAAGGGATCTCAGAGATAGATAACATCACCACTAATGGATCTGTAGTTGGCTGACAAGCCATACTCAATGAGTAGTTCTCAATGGTACTACATCCACATGGAGAGAAGAAAGCAGTGAGGTACCACAAGACTTCGTCTTAGGCCCAGTACTCTTCAATATCTTCATTAATGACTTAGATGAGGGCATAGAAGGGGAACTCATCAAATTTGCAGATGACACTAGCCCACATCCCAGAAGACAAGCTCAGGATCCAAAAAGATCTTGACAAACTTCAACAATGGGCCCTGTCCAACAAAATGAATTTTAATGTGGAGAAAAGCAAAGTTTTACATTTAGGCAGGAAAATTAGGTGAGACCTGGATGAAAAACAGTAAATGTGAGAGGGACTTTGGAGTGCTAGTGGACAATCTCTTGACTATGAGCCAGCAGTGTGCAGCAGCAGCCAAAAAAGCTAATACAATCCTGGGCTGTATTACACAAAGTATTAGTACCGCTTTATAAAACCCTAGTAAGACCACACGTGGAATACTGCAACCAATTTTGGTCACCATACTACAAAAAAGATGTTAAGACTTTGGACAAAGTTCAGAGTAGAGCAACTAAAATGATCAAAGGCCTGGAGACTGAAACATATGAAGAATGACTGCAGGACTTGGGTTTGGCTATTCTAAAGAAAAGAAACAGGAGTGACATGATAGCAATATTCCAGTATTTGAGGGGCTGCCACAAAGAAGAGGGGGTCAAACTATTCTCCAAAGCACCAGAGGGCAGGACAAGAAACAATGGTTGGAAACTGACCAAAGAGAGAAGCAACCTGGAATTAAGGAGAAACTCCCTAACAGTGAGGACAATTAATCAGGACGATTGCCTTCAGAAATTGTGAGCGCTCCATTATTGGAGATTTTTAAGAAAAGAGTGGACAGCCACTTGTCTGAGATGGTATAGGTTCTACTGCTTGAGCAGGAGGCTGAACTAGAAGATCTCCAAAGTCCCTTCCAGCTCTCTCCTCTCCTCTCCTCTCCTCTCCTCTCCTCTCCTCTCCTCTCCTCTCCTCTCCCCTCCCCTCCCTTCTCTTCTCTTCTCTTCTCTTCTCTTCTC
>JAKJMR010001033.1:74453-102668 GCA_024449315.1 Daboia siamensis
AGAAAGAAAGAAAGAAAGAAAGAAAGAAAGAAAGAAAGAAAGAAAGAGAAAGAAAGAAAGAAAGAAAGAAAGTTCATGACTAGAAACAAAATGGACAGCCATTTGTCTGGTATAGGGTCTCTTGCTTGGACTAGAAGACCTTCAAGGTCCCTTTCTAACCCTATTATTCTGTTCTGTTGTTTAGAATAAAGACTGTGTGGTGTTTAGATTTCTCTGAGATAAGGAAATCATAGGAGATGCAGAGGACCTGTTGGATATAAAGTACCTGGCAATAAAGTTGGGGAGTTGGTTAAATCCAATTTGGCTTGATCACATCCCATGCTCAGTAGAAGACCTGGAGAGAAGCCCAAGGATGTGGTCTCAGTCAAAGACCTTCTATTGTTGAGGGGAGATGTAGAAAAACAGCTTGCCAGTCTAGCCCAGTACCTGAATCACACCAATTCTCTTAAAAACATATGTGTTTGGATCTTGCAACTCTGCTTATCCCTTTGGTTAGACATGTCCACTTCATAAAAACTGTAGATCTAGCAGGAGGAGAACAAAAGACAAAAACATATATTATAGCCATAAGGTAAAGGTAAAGGTTCCCCCGCACATACGTGCTAGTTGTTTCTGACTCTAGGGGCCGGTGCTCATCTCCGTTTCAAAGCCGAAGAGCCAGCGCTTGTCCGAGGACGTCTCCATGACTAGACGCCAAAGGCGCACGGAACGCTGTTACCTTCCCACCGTAGCGGTCCCTATTTTTCTACTTGCATTTTTATGTGCTTCGAACTGCTAGGTTGGCAGAAGCTGGGACGAGTAACAGGCGCTCACTCTGCTATGCGGCACTTGGGATTCGACCCGCCAAACTGCCGACCATCTGATTATCAAGCTCAGCATCCTAACCCACTAGCCACCGTGTCCCTTTCATTATAGCCATGCAGGAGTGCAAATACATCATCTGCCACGGGGGAAAAAATCCCATATATTTTTAAAAAATAGTTTGCTCCATTTATGTCTCTGCATCAGGATGTGAGTTTGAGTTGGCTTGCACAGCTACCAAATTTCAGCAAGTTTGTATTTATTTTTAACCAGCAAGAGCCAATCAGACTAAGGGAAAGCATCATCTGACTTGTCAGCTTTGCTTGAATTAACTAATTGCTTCCCATCAACTCAATTTCTGGTTCAACTCTTCTTCAAAGTGCAGATGAAATAGCCCGAACTTTCTGGGTCTAGTTATCTGCAAAGCTGAAAGAGGCAAAGTTAAATCTGATAGACAACACCGTATAAAATCTTGCTTCATCTTTATCAAGAAATGGATGTGAACACAAATGTGTTACTTTTTTTACTGCATATTAAACAGCAAACATGGAAGCATTTTTTTTTAAAAAAAGAAGGTTGATAAGATTACTTCTGGGTGAAATTGACTTCATTGTCCTGGTGTTTTATTGACAGGAGACTGCTATGAATTCTTCAAGGTTGAGGTGGCAAATAGAAGGTACCTAATCATAAATTACATTCCTTTTACCTCGCATTAAGGAACCTCGCAGTAGTATAAGAGCTTTTAATATTCTTGGGATTCCATTTTATCTGTTAACCAGATCCTTCCTCAGATACTTCAACATTTGAATTGTAACAGGGACAAATATTTCAGAGGCGGGTGTTAAGCTGTTATTAAACTACGGTGGAAAATGGCGTGGTAAGCATATTTTGAGAAGTCAAAAAGTCAATTAAAAAAAATACGATAAGCCTGCAATATTGGTACTGTGGAGTTTTAAAATTCATTCCACATGTGCAGTATTTTATTTTACTATCTTGGATGTATGGAGGCTAGTGAAATGCACGGGCAGTATCTGCAGGGCTGCTCTTTATAAGGGTGAAATTGAAATCCACATAATTGTGGGTGGGGGGGGAAAGAGGGAGATCAGATCTTCAGACACACCTTATAATCTGTTTGTTGGAGATTGTAGGCATAATCCAATGTTAGGGGCAAACAAGACCTTGTGTTGTTCCTCCTCTATCTCTCAATATATTCTCCAATAATATATAGCAATTGAATTATAAATTCACAGCTGGACCAGTCAAGGCATCCCCCAAAGAGCATGCAAAATGTTTGAATTTTCAAAGAATGTCATCCATCAATTTTGGGAGAAATCTGGACGAGACATTTAACCCAGGCTCCAATAAAGGAGAATATTTGTAGCTCAGGGTTGAAAGGAGGGGTCCTTGTTGCTCTGTGGGCTTGCTTGTTTTCTTACAGACATCTCACTACCAAACTAGGTAACACAATCAGTGCTGGTGAAGTCACCTAGCTTGGATAGTGAAACGTCTGCAAGAAAAAAAGCAAGCTCACAGAGCACCAAGGACCCCTTAACCCAGGCTTTAAAAAACAACAATAGCAACAGTGGCAACAACAACAAAAGACTGAAGGAATGTAAAATGCAGGGAAATTAATAGTATTGTATAGGGCTTTTTTTGTCATAGAACACTCAGAACGGAGTTCCGGCACCTTTTTTGGATGGAACCTTGTAGGGTAGGCAAGGCGGGTTGTATGACATGTGTGAGTTCCGGCACCATTTTCTTTTACAAAAAAAGCACTAGTATTGTGCATCTGCCAAAGAGAAAACCCTCTTTTAATAGCATTACACTGATGGCTATTTAATAACTTAATAGCTAACAAATGCATCCTGCCTGGGTTTTTTTGTGTGTGGTTTTTTTGGAGGAGGGGTTGTATTTATTTATTTGTTGTATTGTATTTATTAAATTGATATGCTACCCATCTCACCAATGAGGTGACTAATAGAGGGCTCGATCCACTCAGAACTGAATCCTGATCTCCCTGTGTTTAGATCAACACCTTTTGAAAGTTATTGCCAATTTGTTATATTTTATGCATTAAATTTGTAGGCCACTCGTCTAGATCTAAGGAGAATTTTCCTGACAATGAAAACAATTAACTAATCAAGAAGAGAAGCAACCTGGAATTAAGGAGAAACTTCCTAACAGGACAATTAACCAGTGGAACAGTGCCTTCAGACGTTGTGGGTGCTCCATCCCTCACTGGAGGATTTTCAGAAGAGACCGGACAGCCCCTTGTCTGAAACAGAATAAGGTCTTCTGCTTGAGCAAAGGGCAGGACTAGAAGACCTCCAAGGTCCCTTCCAGCTCCGTTCTTCTGTTAATCACCAATAAGGCAACTAAAAGATGATCCACTCAGAACTGAATTCTGATATCCCTGTACTTAGATCAACAGCTTTTGAAAATCCAAGAAAAGTAAATTGTTAAAAGTAGCATTATGCTACCAATATTCACAGGGGAAAAAATCAGTTCTATCTGAGTGAGCGCTGTGTATTTAAAAGCCTAGAGCATGCATTCACAAACGTAAGCAAAATGGCAGAATGACTTCACTCTATACCTCTAGCGGATGTTTCAAAGTTGCTGAAATTCATGGCTGTCATTTCCTTCTTGATCATGCCAAGATTATTTTGCTACTCCCAGTTTTAAAATATCATATCGAATTGCTATATTCCTCCCTGGCAGCTTCATTCTTAAGGTTTTCTATGGGAAACAGTACAAATAAATAAAGTTTTCTTTGAGGCAAGTAAAAAGCAAAATCTGTGGCTTTCACCAGCACAAAAAAGCAGACTTTGTGTGATTTTTTTTATTGTTGTCCCTTTTCCTTCTCTCTCTCTCTCTCTCTCTCTCCCCCCCCCCCCCCTCTCTCTCATTCAGTAAATGGAATCACCTTTGTAGTGAGTTTCATGAACCACTGGGTAATCAAAATTATTATGCCACCACCTGTTGTCTGTTAATTATTCTGAGAAGATACTCATAAATCATAACCCCAGACAATAAATCAAACTGTCAGGGCCCAGATCAGAGGTTACACATGGAAAGTTATAGGTTACCCAGAGAGTGTGAAAGATCAAAGGTTGGGTGCATCACTCATTGTCAAGTAATGTTGAGAGATGTGTCAAGAGAACAAAAGAAAAACTGAAGTACAGAAGAATTTGGACTGGAGGACAACACCCAGATTCATGCGTTAAAAGGAATCAAATTGACATGTCATTGCACTGATGCCTCTGACGCTGTCAAGACGGTTCAGCGGTGCCCTATTTCCAAAGCTTTCTTTTTTTTTGTCGCATCTGATCTCTGTCTTCATTCAAGATCCCTTTTGATTTCCCCCCCCCCCCCGCCAAGAAAGGCGTTGTTCATTTTCGCTCTATTTCAAAACAAAGATGAGTTTCATTTCCTAGAGATCTCCAGCGTGGTCACACCAAAAGAATGTGCCAACGTACAACTGCTATAGTTACAACTTAAAATGGCTAAAATTTAACAAGTTACTACAATAGTTCCAAAATAACTAATATAACCAAAAGGAGAAATTTCATTGGGAACAATTAATAGATGGAACAACTTGTCTCTCAGAGTTCTGTGTACTCCATCACTGGAGGTTTTCAAAAAAAGAAAAAAAAGAAAGAAAAAAAGATTGGACAACCATTTATCCTGGGTAGTATAAAATCTCCTGCCATGAGCGGTGTGTGTGTGTGTGTGTGTGTGTGTGTGTGTGTGTGTGTGTGTGTGTACTAGAAGATCTCCAAGGTCCTCTCCAGCCCTATGATTCTATTCTACAATAGGTTAGAAGCGTGTAATATTGATAAGAATAAAAATGATCACAAAAGGGAGGAATGGGTTGGAGACATTATTAACAACTTATTGTTGTTATATGGAACATTTCACTACACAAAATGGCTCTAATCTGACCAAATATTTTTTTTGTAAGAATTCTTGGGTTCCTCCACAACAAGAATCTATACTTGACTTGAAAAAAATTGCTTCTAGCTAGATATTGTGGCATTTCTAATCCCCAAGCCTTTCTTTCGATAGCTAATACTCTTTTTGCTTCCTCCCATCTATTGCTGCTGAGTGACAAACAGTAGTAGATTTATCCAGCTTTCCCATTTCCTCGTATTTTAAAGCTTCACCTCCTCTAGTTTTGGAGAATTTTAGGAACTGCAATGCCAATACACGTCTAGTACTGCAAAAATTTAATCTGCCTCCCATGTATATCTTCCCTGCTCCTTCTCTTTCCTCTCCTTCTCGTCCTCCTTTTCTTTCATAACACAATTTGTTATCACAATTAATTCATGCAATAATACCTTCAAAATATGTATATACATATATGGTGCGAGTTTGCAGTTTAGGCATAAAGAATCAGTACTATTTGTAACACAGCAGCATAAAAGATTTATTCAAGCCTGTGCACAGGAATTTGTTCAACTAATGTTCACCACTGAATTGGTGCCAGGTAAGGGTCAATGGAATTCAGGAGGGGTTGGACTTGAAGAATTTATGGGAATGCAACAATTCTACACTGATGATGCACTTAACTCCACCCCCCCCCACCCCCACCTCTGCCTACTTTTCTTCTACACAGAGTAGGGATTCAATACTGGCCACAACTAAGTCAGCATGTCATCATTCAAATGACACACATAATGTAAGACGTGTGGTTTGCATAACAGTGTCCTCTTGATTCATCTTGTGGCATCTCCTAACTCTTCAATGGATTATCATGCAACAGTGTGAAACAGGGCCTTTTTTAAAAAAAAAATGCCACCACAGGAAATAATATTTGTCCCCACAGTGTGAATATTTACGTGCCGATTTCCAGTTGTGGCCAAATGGATATTTGTAAAATGTAGTCTTTTTAGGCCAGTTCACAATTTTAGTGGCAGGTGTTGCTAACTTTAAACACATCTGGGATTTTGCCTCCTTCAAGTTGCAATGCATTGAATGCTGGGGGTGGAGGTGGAATGCAAAGTTGGCTTACTTTTGAAGATAGTAGCTTGTCTCTTAGTTACACGGTCCTAGAAAAGCTGAGATGTATATAAGTAGTTATTGTTCCTTATGATGCACACCTGGCTAGCTGCACATCTGTCTCAGCTGGAAGCTAAAGGTAAAATTATTTAGCTCTACATAATCCAAATAGCCTCTTGCTTTCAAATCAGCAGGCTGGGGTGGGAAGGGGGGGGCACTCCATCTGTCATTTGCCAACAACAAATTAGATATGGGGGTTAAGCTGCTTCATTCCATCAGCAGGGTGAGTGAACAAAGTTTCCACAACATTGTATCATATCGGCAATAATAACCTGTAAGTTGCAGCGTCTCCGCACAGTGTGATGCTATCTTAATCATGCAGAGGAGTTGGTATTTTACCACCCTGGCATGTAGAGCAATGAGCTTCATTTATATTCTGTGCTCAGATCTTTTATTTAAGACTCACAATGTGGCTTAATACGAGGAGGAGGTTACGTTGCAGATTGGAAGCAAAAAGTAGATCAATGTCCTATGGCAGGGGAAAAAATTAGCTTACCGGCGGGAGGCACTCAGATCAAAATTATATGCACTCACATACATTCACACACAGAGACATAGTCACATTCCCAGTGTACAAAGAATGGCTCTTTCCCCCTCGAAAAAAGCATTTTGTCTTTTGTGTGTTTAAAAACTGAGTCGTCTAGTCTAGTGAAAAGAAGGACGACGGGTGACATGATAGCAGTCTTCCAATATTTGAGTGGTTGCCACAGAGAAGAGGGGAATAACCTATTCTCCAAAATGCCCAAAGGCAGGACAAGAAGCAACGGATGGAAACTAGTCAAGGAGAGAAGCAACCTGGAACTAAGGAGAAATTACCAATGAAGGAGAAAGGAACTTAAGAACCAAGGAGAAATTATCCTGACAGTTTGAATAATGAAGCAGTAGAACAACTGCCTTCTGGAAGTTGTGGGTGCTCCCCCATTGGACGTTTTCATGAAGAGACTGGACCACCATTTGTCTGGAACAGCTTTCCTGCAGGGTGATGGACTAGAAGACCTCCAAGGTCCCTTCCAACTGTATCATTCTTACCAAGGAGAGATACAACTTAAAACTAAGGAGAAATTTCCTGACAGCGAGAACAATTAATCGGTGGAATGTTTTGCCTCCAGAGGCTGTGGATTCATCATCATTGGAGGCTCTTAAGAAGAGACTGGACAGCCACTTAAATGTCAGAATCGAGCTGGAAGAGAGTTTGGAGATCTTCTAGTCCAACACCCTGCTCAAGCAGAAGGCCCTATATCACTTCAGACAAGTTTTTTCTTAAAAAGCTCCAGTGATGAAGCACCCACAACTTCTGAAGGCAAACTGTTCCACTAGTTGATTGTTCTCACTGTTACGAAGTTTCTCTTTAGTTCCAGGTTGCTTCTCTCCATGATTAGTTTCTATCCGTTGCTTCTTGTCTTACCCTCTGGTGCTTTGGAGAATAGGTTGACCCTCTCTTCTTTGTGGCAGCCCCTCAAATACTGGAATACTGCTATCACGTCACCCGTTTCTTTTTTTTTCTTTAGACTAGCCAGACCTAAGTCCTGCAGCCATTCTTTGTATGTTTTAGTCTCCAGGCCATTAATCGTCTTAGTTGCTCTTCTCTGCATATTTTTCAAGGTCTCAACAACTTTTTTTTAATGTGTCTGGAATCATATAGATTCTCTTGCCTGAGAAGGAGGTTGGACTAAAAGACCTCCAAGGTTCTTTCCAACTCTTGTTATGCTGTTAACTGTATTGTGTGATTTGTATCAACGCCTATTTGATAGCTGTCTAATAAGGGTCTTCTCACACATGGCCAAAGTCCTGTAAGAACAATTTGCATTCAGCTCCAAGTGAAATCCGCTGGACCAGCTGCATTGTTCTGGAGAGTAGTGAAGGGGTGGAGAGGGCTGAGTTAAAAGTGTGAAAATATATAGAGGTCTTACAGATGGCATTGCTTGCCAGCCCCTGTACACAGATACACGTGGAAGCATTGTTTTGACTCTTAATGGAGGCGCGGATGCACACACATCCATATATGCTCCTTCTAATCTATTAATAGAAGAGAATTCAGAGTTTGATTGGACTGGAATAATTAGCCACTCTTGAAAGCGAATCAAAGAGGACTGAGTTTGCCTTTATTTTTCTTTGAATGTGGTAGAGCTGAGAGGTTTTGTGCTTTCAGAAAGGAAATTGTTCCCTTCTCGTTTCTCCCTCCCTCTCTCTCTCTCTCTCTCTCTCTCCTTTTCACAGAGGTTTGTGATGGGCTTGTCATAGGGAAAAAAAAGTCTCACTTGTGCTTTCCCCCCCCCCCTTAATGGCACCCAGCTAAATGAGATTACTTTGTCCCCCAGTTCAGTAAAATGTTATTTTTGTGATTACCTGCATTCAGTAGCACTCCTCACCGAATGGTCAACTTAAAGACTATTTGATCATCAAAATAGGATTATCAAATCCAACTTTAAAATATGCAATTATATAATGTGGCCCTCTTGAATGATAGATTTAAATTACACTGGAGAGATACCAAGCCAATTTCTTCCTGAAAATTCACAGATAAGAAAAGATCTACTTTTCTCCTAGAGAATGCCATCTTATAGCAAGCTGTTTATTATTGAAAAATTCAACAAAGAACAAACCACATTTACCATTTTTTTCCCAATATGGAAAGAGAAGAATGGGCTGAATTTGAGCTACCTTTGTTTGGAGGTATCAATAGGGTCCACAAATTGGATTGGTAATGATGTCATTTTTTATGGGGTTGTCAAACAATCAGACTGTTACATAGGTCCCCTGTTCAGGGTGACGGGTACCAATTACAGTCAGTCTGTACTCCTAAACCACAATATATAGCCTGAGGATCCCAGAACCTCAGCACTCATCAAAGTTTTGTATGTGCTTCCTAGAGCACTTCTGCAATGATGAAGCACATGGAAGATAATTATATTGATCGTATTTAAGTGATTTGATTTAATTAAATTCAAACATGATGTCTATCCTGGCTTCACCTTGAAATGGAGGCACTCCAGTATGGACAAAATGTCATCCTTGTATCCATTTCCTAAAATTCTGCAACCCAGCTCTAAGCTACAGCTCTGGAGTTGGAATAGGAGGGCCTTCCTGATTTCAATCTATCCTAAGGAAACTTGATTCTTCAGAATTCCATACAAATCTGAAACATGAGGATGAAGGTTCATTCTCCAAGCTGGTGGGTTGGTTTCTGAACGTTTTGTTACCAGGCTAGGTAACATCTTCAGCAGAGTTTAGGGGATGGCAGTGTTCTTCTGATTATAAGGGCTTTGTGTGGTCAGTTGGTCTTGTGATGGGTCAGGTGTGGGTGTGTCAAGTAATGGTCTTGTGATGGGTCAGGTGTGGGTGTGTCAGTAAGGTCTTGTGATGGGTTAGGTGTGGGTGTGTCAAGTAAGGGTCTTGTGATGGGTCAGGTGTGGGTGTGTCAAGTAAGGGTCTTGTGATGGGTCAAGTATAGTGGGAGTCTTGTGATGGGGAGGTTACATCAGGTGAAGGTCATTGGGAGATGAAGAGCTATTTGGGGGGTCTTGCCTGGGTTGGCTGAGGGTCGGTGCCGTCTCTGGTGAGCTGTGTGGTTGATGTGGATTCCGAGGTTGTAGGTCAATGTGTCTGTTGGTGGAATTGCTTGTGAAGTGCTAGGCTTCGATGAACTCATGAGCATGGCAGGTGGTAGTGTGGCCGATGGTTTTTGGGTTGCTCCAATCAAATTGATGCTGTTTGGTGTTGATGTGGGTAGAGATTAAAGATTTGGGATGGTGGCATTTGCCAACTGGTGTTCGTGGCTCCTGGTTTTTAATTGACGTGATGTTTGTCCAGGTAGAATTGGTTGCAATTGTTACAGCTGATTTTGTAGATTACATTGTTTATTTCACCCTTTTGTGTCTTGGTTCTGGATAATTCCTGGTGAAGTGTGGCTGTGTTTGTGGGCTATTGCTATTGCTATTCCTAGAAGTTTGAGATTCTGGCTGTCATTTCTAACACCCCTTTTGTGCATGATAGTGTTAGTTTTTGCATGGTGATTGGCTGTGTGATGTGTTGTGGTTTGGGTGCTGTGTGTCAGAATATGAAGATTTTTGGGTAGCCGTTACGGAGAAAGATGTTGTATATTTAAATTTCTTTTCAATAACTGAAACAATCAACAAAGAAATTTGTTGTTGCAATAATTTTAATTGATTAAGTATAATAGAATCTTCTGGTGAGTTCTGGAGTTCCCACTCCTTCAGTTTAATTTCTTGTAACACATTTTGGATCTTTTCATCTATCTTCCTCTTAATTGCTGCATTGTATTGTGTAAAATATCCTTGTATCACAGCCTTACAAGAATCCCAAACTGTTGTCAAATTGGTTCCCTTATCTAAATTGTTATTATCTCAGGAGAACCAGTTTTGTCCATCGTTAACTATGGGGGGTGAGGGGTTACCCCCCGTTGTTAGGGCTCGCAACTTGGGCGTCCTCCTGGACTCACGGCTCAGTTTAGAAGACCATATAGGAGCCGTGCCAGGGGGGCTTTTGCCCAGGTTCGCCTGGTGCGCCAGTTGCGACCCTATCTGGACCGAGATGCCCTACGCACAGTCACTCATGCACTCGTGACCTCCCATTTAGACTACTGCAACGCTTTCTACATGGGGCTGCCCTTGAGGACCACTCAGAGGCTTCAACTGGTACAGAATGTGGCCACGCGAGTTGTGATGGGGGCTTCCCGATACTCCCATGTAACACCTCTACTCCGCGAGCTGCATTGGCTTCCGTTTGCCCTTCGGGTGAGATTCAAGGTGCTGGTGATGACCTATAAAGCCCTTAATGGCTTGGGTCTGAGTTACCTGAGGCAACACCAGCTGCCGGCATCAAGCTCCCTTTGTCCGGTGCGCTCCCACAGGGAAGGCCTTCTCAGGATACCGCCGGTTAAGGAATGCCGGCGGGTTATTCCCAGGGGAAGAGCGTTCTCTGTGGGCGCGCCTGCCCTTTGGAATGATTTACCTGTGGAACTACGGACCGCCCCCGACCTGCGTTCATTTCGCCGGGACCTGAAAACCCCTTCAGTCCATGCCTGATAGATCGAAAAGCCAGGTTTTCAGGTCCCGGCGAAATGAACGCAGGTCGGGGGCGGTCCGTAGGGCAGCATAAAATACAATATAAAAGATAATATAAAGTTAAAATAAATTAAATTAATTAAGCCCAACAATTAAAACCAGGAAATTGTGGTTTCTAGTCCCAAAGTCAGCTTGGCCCTAGGAAAAAGGCAATGACACTTCCAAAAAAAAACCCCTCTCACCAAGAAAATTGCAAAGACTCGGCCAGACAGTCACAAGAAGTCAACGCTGTCTCAAAGGCACAAGATAAAAATACACAGTGGTACCTTGGCACTCAGCTCCTTTGAAACTCATCGAATTTGGTACTCAATGCATTTTAACATGAACATTTTGTTCCAGTACTCATTGTTTGTTTGATACTCAATGAGTAAGCTAGAAATTGTCAGTGTCAGCTGACTTGTGACTCACTACATTATTCCTTATGGGAAAAAAATGTGTTTTTTTGATATTCACTGTCCCACCCAGAACCAATTAACAATAAGTGCCAAGGCATCACTGTATATGAAAGGGCATTCTCATAAAGTGGTAGCCATTTCACCCAAGCCTTTCATCAATTGCATGGCCATCTGTAGTTGGCTTTTATTTTTTGCCTTTGTGCCAGAGTTCTCAAAAGGTGTGCTCAACCTAGTTAACCTCAGGACCCAGTTTTAGTTCATCCATCTTTACCTTTCTCTTAGCTCCCTCCTCTCCTCCACTTTCTCTCTATTTTCTTTCTTCTGTTATGTTTTTTTTTTGTTTCCACTACCATTTTGTTTTGTGACCAGCTTACTCTTTGCTCTTAAAACTGAGGTATCTAACTGGAAATATGGATATATATCTCTAGTCATCTATGGAGGAGCCATCATTGACTGCAGCGTAATCATATTCAGCCTAATTCATTTTCAATAAGTGCAAGTGCAAAATAAATTAGATCATCACTAATGTCTTTCATGGGGCCCCTACACTATTTTTGGGAGGGTGATCTGGCATGCCACCTAAAGGCCAACATGGTCCTTAATTTGGAAAGGTTGTCCATGCTTGTCTTCAGGACCTCTTTGAATGGGAAGGCAATAAAAATGGGGATGGTCTATTTTGTTATGCAACTGAAGTTATTGATCAGATCCATCTTTATGTCTACATAAAAACATAGAAAACTGATGGCAGAAAAAGACCTAGTGATCTATCAAATCTGCCCCTTGAGTTTTTTTCATTCATTCATTCATTTTTAAAAAATATTTTTTTTTATATTTTATTTTATTATTTTAATTTTTGTGAGATAATGGGCATGTGTTTATCCTAATCATGTTTAAACTCAGTTACTGACGATTCTCTTCATTGCTGTTCTATTGTACTTTTTCACCATATAAATATATTATCAAGTTGGGCCCCAAATTTCTGGTGATTCCACAAAAAAATATTCTCCATCTTGATTAATTAATATATTTTAATTGTTGTTTTAATAATGGACATCTATTTAATCGTTTTTAACTTTTGTATCCTGTTTTTTGTATTTATTGCCCTGTACACCGCCCTGAGTCCTTCGGGAGAAGGGAGGTATAAAAATCCAATAAATAAATAAATAAATAATAAATCTGCATGCAATGATCATCCATATCTCTCTGACATCCCATCCATATCCAGTGTCATTGTCTCCTCTTTCCTCCCTCCATTTGCTTAATGACAAAAGCCCTGGAAAGCTAATTTGTTGCTCGTTCAGCTGCTTGATCTATGGAGTGTATGAATCAACATCTAGGCAACACTTGCCAACTCTACCACTCTTGATTTGGATGGGATCAGATAACCAAATAATAATGCAAGCACTCATATTTTTTAAAATTCCTTTAAGTTCCTTTCAACAGCATGCGATACCTGAAGATCAAATGCTCAGGGTCCTGAAAAGTTCTTGAAAACAAGAAGCTCAGCTGGAGAAAATGTACGCTCTGAGCATGTGGAAACTATCCATATTAAGTCACTTTAGCACTCTGATTAAAGAGCTTAATCAATCACCATCCCAAGCTGCTTATTAATCACTTTATCAAGCGGTTGATGCATTGCTAGTTTTAATAGAATCCATTTATTTTGATTTCTACCTACTTCATCTTTCTAAAGAGGCTTCAAAATCAGCTGTGATAAAAAGAGAGAGGAAGAACGCTTCTTAGCACCAGGAAGAAAAACTGGGCCTCCCTCTGGTGTGTTCCATTATCAAGGCTCCACACCGACTTGGCCAATTTATTAAGGGTTAAAAAAAATAAAAGCTTTCCTTGGAGGCCGCCCTTTGGTGAGCATCACAGTTGAGTTTAGATAAACAGAGGCCATTCGTTTGCTTTCACACCTGACACCTTCATGATATACGATCCTAATAAGATTAATCTTTTCTTTTTCCGTTTAGAAAAGTCTTGCTTCTATCTCATCACCGGTCAGTGAAGTCCCCTTTGAGTAAAGATGGGTGGTGGGGGAAAGGAGAATAGATCTCCACTGTTCAGGTAGAATATCTCTCTCCATAAATGTGGGTGTGCTAGAATGCAATTGGCTTTGGCAACTAGGGTAGAATGGAGTTAGATAATCTGTAGTTCAGCTTCCTGGGTTAACCCAGCTGTGCCCTGCATCAGGCCATCAATGTGTTTATTTGTTTGGGCATAGCACACACTATGTGAACACAGCAACTGGCCATGTGTTATCCTGGATTTAGACTGTCTGTAATATTATCCCCCCAACCTCACTGAGGATTGAATTTTAATTTAACTCATTCATCCCCAGCCATAAATTTGGGCCTTCAAAATAGCAATAGCACTTAGACCTCCATACTGCTTCACGGTGGTAGCCCTCTCTAAGCATTTACAGAATCAGCCTCTTGCCCCCAACAATCTGGGTCCTCATTTTACCGACCTCAGAAGGATGGCAGGCTGAGTCAATGCTGAGCCAGTCAGGATTGAACTGCTGGCATTAGGAAGAATTAGCCTGCAATATTGCATTGTAACCGCTGTGATACCATGCCCCTCCCTCCCTCCCTCCCTTGCAATAGCACTTAGACTTATTGCCTTTACAGCCCTCTCTAAGTGGTTTACAAATTCAGCATATTGACCCCCAACAATCTGGGTCCTCATTTTACCGACCTCAGAAGGATGGAAGGCTGAGTCAACCTTGAGCCGGTCAGGATCGAATTCCAGGTGATGGGCAGAGTCAGCCTGCAATACTGCATTCTTACCACCAAAAGCTGTAAAGCAGGGGTGTCCACCCCAGCTGCAGGAATGCAAAAAATAAAGTAGTGATACATCACGACACGTCATGTGACACCCGTGCTGTAAAGGATCATGGTGAAACTGTGCCAGCAGAGGGGAAACATCTACAATTGTACAGTAAAGCCATTTTTGAGATAATTTGGGGAATGGGTTTGCTTTTTGAAGAAATGGACATTAGGAAAGCAATTTTAATGGAAGCATTTCATTGCCTTATTATCACCTCTTGGACAGAAAAAAACTCAAAGTAATCATTCCATCTAACATTAGTGTTTGGCCCACCTTGTTTGAATGATTGACGTGTATGTCATCTGACTCCCAATGACTCTGGGAAACTCACCAATAAAAGTGTTTTTAAATGTAATAAGAAACAATTTTAAAAAAAAAAAAAGATAGAAAAGGTGAGAAGAATAAGAAATAGGGCCAAATTGGGCCAAATCCTTACTGTACTCCAAATTTCTGTTTGTTAATGAGGTCATACAGCAGCAATTTTGATATTGCCAAGAGTTGGTGTTTTTTTTATTTGATTTTTTTTATCCTGCCTTTATTCTTTTTATAAACAACTCAAGGCCATGAATATACATAACACTCTTTCCTCCTTCCATTCTCCCCATAACAACAACCCTGTGAGGTGGATTGGGCTGAGAAAGAGTGACTGGGCTAACGTCACCTAGTTGGCTTGGCAGAACTACAACTCACAGTCTATGTAAGGACCTGCCTCAAAACCTCATCCCAAGAAAGCAGGACTCTTGGAACACTTTCATTCCAAAAGGAACTTTTATTAGGAGAAGCTGACAGCAGGCATCGTAGGCAGGATCTGAGGGTTTCCTGTTCAGATCAATAGGTTAAAGGAGCATCAAGCAAACCCCATCCCCAACAGTTCATCTGGTCAATTCAAATAAGCCAATCCCCAGGTGTTAAGTCTGCTGTGGAAACTATTGTGATTCCATGCCTGCCTGTGATCCCAGCAGCTGAGTCGGGGGAATCTGAAGAGGAGGAGGGACCTGGGGATCCATCGGAGTTGGAGGAAGTCTCTGATGAGCTCCAAGACTTACAGTCCAGTGAGGAGCCTGGCCCTTCCACTTGTGCTTAGGATGAGATGCAGCTCTGTGGGGAGGCTGGGTCGAGTCAGAGGATGCACAGCTGGAGGACATGAGAGACGCCAGCAAACCAAGACAGGCCAGGAGAGTAGGCCAGAGGGAGGCAATGGGGCGACTCCAGAGGAGAAGGAGAAGGCATTGAGAAGCCACACCTTGATGACTGAATTACAAAAAGGGAATGTGTGGGCGGTGCTGGTTGCTGAAGGCGACCGTTGCAAAGTACTTCATGGGATCATGTTCTATTGGTATTGCTGGTGAATAATTCTCCATTTTGCATTGTTTTTTGTGTGGACAGTTTCTCCATTTGGATTGTGTTTTGTTGCCTTTGTTTTTGGACCATTTGGCCAGTTTGTTACCAATATTAAAAGGGGTTTTGTTTTCTTCTGAGTCTCCAGCCTACTTGTCAAAGGGGTTTTTGTCCTTGTGCATTTAACAAAGAGCTATCTAGGCTGGGACAGAACAGGAACGGAGTCCGTTCCCATGCCTGTGAAGATGTCTTGGGTCTTTGCACCTTTTCTTCCACAGGGAGAGATAAGCCAGATGTCCGGAGGCACATTCCTTTCTCACCCCAGGCTGACATCAAGGGAGAAAGACTTTAAAGAGCGAGCATATGGAAACAGCAGAGACGATACATAGTTGCAAAGCAGAAAGGGAAATAGTGCATCCCATAGAGCCATCCCCTCCCGCTCAGGAGAACCCATAGAAAGAAATGAAAGGGAAGGAATTAGGAAAAAAAAAAACCATCTCAGGAAGGAAATGGGTTCTGACAGTCTCCTGGTTCTTACCTTGGTGCCTTAACCACCAGACCAAACCTGATCTATAATTGTATAATTACACATTATATAAATTGCTTTATATAAATAAATCGTATTTGTAAATAAATTTGTAAATAAATAATAAATAATTTGTAAATAAATAATTTGTAAATAATCAGAAATAAAAATGTAGAGAGGTAGCTGAGAGCCTGCCACTGCAGACATTTAGAAAGCTATTAGTATCTTATCTCCAAGGCTTTTGAAGGCCCAGCAGTCTACTCCACAGATGGTTTTGCTCATCTTGAGTTGCTGAGGGGATGCTCATTAGGCTGAAATCCTCGTCCTTCTCATGTTAACTGTTTCAAAGTCATCCAGATTCTGAAGGGTCATTGGGTAAGATAAGACATTTCGCTTTGCTGATGAAAGAGGCTTATCAGCACGATGGCACTTCAGGCATGGAGAGCACCTTGTGATAATCCTTAAAAGCTGCCCTAGACTGTCCACGAAAAGTTCAGCTCAGGTTGAAAAAATATAGAAGTTCCCTGCTTGACAAACTCTTCTGGCAAGTTAATATTGTTCTTTCAGCTCTCCAAATAGCCCAATCGTTTTGGGACATCACAATTTCATCTTTTTTTTTGGCCAATATGGAGATTCTCAGTCATCCAGCTCATGGTTGCCCCAAAAGTGCTTTTTCAAGAGGCCACTGGACTTCCTTTGTTTTTCCTTGAATATGTTTTCTTGTCATCCAAAAAAAGAGCCTTGGTGGAACAGTGGGCTAATGCCTCCTTAAGTAACACCAGCTGCCTGCAATTAGTGCAGGTTCGAGTCCCACCAGGCTCAAGGTTGACTCAGCCTTCCATCCTTCCGAGGTAGGTAAAATGAGGACCCAGATTGTTGGGGGCAATAAGCTGACTTTGTAAAAATGCCACTTTGGGGGGGGGGCTGAAAGCCCTAATAAGCAGGCAAATACATAGAATGGAAGGGACGTGGTGGCTCAGTGGGTTAGGATGCTGAGCTTGTCGATCAGAAGGTCGGCAGTTTGGCGGGTCGAATCCCGAGTGCCGCGTAACAGAGTGAGCGCCTGTTACTCATCCCAGCTTCTGCCAACCTAGCAGTTCGAAAGCACATAAAAATGCAAGTAGAAAAATAGGGACCACTATGGTGGGAAGGTAACAGTGTTCCGTGCGCCTTTGGCATCTAGTCATGCCGGCCACATGACCATGGAGACGTCCTCGGACAAGCACTGGCTCTTCAGCTTTGAAACGGAGATGAGCACCGGCCCCTAGAGTCGGAAACGACTAGCACGCATGTGCGGGGGAACCTTTACCTTTACCTTTATACATAGAATGAAGGCTATTGCTAAGCACTTTGATTTGTGCTTTAGATTGTAAGCCGCCCTGAGTCTTCGGAGAAGGGCGGGATATAAATGGGATTAAAACAAAATATTCTGGGCAAGTTCAAATTGACTCTTTAAATACTCCAGAGAGCAATGTTGTATGCACTGATCCTGTGACAGAACCCATATTTTTCACCTACTCAATGTGCTAGATGGCTCTTGGTCCCCCTCTGTCACTCCAGAAGGCATTTGAAACTATGTTTGAAATTTATGCAACCAAAGCAAAG
The DNA here is from genome assembly GCA_024449315.1 of Daboia siamensis. Lineage (NCBI taxonomy): Eukaryota > Metazoa > Chordata > Lepidosauria > Squamata > Viperidae > Daboia > Daboia siamensis. The sequence continues at coordinate 92,090 of JAKJMR010001033.1, forward strand.
GTAAATTGTTTGTTTAATGTATCTGTTGGAGGAAGACAAACTCCCTCATGCCATACTTCATACTTCATTGGCATTCAAATGTCATGAGAAAGTACTTTCTGATCTTCCCACAGCTTCAGAAGATACATATCAAGACAATCCTTCCAAAGGTTACCCAAGAATCCTTGAATATCGGTGCACTTCATGATGGCAAAATTCATCATCCTCAGTGTGCTTGCATATAGAAGGATCCTCAGAAACCATCATGCACCCCTTTTTCCAGGAGAGCACAATATTGTGAAGTTCCATGATTAAAAGAGCATTATTTTTCTTCTGAAAGAAGGAATCAACATCTTGCACGCATGTTAATAACAGAGTAACAGAGTTGGAATGAATCTTGGAGGTCTTGTAGTTCAACCCCATGCTCAAGCAGGAGGCCCAATAGCATTCCTGATGTGTGGCTGTCCAATCTCTTCTTGAAAACCTCCAGTGATGGAGCACACGCAACTTCTGGTGGCAAGCCGTTCCACTAATTAATTGTTCTCATTATCAGAAAATTTCTTTTTAGCTCTAGGATGGACCGTCCCTTGATAAATTTCCATCTGTTACCTCTTGATTTGCCCTCAGGTGCAGTGGAGAATAGGTTGTCCCCCTCTTCCTTGTAGCAGCACATGAAACATTGGAACAGTCTACTATGTCACCCCTGTTTCTTCTTTTCTTTCGACTAGCCAAACCCAAGTTCTGCAGCCATTCTTCATATGTTTTAGCCTCCTGCTCCCTAATTATTTTTGTTGCTCTTCTCTACACTCTTTCCAGAGTCTCAACACCTTTTTTTTATAGTGTAGTGACCACAACTGGATGCAGTATTCCAAGCGTGGTCTTATCTGGGACTTATAAAGCAGTACTCACACTTCACATGATCTTGAAACTATCCCTCTGTTGATAAAGCCTAGGACTTTGTTGGCTTTTTTGGCAGCTGCAGCACAGTCTGCTTGCCAGCTCCAGAAAGAAAACCCTCTACCTTTAGAATAAGTGAAAGGTAAAGCAGATCAAATAAGAGTGTACATGTTTGGTATGTGTATATTTCTACCCTTTGCAAGCATAGAACTCTTGTGTTGTGTGTGTGTGTGTGTGTGTGTGCGTGCTATAGGGGAAAAAAATCAATATGCTGGAAGAAAAGGTCAAAGCTGGGAAAGCGGCATACATTGTTTGCCTGGTTTGACGTTTCCTTCACCCTTGGTGTGAACTTCCAAGCAGACAGCTGCCTTCTCTGCCATGGCTGGCCCTACAACAAATGAGTCTTCTTTTACAAGATTCCTCTATTGACATTTTTTGCATCTGGGTTGGCTATGCTGACTGCCAGCTGAGTTGGGAATCTCCAAGCTGGGGGGGGGGGGGAAATCCCTTGGCAAGATGACCGGAGGCCACCCGCTCGGATGAAAAATCCTCCATTTACTTCTCAAGTGGGACAGATAAATGCTATTGTGACCCCTGAAAAGAACTGCAAACACCTTCTCTTTCAGCCCTCCGCATTTGCTCTCAGTCCACCCCAGAGTTTCACCCCGCCCCCAGCCCTTCTCTCTCCGGCTTCAGTCCTTGGGTGTAGCTTTAAAGTATCCCCTAGGCCCTTTGGAGTCTCCCAACACATTTACCCACAAGTAACAATTGAGACCCTCTTAAACCATTCAGGCCTTCCATCTCTCCTGGCCTCATTTTGCCTGCCTCTCTCTTGATCTGCCATTGTGCCCAAAGCTGTTTGCACCACCCCAGTCCTCCCACAGAAGGATCGGGGTGAGGAGGAAGGCAGTGGTGTAAAGTGGAGAGAGAGAGAGAGAGAGAGAGAGAAAGAGAGAGGAAAATCAGGGATAGTAAAAGGCACACAGTATTAAGATGCTGAACAGCAAATTGCTCTGGAGTGTCCTGCCTGCCTCCCTCCCTCTCTCCCTCCATCTTCCACACACCCCCTTTTTTTTTCTTCTTCAGAAGGACAAGCCTAGCTCTGAAAAGGAACTATACATTTTGCTTAGTGCTCTTGAAACCAAGCATTTCACACCTGAAGCTTTTCTCTGGCTGGCTCAGAAAACACCCCTTCAAAGCATTTAATTGCCAATCGCTTCAGAGCGTGTTGTTAAAGGGGAAGGAGGGAAAGAAAGAAAGAAAGAAAAGGGAAAAAAGACAGACAGACAGAAAGAAAGAAGCCCATTATGGCAGGCCACTCCACGGGCGGAGAACCAAACCAAACGTGGGAAAAGATCTCCTTCTTCCTTCATGGCCAATGGAGCATTTCAAAAAGGGGGGGGGGAACGAGGAGAGTAAAGAAAATACAGATAACTGACTGCCTTGTTATTACAGAGCTGACATTACTCTTCAGATCCAGTCTTGTGGGATGTTTTTCTTTCCTTTTTTTAAAAGAAAAATGTATATATTTTTCCCTAATGCTCTTTCCCTACTGCATCTGTGGACACCAAGAAAAAATCAGCAAGATAGCAGAGAGGCATCAGATACGTAAAGAAGAGAAATCGCCAGACCAAACTTGGCCAGGCTTGGAATCTGACTTGTTTCATCTGAAGTGTGATGGGAATGATACCTCCAGGGATTTAAAAAAGAGATGGAGATTTGGGGTGACTTTTGAAGCCCAGACATATCTCCGGTCAATCCAACTAAGGCCTTCATATCTCTTTTCACGTCACACCAACATCCACGATCATACAATCTGCTGTTTCAAATTTCTTGTTTTCCTGGTTTAGCAGCATTTAGTTAGGGTAATCTTCGTTTTAAAGAACCCAACTACTTCTTTTGGGCTGAAGCAGTAGTCATCCTAATCATAATCGTCCCCGAGGTGCTTTTCCACGAGGCAACTGAACTTTCTTGTTTTTCTTTGACGTCGTTTCGCTTCTCATCCAAGAAGCTTTTTCAGCTCTGACTGGATGGTGGGGAGTGGAAGGATTTATATTCCTTGCAGACAGCCGGTCATCTGCATGCATTTAGAGAGTCCTTGAGGCCATTTAGAGCAGGGGTCTTCAAACTTGGCCCTTTTATGACTTGTGAACTTCAACTCCCAGAATTCCTCAGTCAGGCATGCTGGCTGAGGAATTTTGGGAGTTGAAGTCTAGAAGTCATAAAAGGGCCAAGTTTGAAGACCCCTAATTTAGAGGTTTGCCTGTGTCCTCAGGGTCACCTGAGTAGTGCAAATGGGTGTGGAGCCTTCTTGGAACTGCTGAAAGTTTGCAAACTAAATATGTAGCCTTATCATATTACAGAGAACTTTGTTGTAGAAACCTCTTCACCCACTCTGTCTAAATGCATCACTTCTCAGACAATCTCCCATGAAGGAATTACCCCATTATCTGGGGCAGAATGTTAAATGATGTATGAATGAAACAAAATTGCAAACAAATGTTTGCAACAACAAAAAAAATCATCCGTGTAAAATTCTGGTCATTTCCTCACCCAAAAGAGGAATCAGCCTGGAGTTGTTAAGTCCCATCAACGGTCTAAGTCCAGTTGTTAAGTCCCATCAACGGTCTAAGTCTAAATTCTATCAGCGCTTATCCAGCAGCAGTTTAGTACTGACCATTAACTCATTTCCAACTCTAGGGGCCGGTGCTCATGTCCGTTTCAAAGCTGAAGAGCCAGCGCTTGTCCGAGGACGTCTCCGTGGTCATGTGGCCGGCATGACTAGACGCCAAAGGCGCACGGAACTCTGTTACCTTCCCACCGGAGTGGTCCCTATTTTTCTACTTGCATTTTTATGTGCTTTTGAACTGCTAGGTTGGCAGAAGCTGGGACGAATAACAGGCGCTCACTCTGTTACGTGGCACTCGGGATTTGACCCGCCAAACTGCCGACTTTCTGATCGACAAGCTCAGCATCCTAACCCACTGAGCCACCGCATCCCTTGTGTGTGTATGTGTGTGTGTGTGTGTGTGTGTGTGTGTGTGTGTGTATGTGTATACATATTCTCTCTCACACACACACACACACACACTGCTCAAAAAAAAATGTCTTATTTTATGTTCCCTTTATTTTTTTTGAGCAGTGTGTGTGTGTGTGTGTGTGTGTGAATATGTATACAGATACACATACACACACATGCATATATATAAATAAAATAAAATAAATAATTTTATTTGTATACCGCCCTTCTCCCAAAGGACTCAGGGCGGTGAACAGGGCAGACATATAAAATACAAAATACAAAAATTAAAAAAGAATTAAACAAGATGCCCAAGTTAACAATAGATTAAAATACATTTTAAACAACAATAAAATCCAAACCCATCCCCCATCAGGCCAGGCTGGCTTGTTCGAACAAATAAGTCTTCAGATCGCGCCGGAAGGAGCAAAGGTCGGGCGCCATCCGGAGCTCACACACACACACACACACACACACACACACACACACACACACATGTTTTCTGAGGTTTTCGCGGGTGTTTGTATGTAGATCTTTGGTCATTCGGATTTTTTCCCACGTAGAAAAAAAAAAGCAAATCCGAACCCACAACGATAACGACACACAACCACAAAACAGAAACCTAACTACAGCTGCAACATTAGCCACTTTAAACCCCTTCAAACCACACAATAAGCAATCTGACACCCACTATAAAAACATGGCACCACCACAAACACGGAGCCAAACAAAAGCAGCACAACTCACCAGTTCAGGTCTAAGGCTGGCAGCTGAGACCAGCCCATCCACTCAAAACACATCCCCACCCAATCAGAACACAGCCCCCATTCAAAACACACTCCCACCCAATCAGAACACAGGTAAGCCCCCACCCAATCAGAGCACACCTCCACCCCATCAGAAAAACAGCCAAGCCTCCACCCACAGAACACATCCCCTCTGGCAGTTTAAAAAAGAAGAAAAAACAGCCACTATCACACACTTCTCCCAGAAGAATGAAGCTGAAGTCACCAGCCTGAGGATGTCGGATGAGATTTCGTTGAAACATTGCCCTGATACCTCCAATTCTACGTGGGGAAAAACCCGAATGACCAAAGAGATCTACATACAAACATCCACGAAAACCTCAGAAAACATATATATATATAGCATGTTCCTCTGTGGGAACAGGGGTGTGGAATATGAGTGCTTTAGCTAACACTTTGCAAAAAGGAAAATTTGGTCAACAAACAGGTAATTGTTTCAACTGTGGGAAACCTGGTCATTTTAAGGCACAATGTCGAGCTCCAGGAGGAGGGAATAGTGTTGGAAGTAGACAGGGAAATAATAAATCTGGAGTTTGCCCGAAACAGCCTTGTCCTAGATGCAAGAAGGGATTTCATTGGGCAAACCAATGTAGAAATGTTAAGACTTTGGGAAACTGGGATGCGGGCTAGCAGCTAGCCCAGGAAGTAAAGCTGCTTGTTGCCAAAATAAACAAAGTTATAAGGGCAACACTATTTGTGAAAAGTTATCTGTTCAGAACGTTCCCACAGCCACCAAGGGTAGTGCAGGTATAGATTTGATTAAGTAGCCCCAGAAAAATTCAAACTTCTCCACCATTTACATATTTAGGTCACAAATTGATGCAAGCATATTCTCATCCCATGTTACCAGAATGGAAGAAAGAAAATCCCATTTCTTATGTTAGATTACAGCAATTACTGGGATGTATCAATTGGATTAGGCCTTATTTGGGTCTTCCCACATCTGTATTACAACCGTTGTTTAGTGCCTTGAAACTGGGTAGACAACCAGCAGATCAGATAGTTCTAGATAAAGCTCAACTACAGGTGTTTCAAACAGTTTCTAATTCTTTGAGTCAAATTTGGGTTGACCGATGTCAAGATAATATTCCTTTGTCTTTAATTATTTTAAAAACTTGCAAATTGCCTACTGGGATTTTATGCCAAATTTCAGACTTCAATGACAAATTGTTTATTATAGAATGGATTCATTTGAGCAATTCTCAGCCAAAAACGATCAGTTCTATTAACACTTTATATGCTCAACTTATTGTTAGAGGAAGACATCGCAGTATGCAAATGTTAGGCTTAGATTTGGTGGTAATAGTTGTTCCTCATTCTTCGAAAGATTGGGAAAATAGTCTATCTTTTTCATCTGAATTACAACTAGCGCTGGCAGATTTTGTGGGTAAGTATCGATATCACATTCCAATTGACCGAATATTTTTGTTACAACAAGAGCATTTTTCTCTTCGTTCCTTAATTTCAGTGTGGCCTCTTTCTGATGCTCTTACAGTATTTACTGATGGAGGTAAACAGTGGGGTGCTGTAGCCTGGCAGGAAAAAGGCCAATGGAAAACGAAAGTAACCCCTCCTCAGAAGTCTGCGCAAAGGGCAGAGTTAGCCGCAGTAATTTTGTCTTTGCAATTATTTAAAGATCAAGCATTTAATTTAATTACTGATAGTTTATATGTTGCTAATGTTATTCAGAACCTTTCTCATGCTTATGTTTCTCCCAGTGTGGAGGACAATTTATTGTCTCTTTTTCTTACACTGCAGCAGTTATTAGCTAGCCGAAGATATTATTTACATGTGTCTCATATTAGAAGTCATCAACCATTTCCTGGATGGCTCTCAGAAGACAATGCAGTGGCAGATGCAGCTACAGCAGGGATTGTTTTGGTGGCCACGATTATGCCATGGGGAAGTCATTCTTATTTTCGTCAAAATGCGAAAGCCTTGTGTAAGCAATTTGGAAGCCACAGCCATCATCAAGCAGTGTACATCCTGTGATCAGAATGTTTTTGGTCCTTCTATGGGTGTCAATCCCAGAGGAATGAAAGCTAATGAAATATGGCAAATGGATGTTACTCAATATCCTCCTTTTGCTCCTTGGAAATATTTACATGTTTCTATTGATACATGTTCTGGGTATATTTTTGTTTCTCCTCAAAGGGGAGAAAAAGTGAAACATGTGATCAATCATTGTATTAGAAGTTTTTCAATAATGGGAAAACCTGTACAAATTAAAACGGACAATGGAGCTGCATATTGCAGTGCAGCTTTTGCAGAATTTTGTGATAAATGGGATATTTTGCATAAATTTGGTATTCCTTACAATTCTCAGGGTCAAGCAATAGTAGAAAGAGCAAATAGGACATTAAAGGAGGCTCTTGACAAACATAAAAACAAAAAAGGAGGAACTGTGACTAATTTACCAGTGTTGCAGGAATGGTTATCTTTAACTTTATTTACTTTAAATCATTTAAATATTTCAAAATTAGATTCCGTTTTGGACTCCACAGCTGTGGAACGACATTTTGGTCAACAGTTAGAGGTGCAAAAGGCTAAAGTTTGGTATGGAACTCCACCTGATCTCATTTGGCATGGTCCTGTGCCTTTGTTAACATGGGGGCAAGGATATGCTGCTGTGCTTGCTCCAACAGGTCCAGTCTGGATTCCAGCCAGGTGTGTGAGACCATATCATGAGCCCATGGCATCAAGGGTTATATGATCCTATTCCGGATTTCCGAAAGAGTCAAAAGATAACAATCAAAATGCCAAAGGAAATCCCACCTGAGAATGAACAATCTGTATTGCATAAGGAGAAAACTCTTGGAAACGATGCGGAGAAGAAAGTTAAAATTGAAATGTTTGTTAATTTTATATGTATAATATTTGGGATTTCTTTGGGTATATTGTGTAATGAAGTCAATGTTTATTCAGTTCAATTGGGGGAAAAAGGAACTGGAGCAAGGAGCCTGGAGAAATAATGTATATGTGTTGCACCTTCAATCTACATAATGAAAACAGAAGACACGTGAACTTTGATCAAAGTCCAATAAGTTGAAGGATTGAAATGCAAATGGCAAGAGGACTTATACCACCATCGGGAGTTGCCATGAATTATAGAGATTTGAATATGTTTGAATCATTGGATTGCAGCTATGTTTAATCAAACTATCAAGACTTTAAATTTCTGATTTTCATGCTAATATTACTCATACAATTCATGTTATGGAAAAGATGGTTAAAGAAAAATTCCTTAGTTTATACTGGCTCTGCAATGACAAATCCATGGGATTGGTTATGGTCTTGGCTACCTGATTTTGGATGGGTGCGACAAATTGTCCCCATCATAATTGGAGTTATATGTTTGCTGATTGGTTTGTGCTGTTGTATACAATGCTTACCAAACTTATGGTTTATGTGTAGGCAGTTATGACCACCCTGGAAAGAGGTGTTATACACCTACAAACTGTTGAAATGCCTTAAAGATCTGTATGGCAGTTAAACAAAAAAGGAGGAGATGTAGGGAAATTATTGCAGGCTGCACAAGCGCAGCTGAAACAATTGTTTTTCAGTCTCCTGAAACAAGCCATGATAAACCACCTGTTCAACACAAGGTCAATCAGCTAATTGTTGGCTATTAAAATACAGCTGACATAACCAAGCCAGGGGAGTATCTAGCAGGTTCAGAGCCAATGGGAAGTGGGATTTTTTTTTATACACGAGCTCAATCCAATGAGTGTGTTTCCTTGTAAATAAAAGAGAGCTTTGGACATTGCTCTGGGCTCTCATCCCGAGGCAGGAAAGACTGTCTTTTTCCATGAGAGACCACCACATATTGGCACCTTTCCCCCCCCCAAAAAAAGCACTGTATATATTTATATAGAATTTATATGGCAGCCCAGCTCAGAGTTACTCTGGGTAGCATAGAAAAAGTCAACTACAAATATACTCTTCCAAACTGTGTAATGTAGCAACCAGCATAAAATACACTGCAATTCAACAATCAGACTTCACATATTTGGAGCCAAAAGCTTGGGGAAAGAACCAGATCTTGACTGCCTTTCTAAAGAGCTGCAGGATTAGGAGAAGTTGTATATCAAGGCACAGATTGTTCTACAAAACAGAAGTTGCCACAGCCTGCTTGCTGGATTACCAGCCTCCACTTCCTTCCTAGGAGCAAAGAATGTTCTACGAAAATCAAGCTTACACCATCTCTGTTGTGTCTTTTCACCTTTTCCAAAATTTGACCTGTTCTTCTAAAATCCTGGAGGTCACCCCAAAGCCTTGGTATCTCTCTTACTTGTTCCATCGTGGTTCCATCTTGGAGCTGTTGTTCTGACTCTTCATGGCCCAAGGGGAAATCCTTAATCAGGTTTCCTCCTCAAAAGCCACTTCTTTAAGTCCATGCAAGCTTCAGCTTCTATATGCTGTTAGAAGGAGCTATTTGGTAGCATACACGAAAAGCTGTTTAATATGGGGTAGCAATCTGTTTGGTATTTACACTGAAGACTACAAATTTATTACAGCAAACATTTAGGTGGCTGGATCTCTATCCATCAGATAAATGAAATGTTATCCTTAGTTGGCAGAGGATGCATCCTTTGGTATAGAATCAGATGGGACATTGATTTGACTTCAACCGATGAACACGAGGATTCTTCTGGAATTTGATAATATATGAAACATGACATGTAATAGGATTGAGGCTCCAACAGCCTTTGAGCGCAGGTAGTTTATGCAATTTCATATTGCCAAACACATGCAGAAACAGGCAAGATCATCAACCAGTCACAGCGCTCGATTTGCAAAATCCAGGCCCTCTCACGGTCTAAATGCAAATTCAAGATGCCATGTTGAAATTAGCTTCCAGATGGGCAGCCCTCTTAGTCTCTTGCAGCATGAATAACAAAGGTTCTTGAAGTATCATACTGATGAGCAAATTTATCCTGGCATGAACATTTGCAGTACAGCATTTGCAGCTTTCTGCCAAAACCACAGAAAGTTATGCATTTTTAGGGTACCGGTGGGCAATGTGACACGCACCTAAATAGTTGTTTAACAATATTAAAAACAACCCAATTCATTGTAATACATTCAAGGCCGCGTTGTAGGGCTTGGATGAAGATGTTATGAAAATACAAAAAAACCCCACCATTTAATCAGATATAAAGGGTTAAATGTTGCTTCCTTGTGTGGGTTTGTATGTAGCCCTTAGATCAGGAGTCTTCAAACTTGGCCCTTTTATGACTTGTGGACTTCAACTCCCAGAATTTCTCAGCCAGGTGTGCTTGGCTGAAGAATTCTGGGAGTTGAAGTCCACAAGTCATAAAAGGGCCAAGTCTGAAGATCCCTGCCTTAGATGAATTTCATGTGTGATCCTTGCTCCACATTGAAAAGTTGTTGGAAAGGGATCAGTTTACACCTTGTCTTTTTTTAAAGATTGGAGGAAAGGTATCAGCCTATGATCCCTCTACAGCATGGGTGTCGCTCATCAATTTCAATATAGATGTTGAGACTCTAGAAAGAATGCAGAGAAGAGCAACCAAGATTATCAGGCTGCTGGAGGCTAAAACATATGAAAAATGGTTGCAGGAATTGGGGATGTTTAATCTAGCCAAAAGAAGGATTAGGGATGATATGATAGCAGTGTTCCAATATTTGAGGGGCTGTGATTCTGTTAATAAGTAAGCATGTAACCCTAGTGGTGGGATTCAGCCAGTTTGCATCACTTCAGCAGAACTGGTAGCTAATTTGTTGTTTCCCAGGCCCAGAATGGACTTCCGGAAGTGGCATCCACAAAGAGAACCGGTTGTTGACATATTTGAATCCCACCACTCCTTCCTTCCTTCCTTCCTTCCTTCCTTCCTTCCTTCCTTCCTTCCTTCCT